>CM031234.1:907108035-907433524 GCA_018340775.1 Taxus wallichiana var. yunnanensis | reverse complement strand
AATGCTGCGGCTATCCAGCGTTAATGAAACGAAGTTCTATATGACTTCGCCACACAGTGCTGCCATACCTAGTAGCATCAAGCGGTGGTTTAGTTTCTCTATAAAATTTTCCTATATCGGGCTTCTTGGCTATGAAAGCACGGGAAACTACACATGCAAAACAGCTCTGGATGCTCGAACATAGAAATAGCCTGGTCCCTATCCTTGTTCATTTCTTTAAGCCAAGAACTTGCTTTGACTTGAAGAAGTTTATTGAAACAGAACATCAAGATAATCTACCATCATAGGGCGAGATCTGACGAAGACTCTTTAGGCTGGTTGTGAGATGATTTTGAAGCAAGGAGAAGGCATTGTGGCGGAGTTCTCCTGCAGTTAATTCAAGAACTCGGTCTGTACCAAGTTCCTGAAGGTCTCCAGATGACAATTCTGACCTATACTCGTATGAGTATGAAAATGTGATTAAGCACACCCCTCTGGAGGACCTAGATTGGAACAGGAAAAGAGAGGATGATCGGTGAGATTTTTGCTCCAGTCTTAGTCGGGACTAAGGTCTGGTTCAGTAAGAAGATCCGAGAATTCAAGAGGCACTCAGGAGAATCCTCCTCCAAGGATGATTCGACACCAATAAGAGAGGCATCAGTTCCAAGGTCTGAAACACCAATGCAAACCCCTCCTGCCTCATCAACACAAGGACCTACTGAATCTACTCCCTCTTCATCTACCCAGGTATATAAGAAGAAACTCAAAGAGGTAAAGAAGGAGCCTGCAGAGAATGACCCTCCAAGAAAATAGGTAGAGTTGCCTATAGGGCCAGAGAACATCATTGTTCTCAGTGAAAGTGAAGAAAGTGAGATGCCACTCCTGCAAATGTTCTGAAGATCCAGCCAGATAAGGACAAGGAGGTCGAGCCTTTGAACTTCCGGGTCTTTTGATTCTTCTACCGCCATTGCCTCCAGTGCTCTACTCACATCTCAGCTTGAGTCAACAGCTGCGCAGACCCTGAGTGTCATGAGCTCCCTGTCTCTTGGTCCCCTTGCTTCTCCTGCAGATTCTTCTTCCTCTTTTGCTTGGGTGCAACCTTTGGTTGACAAAAGGAAGAGAAAATCCTCCTCTCAAAGCTTGGGACCAAATTTCGATGCTGTTGCAGCCTTGTTGGGCACCACTCCTTCTCGTGCCAAGAAAGCCAGAACCACTTCCAGAATAGTGTCTGATGCCCAAGGTCAGCAATTCTTGGAGATTGCTAAGCCTACAGTAGACAAATCAGAATCAGACTTGCTGGCATCTGACTTGGAGCTTTCAAGAATCCCTATGGGAGAGTCTACTCCTGAAGGTGAAATTCACAACCTCCGGAAAGCATCCACGAAGAGTCATTGGAAGGGTAGAGAAAGGGCAGCAAACTATTGAACAGTTGGAAGAACAAGCCCGGATTCTCACAGGTTTCATCAAGTCTCTTTTATCTAAGGATAAAGTCTTGGACCCTACCCCATTGACTACTCTTCCACCTCCTGTAATTCTAAGCCAAGATGAAGTGCAAAGTATCAAAGATATGCACAAGTATTCTGTCTATGGCAGAGCTATTGAAGCCATGGTGGATGACATGCTTGTTGCTGGATTAAACTTCATCGATGAAGCTTTCAAACTCCACGAAAAGGTGAGTAATGTGCAACTGAAGCTCTCCTCCACTATCAATACCATGGATAAAGAACTAAAAATCTGGAGCAGTTGTATAGTAGACCTTCGCCTTATGGGACAGACAGATGAGAACATCTTACTGGCGAATAAGATTTTCGATGATGCTAAGGACAATCTATCAAAATCACAGGGTCTACGGCGTGGAGTGGAAGATCGAGTTTTGGAGGAAGCTTTGGGAGAAATGAAGAACAGTGGCGAAGGAGAAGCTTTCAAGACAACTTTGTGTTCTTTGCTTTCGAGATATACATTGTCATCTTGGGATGAAAACTCAGGTGTTTCCTGTCCTTGCAAGAAATCAAAGCTCGGTTGAGCTTTTGTCAAAGATAATCTATTCAGAAAGCTCCATCTCTAAGGAAAAGATGAAGGAAATTTGTTCTCTTGATCGCCATTGAAGAAGCAAATAAAGATTATCATACTCACGTCGAGTTTGATAAAGAGATGGAGAAGTGTCTAGGATTTTGGACTCAGTCTGCAGCCAACACGTCAGTTCCACGTGGCAGAGACATAGGCGAGGCATTGAAGAAATTCAGGCAGCGGATTACGAAGCAGGTGGGTCCCTCCCAGTAGCTGGCCACTGTCTCCTTCTCCTTTCTTTTCTCTTCTTCCCATTCTTTTCGTATTCTTTGTAATTAGTTAAGGTATTGCAATTGGCGATCCTTAACTATTCTTTAATTAAAAGAAACGGTTACGAAGAGTAACTGACTTGTAAGCTATATAATGGCCTTTCCACGCCATTTTGCAAGGAGGAAGAACTTGGATATTTGCTGAAAGTGTAAATAGATCTTAAAGAAATCAATACAAAAGGGCTTTCCATTCTTTGTCTATCTAATTCTTGTTATCTCTGTGTTTTCCTTTAATATTGTGAAGATCATTTTGTTCCTAACTTCGTTAGTCTCTCGATTGCATCTTGTTTCGGTTTTGCAAATACGGTGATCTTGTATAACCAAGAAGGAACTTTGTGTCCTTGATTAATAAATCTGAAGAAGGTTATTTATGGAACTTTGTGTCTTTAAATTTAATCTCATTCAGCCAATGCAAATGATCTTGTCTTAAATTCTTTGAAGCTTCGCATACATGAAGAATTATTACTGCTATCTATAATTACGAATGTTCTTTATTACTGCTCATCTTCTTATTCCCTTTCCTCGATCCTTGTGTAATTGATGATCCTTGTGGAAAACACTTTCGTAATATCCAAGTTTGACCATAAAACAATGTTACGTACATTTGTAAATAAGTTCGTTTCAGAATAAGGGAACCTCTCCCATTAAAGAGGAGGGACTTTTTGTCCCCTGACTGTTGCTCTTCTAAAAAGTCCTATTTGACGACCAACAGTTTTTGGCGACTCCGCTGGGGAAAATCGCATTCCAGTACTGCAATTTTTTCGATCATCCTTTGATCTGGCGACTCCGCGTTTCACTCGAGGGAGAAGGACCCTTGGTATTGAAGATTCTCAGTTTCAGCTTTTGGAGCAACAGGGTTTTCCTTTCCCTTCAAATAGAAGAACTCGTTCGGCGAGAGCACTCCACTGTTCAAGATAGAAGTCCTACGGGTGGTATTCCTTGAGAACCTGCTAGTCCCGATCTCGAGCTTTGATCCTAGGCTGGTGTTACAGTTCCCCTCCAAGCCGTATTTCCAAGAATGGCGGCACAATTGCCATGGGGTCAACGTGTCGGGCCCCTGGCCCTTACTCAGCCTTTGCATGAGTTACCTAGAGGTAACCGGAAGAACTTCCCCAAATTTAAAGGAGATGGCAAAGTACACCCTGATGAACACATTGCAGCCTTCATAGTTGCATGTGGAGTCTTGGGAGTTGAACATGAAGACGTCTCAGTAAGGCTGTTCGTTGAGACGTTACAAGATAATGCTGCTGATTGGTTCTATCACCTTCCGGCTGGTGCCATCACCGACTGGAATACAATGAGAACTCAGTTCGAAAGCCGTTTCAAGCCGGCAGAAGATGTGCATGCCCTGCTTGCCCAAATTTCTCAGATAAAGAAAGATCCATCAGAACCCATGAGAGAATTTGTGGCTCGATTCAACAGACTGATCAACAAAATTCCTGTAAATACTCGACCGGTTGATCAAATTCAAAAATGTTTCTTTCTAAATGCTCAAACGCCCAAAGTCAGTTATGCTCTAAGAAGGGCTAATCTCGGAACGTTAGTTCTGGATCAAGAACTGGCTGTTAGTGTCGAGGATGACTTGATCATGTCAGGGAAGTTGAGAAGAGATCCTCCCAAATCTAAATCTGCTGCTTCTTCCTCTTCCACCTCTGGACCCAATACTGATCCATTAGTCCAGAAACTTGCAAATGATCTAGTAGCTATAAAGAAACAATTGGCTCAGCATGCCCCGTATGCAGATGTTCCAAGAAGAAATTTTCAGCCCAGAAATCGTTTGCCTGCTCCTCACACAAGACTAGCACTTGAAGGACCTCCTGTTAAAGTTCCTGTGAATGCAACCTGTGAAGTTGAAGAGCCAGATGATGATGTGGACGATGAAGCTCGTGAGGAGTTCCTGGAGGAATTTGATGATGAGGCGGAAGAACTTGAGGGATCTCGGGTTAATTTCTTTACCACCGAAGGCACTGATGATGGAGATGACTATGATGAAGTGGTAGCAGATATGAACAGTGAATCATTTCTTTGTCATGACTCGAGAGCAGACAAGGCGAAGGAGAAAGTAACCACGGACCCATGAAGAAATCTAAGGAGCAGCCGGCAACTATTCTGTAATTGCCAAAGAGGATCTCCTATCCCTACCTCATCTGCACCAAAGGTAAGTCTGTCGATCCTACTAGCAAAGTTCCTTCTTTTTCTCCTAAAGTTGATAAGCCTAGAATTCCAAATGATGATGGTCCATCCACCTCTGGATCCTTTGATATTGTTGATCACCTAAAAAGGACCAAGGTTCAAATTTCAGAAGCTGAATACTATCAAACCCATCCCAAAGCTTTTGCCAAGATGATCCAATTTGTTAATTCCCATTCCAAGACCACCTCTAAAGGCCTTTTGCCCACTCCTCCTTCTACACCACATTGACTAGTCACAGTAGGCTGCTTTGTCACCTCGCACAGTGACAAAATCAAGCCTTTTTATGTAACACTTCTTATAGCTGGCCATAGGCTCAGTAACTGTGTCATAGATTCCGGAGCCTCAGATAACGTGATGCCTGCTAAAGTAGCTCATGCTTTAGGCTTGACCCTCACTCGTACTTATGGATCTTGCTACTCCATGGAAAGTAAGGAAGTGCCTTTGGTTGGAAGGATTAAAGATGCACAAGTGGCTTTTCTTTGCTTTACACGAAAAGAAAGTCTTGGCTACCATCCTAGTAGCAGACATTCCTCCTTCTTATGGAATGTTGCTAAGTAGGAACTTCTGTAAAGATGTGGGTGGAGAGATTCAAATGGATTGGTCACATGCACTCATACCTGTCAATGGACACATGAAGAAGCTGCTGCCTGAGAAACAATCTGAGTATATTGTGCAGAAAATGGATGATCCTAAGGCACAAATACTCTATGAGGATATGGGTCATGGTAATTACATGATTACGTCCCGATGAAATCCAACCCTCAAAGTATCACCCAAAGATCCCAATGGTGTTTGGATTTTAGAATTTGATGGAAGTTGTTCCTCGGTGGTTACGGAGCTGGTGTCTGCTAGTGTCACTGAAGGATGCCTACACCCTTTTTCATTTAAGTTGCGGTTCGAAAACACTAACAATACAGCGAGTATGAGGCTCTCATTCTTGGGTACAAGTGGCCAAAAGAGCGAGGTGTAAAAAATCTTACGGCTCGTGGTGATGCGGAGCTGATTGTGAAGCAAGTCGAAGCCTTTTCGGGTAAAAATGGGAGGTGAAGCATTACGGAATCAGGTTTGGGATTGATTGAATTCCTTGATGCTTTCTCCATTGAAGCAATACCTAGAAAAAAAGAGCAGTGCGGGGCTGATTCAGCTTGGTGTCTCGGGATCACTCTTGATTCCCCATCTGAATTCTCTCGGGATAAGTTCACTATTGAAATGGTCCACCGGCCTAGTGTACTGACAATACCAATAAGCGGCAAGTTTTCAACGATGACCAGCATTTGCTTTCCTTCACGGAACTCAAGGGTAATTTGAACAAGCTGTATTTTGAGGAAGTGACAACTTTGCCTCGTGAGAGTGTGTCCTCGACCATCCTGTCACCCAAGGAGAAAAGCAGATCGGGAAGGGTGCATTAAACTCAAAGGAAACAAGATTCCCAAAGGTTTGGTGAGTTTGGAGGAGTTGTTTGATAAACATGACAGATATGTGAAATCTAAAGCCTCTTGGACCTCGTGCATCATCAGTGAGTATGATAAGATTGATATAGGGAGTTCTCACGACCCCAAGCTAGTAAATATTGGAAAATGTTGCACAACGAGAGAGAGAGAAAAGCAATTGATCTTCTAAGGAGGTATAAGGATGTTCTTGCTTATTCTTATGAAGATCTAAAAGCCTTCAAGCCAAAAGATATGCAGCATTCTATTCCTCTCAAACCAGGAATTAAGCCTTTCAAGCAGAAGCAGAGGCAGTACAATCCAAAAATAGCTGACACCATCTTTCAGGAGATCCAGAAGTTGTTGAAGGCTAAAATTATTTTTCCCATTCACCATTCGACATGGATCGCAAATATAGTGCCTGTTAGGAAGAAAAATGGTGAGATCCGCATCTGTGTTGATTTCAGGAACCTGAATCAGGCTTCTCTGAAAGATAACTACCCTTTGCCTATGATGGATCAAATATTGCAAGCAGTAACAGGATCTGAAATGTTATCTATGCTTGATGGATTCTCGGGATACAATCAGGTAGAGGTTGATACTGCAGATCAACACAAGACAGCCTTCACCACTCCTTGGGGTACCTTTGCCTACAAGAGAATGCCTTTTGGGCTGATTAATGTTGGTGCCACTTTCCAGAGAGCTATGGATCTGGCTTTTGGAAGCTTGAAAGGGAAATGTATTGTCATATACCTTGATGACTTTGCAGTGTTTTCAAAGACAAGAGCGGATCACTTGACCACACAGAAGCAGTTACTGCTTTGAGATCACGAGAGCATGGGATTTCTTTAAATCCTAAAAAATCATCTTACGTATTCTGAAGGAAAACTATTAGGGCACATCGTCTCCAAGGATGGTATTAAGATTGATCTGAGCGAGTTCAAGCCATCCGAAAATTCCTCTCCCAACCCAGGTAAAAAAGGCGTGCATTCCTTCTTGGTAAGATCAATTTTTAAGAAGATTCATCCACGATTTTGCTGAATTAACTTTGAATATTTCTCGAGATGATGAAAGGGAAGCAAACATTTGGTTGGTCTTCGAAGGAAAGGAATCCTTTGAGGGTATCAAAAAGCTATTGCTAAAACTCCGATTTTGGCTTTGTCACGATTTCAGCAAAGATTTCATCATCTATTGCTATCTTCTGAGATAATACCACAGCTCTTTGTCTTAACCCAAAGACTACGATAAACATGAGCTACCAATTGCCTTCATGAGGCTATATCTGAAGAATCATGAGCTAAAATACACCATGATGGAGAAGCATGCTTTTGCGGTAGTCAAAATTTGTCAGCGAGTTCCGTTTCTATATCCTCAACTCTCACTCTATGGTGCTTTGGTTCCAGATCTGCTGTTAAGTCAATTCTTACAGCAAGAAATTTGGGTCCAAGAGAGAAAGCTGGGTGGCTAAAGTCCGGGAGTATGACATTGATATCAAACCGACCAAGCTGGTTCGTGGAAAAGGTCTTTGTGAGCTCATTCTTTGAAGGAGCCAAACATGAGTTCTTTGGAGGAGAAAGGCTGACATTCCTCTTTGTTCTATTCCTTAGTTCGATCGATGAATGGTATTACGACATCGCCCATTTTCTCACCTATGGGAATGCCCCTCTCATTTAACTACCAGGAAAAGAGGGTTGTTAAATTGAGATCAGTATGATATATGTCTTGTGGGAAAATGCCTTGTTGGCGTGGTTTAGATGGGAGATTTCTGAAGTGTGTGGACAAGGAACAACGAGAAAAGTTGCTCTCGGCTTTTCATGATCGAGACATGTGGAGGCACTATTCATCAGCGATCCACGACTCACAAGATACTCAGGGAGGATATTCTTGGCCTTCCTTGTTCAGAGATGCATCCAAGTGGGTGGATAAATGCGAGGCTTGTCAGACCTTTGTGGGAAGACCTAAATTGGCCTCTTTGCCTCTCAAGCCAGTTGTGATTGAGGAACCATTTCAACAGTGGGGTCTGGACTTCATTGGTGCACTCAACCCTGTTTCTAGTGCTGGTCACACTCATGTGCTAACCGCCACTGACTACTTCACCAAATGGGTGGAAGCTATTCCAGTCAAGAGCACTACTTCTGAAGTGGTATGCAACTTCATCAAAGAGAACATCTTGGTAAGGTATGGTGTACCTAACAAGATTGTAACAGATAATGCTTCGAACTTCTCCTCAACTGAGATAATGGATTTCTGCTACGGGTATGGCATCTCTCTGGCTCATTCTTCAGATTATTATCCCCAGGGAAATGGACAAGCAGAATCCACCAACAAAAATCTGGTGACTATCATAAGGAAGTTGGTCATGAGTCTCGTGGCCCGGCATAGAAGCTTTATGATGCTCTTTGGGCAGACAGGATCACACCTAAAAGAGCCATTGGAATGTCTCCTTTTCAAGTGGTGTATGGAGTAGAAGCTCAATTGCCAGTGACAGTGGAACTGCCAGCCTTGCACCTGATGAAGGCCATTGAGGATACTAGTTTCAGTGATGCTCTGGATAAAAGAATCATGTACCTGCACAAAGCCCGAGCGAGGGCAGTTGGAGGTTGCGATAGGATATCTGCTCACCGGCGAGAAGGTAAAGGTTACATTTGACAAGAAAGCTAGGTTCGAGAGAGTTCCAGTTGGAGATACCGTCTTTGTTATGGGACAAAAGACATGAACCTCGTGGCGGCCATGGAAAATTTGATTCCACATGGCTCGGACCTTTCAAGATAAGACACTTTGCTGGTAAGAACTCTTTCTATCTTGATTACATGGATGGTTCTCCCCTCCCACTTCCTTATAGTGGGCAGTATTTGAAGTTGTTCAAGTCATAGGTGACTAGGGAGTCCCTTTGTATATTCTGTACAGTGTTTTTGCTTTTCTGCTTTTGGTGTGTTTTCCTTCTGTTGTTGTGTGTGTTGCCCTCTGTATTGGTTTGTTTTTGACTCCTTTGCCCAATGGATAAGGCACTGGTCTGCTTCACCGAGTTTGTCTAAGTTCTTGCCTTGTCTCATTCCGAGAATTTATGCCAAGTCATCCCCAGAAGGAGCCAGCTGTTGTCCACTCAAAATTCCCCGCTCTGATAAGAGTAAAAATTTCAAAATTTTGAGTTTAAGTGTTTTTCTCTGAAGTGCCTAAGTCGTGAAATTGAAAAAATCATGTTTTGGGTCATTTTGTGTGATTTTCGGGCCTGTCGGAACTTTTTGTCCCAACTGTCCCAAGTACGAAAGTGCACTCTGTTCCCCGATCGGCCGAAATCCCCGAAGCTGTCCCATTTTCGGGCCCGTCGGAAAGTTTTGTCCCAAGTGTCCCAAAACTTATTGTGCGAGTTGTTCCAATTTCGGCCGAAACACCCGAACCGCGTACTACGCACTTTCATGTCTCAAATGTCCCAAAGTTAAAAAGTGCGAGCTTTCCAATTTTCGGCCGAAACTCCCGTGTCGCGTACTTCAGAGCTCCTTGTCCCAAATCGAAAAATGCAAGCTGTTTCAATTTCACCCGAACCGGCCAAACCGCGTACTCCGGAACTTTTTGTCCCGAATGTCCCAAGTCCAAACGGGCCCACTGTTCCAATTTCGGCCGAATCACCCGAACCGCGTACTCCGCGCATTTTCGTCCCAATCGTTCCAAAAAGCATTTGTGCATCCTCTCCCTGTTTCACCCGAATCGGCCGAGCCGCGTGTTTCGCGCATTCGCGTCTCACATGTCCCAAGCGTACCAAGTGTCATTCACACTTAGTTTTTCCCGCTCACTCCGAGTATGATGCTATTCAAATTGGTGGTTGTGTATTGATGCGCATTAAATTCATTCCTCTCTCCAAATGGCTATATAACGAGCATTTCCCCTTTGCATTTTTCGCATTGCTTCCATGCTATCTTTGCTCGAACCCTTGCAATTTGAAAACCTGCGCAAATATCCCCTCCCTTTGCAAATTCCTTCCCGAGTCTAGGTTGCAGCTCCGAGACTATCAATATGAAGATCAAGTTTCAGGGACAGGAGCAAATTTCTCCGCTTGAGTCTGCTGTTAGCAATATTGGGGACAGCGAAGCTCGTCATCTCGACTTCGGTGATTTTGGGCAAGAATGGCGGATCTGAGCCCTACACCAATAGCACAAAGCGATTCATGATAGCGGTTTGGCTTTTGCGGTGGTTTCCCAATCTCGATGCGGTGTCTTTGTCTTGTGCTTTCATGCGGAGCTCACTTGACCCGCTTGAGCGAATTGACAAATGTACATGGGAACTCATTGCCAAGTGGGCCATTTGCCGCCATTGGCGCTTTGCTCTGAGAGATTCCGGAGTTGGACAATGCTATAGTCGTCTCCCGGGATCAAGCACAGACCCTATTCGATCAAGACAGTGACAAATATAAGGCGCGAGTGGCGAAGTCTTGGTTGAAGAACCCTAAGAAAGGTGCTTCTCGCCTAACCAAAACCCTCTTCCGAGCAGATTTCAATGAGGAATTGTCAGACTTCATAATCCTGGCTGCTCGGGTTATGGGTTTGCCCTCCACCCGATGAGTTTCATTTCTGGATGTGCCCGCTCATCAGCATGGTGTGCGAGGGAACACAAAACATCAACTGGGCAGAGATCATCAGTATGAATTTGGCGGAGCAGCTATCCAACGTTCAGCAAACAAAGAAGTTCTATATGACTTCATACCTGATGTATACCCTAGCAGCATCAAGGCAGTGGTTTGGTTTCTCCTATATAGATGCACACAAAGATGATCCAGTGTATGCCTATTGCCCGCAGTTCACCCTGGAGACCAGCAATCGGAATTTCAGAAGGGTCAATGATGCTTTCACCATGTACGTGGTCAGATTGCTCGAAGGTGATACTGCTAGAAGGTTTTCAGATGAAGCCATGAACCTGATATCGCAGTATGGAGCCTATTTCATCCAATTCAGGAAATTTTCCTATATCGGGCTTCTTTGGCTATGAAAGCACTCCTCTACGGCTTCCCATGTTACTGCTGATGATAAAATGGCCTTGATAGAAATATGCGAGGCAACTAGACAAGTTGCCTGAGAACTTGCGAGAGACAAGAAGATTTACGGCTTGCACTTTCCCATCTCTGCGGGAAACTACACATGCAAAACAGACTCTGGATGCTCGGAACATAGAAAGAGCCACTGGTCCCTATCACTTTGTTCATTTCTTGAAGCCAGAACACTGCTTTGACTTGAAGAAGTTTATTGAAACAGAACATCAAGATAATCTACCATCATAGGGCGAGATCTGAGAGAGACTCTTTGGGGCTGGTGTGCGAGATGATTTTGAAGCCGGGAGAAGGCATTGTGGCGGGTTCTCCTGCATTGATTCAAGAACTCGGTGCATGCCAAGTTCTGAAGGTCTCGGGATGACAATTCTGACCTATACTCGTATGAGTATGAAAATGTGATTAAGCACACCCCTCGGAGGACCTTGATTGGAGCAGGGAAGAGAGGGGATGATCAGGTGAGATTCTTGCTCCG
Source organism: Taxus wallichiana var. yunnanensis (assembly GCA_018340775.1). Taxonomy (NCBI): domain Eukaryota; kingdom Viridiplantae; phylum Streptophyta; class Pinopsida; order Cupressales; family Taxaceae; genus Taxus; species Taxus wallichiana. The sequence goes on along the minus strand of CM031234.1, from coordinate 907,422,076 downwards.
GTCTTAGTCGGGACTAAGGTGCAGTTCGATGAAGATCAGAGAATTCAAGAGGCACTCGGGAGAATCCTCTCGAGGATGATTCGACACCATAAGAGGCATCGGTTCAGTGCAGAAACACCAATGCAAACCCCTCCTGCCTCATCAACACAAGGACCTGCTGAATCTACTCCCTCTTCATCTACCCAGGTATATAAGAAGAAACTCAAAGAGGTAAAGAAGGAGCCTGCAGAGAATGACCCTCCAGAAAAAGCGGGCGAGTTGCCTATAGGGCCGAGAGAACATCATTGTTCTCGGTGAAAGTGAAGAAAGTGAGATGCCAACTCCTGCAAAATGTTCTGAAGATCCAGATGAGATAAGGACAAGGAGGTCGAGCCTTGAACTTCCAGTGCTGCGATTCTTCTACCGCCATTGCCTCCGAGTGCTCTACTCACATCTCGGCTTGAGTCAGCAGTGCCTGCGAGACCACAGTGTCATGAGCTCCTGTCTCTTGGTCCCCTTGCTTCTCCTGCATTCTTCTTCCTCTTTTGCTTGGTGCTGACCTTTGGTTGACAAAAGGAAGAGAAAATCCTCCTCTCAAAGCTTGGGACCAAATTTCGATGCTGTTGCAGCCTTGTTGGGCACCACTCCTTCTCGTGCCAAGAAAGCCAGAACCACTTCCAGAATAGTGTCTGATGCCCAAGGTCAGCAATTCTTGGAGATTGCTAAGCCTACAGTAGACAAATCAGAATCAGACTTGCTGGCATCTGACTTGGAGCTTTCAAGAATCCCTATGGGAGAGTCTACTCCTGAAGGTGAAATTCACAACCTCCAGGAAACAGTCACAAGAGTCATTGGAAGGGTAGAGAAAGGGCAGCAAACTATTGAACAGTTGGAAGAACAAGCCCGATTCTCACAGGTTTCATCAAGTCTCTTTTATCTAAGGATAAAGTCTTGGACCCTACCCCATTGACTACTCTTCCACCTCCTGTAATTCTAAGCCAAGATGAAGTGCAAAGTATCAAAGATATGCACAAGTATTCTGTCTATGGCAGAGCTATTGAAGCCATGGTGGATGACATGCTTGTTGCTGGATTAAACTTCATCGATGAAGCTTTCAAACTCCACGAAAAGGTGAGTAATGTGCAATGAAGCTCTCCTCCACTATCAATACCATGGATAAAGAACTAAAAATTCGGAGCAGTTGTATAGTAGACCTTCGCCTTATGGGACAGACAGATGAGAACATCTTACTGGCGAATAAGATTTTCGATGATCTTGAAGGACAATCTATCAAAATCCACAGGTCTACGGCGTGGAGTGGAAGATCAGAGTTTTGGAGGAAGCTTTGGGAGAAATGAAGAACAGCTGGCAGAAGGGAGAAGCTTTCAAGACACTGGCTGTTGCTGCTTTCAAGGATATACATTGTCATCTTCAGGATGAAAACTCTGGTGTTTCCTGTCCTTGCAAGAAATCAAAGCTCAGTTCAGAGCTTTTGTCAAAGATAATCTATTCAAGGAAAGCTCCATCTCTAAGGAAAAGATGAAGGAAATTTGTTCTCTTCAATCTGCCATTGAAGAAGCAAATAAAGATTATCATACTCACGTCGAGTTTGATAAAGAGATGGAGAAGTGTCTGGGATTTTGGACTCAGTCTGCAGCCAACACGTCAGTTCCACGTGGCAGAGACATAGCTGAGGCATTGAAGAAATTCAGGCAGCGGATTCTGAAGACAGTGGGTCCCTCCCAGTAGCTGGCCACCTGTCTCCTTCTCCTTTCTTTTCTCTTCTTCCCATTCTTTTCGTATTCTTTGTAATTAGTTAAGGTATTGCAATTGGCGATCCTTAACTATTCTTTAATTAAAAGAAACGGTTACGAAGAGTAACTGACTTGTAAGCTATATAATGGCCTTTCCACGCCATTTTGCGGGGAGGAAGAACTTGGATATTTGCTGAAAGTGTAAATAGATCTTAAAGAAATCAATACAAAAGGGCTTTCCATTCTTTGTCTATCTAATTCTTGTTATCTCTGTGTTTTCCTTTAATATTGTGAAGATCATTTTGTTCCTAATTCGTTAGTCTCTCTGATTGCATACTGTTCAGTTTTGCAAATACAGTGATCTTGTATAACCAAGAAGGAACTTTGTGTCCTTGATGAATGAATCTGAAGAAGGTTATTTATGGAACTTTGTGTCTTTAAATTTAATCTCATTCAGCCAATGCAAATGATCTTGTCTTAAATTCTTTGAAGCTTCGCATACATGAAGAATTATTCTGCTATCTATAATTCTGAATGTTGCTTTATTACTGCTCATCTTCTTATTCCCTTTCCTCGATCCTTGTGTAATTGATGATCCTTGTGGAAAACACTTTCGTAATATCCAAGTTTGACCATAAAACAATGTTTTACGTACATTTGTAAATAAGTTCGTTTCTCACCCTAGAGTATAATTCTGAAGTAGCACTTACATCCTCGGCTAGGCCGAAGCTCACAAGGTAGCATACCCCTCTTAAGGGTTAATGTTGTAGGAAGTTAACATTATTAAGACTTATTGCATTCAGATCTATGAATAATATATCATTCTACAATACATATTCAGATCTAGATCTCAAAGTTTCATGAATCAAACAATAATCATAGTAAAATCATTCATGCGAAATAAACTATAACCATGATTAACACATTGATTCATCAATAACCCCATTATATTATGCAAGAATACACGAGAATATTTTTACAATAATGGAATCATGTGCTCATGTGCGTACATATATTATAGTCTATTCTCACATTAATCTAGTCCTTACATATTATCTTTGTATATCTCTATGCTACACAGTTCACTACATATTTATAAGGGTGGTCACTTTCCCTTCACCTCTTATCTAATCCCAAAATAGGTCATATGCTATTATTAGCCATGTTCCATTTACAATCATAGCCACACATGCAAGTGCGCTAACAATAGACTTATTCTAGTTAACTGTCAATAGTAAATCTATTCTTAGCTTATATCCATGTAAAGCACTTCGTAGCCGATCCTCCAAAAATAGCCAATGCATGTCGCGCAAGTCTCTAACCGGTTTGTGTGCTCCACATGCCATCTTCCAAAAATAGATCTTCATCATGAAAATGGCTAAGTCCTGAATCTATCTAAGTCCTCAGCATGTGATTCCTTCCCGATCCTCCCACATGTTTGATTGCACTCAACTCTTCTATGCGAACCTTCTTTATGTTCTTTGTTAAGTGCTATATTTTTTTCTAACCAACATTACCCCACACTAATTTCATTTCCACCCCGAAATGGTTGTCTCCAAAATGAATCAAAGAATAGAAGAATAGAAATAATTTTTATGAATAAAATAATGTCTTTACCCTATAACATCTTTTGCTTTAACTTGAAGAATCAATTATGGATATTCTTCTTTTATTTATGCCTCTAAAGTCTGACAATCATTTAGCGTGACTTCTTCATTTTATGGGATATCCACTGTAATTGGCTCTAGCTCATCTTTAGCAATATCTCCTTTCTCATTCTGCAAGACCAACACAATGTTGGACATGATAGTTATTCTTCCTTCTAATAAGTCCATCGTTTGCACGATGAGTTTCCCAAGCTCATCTAACCTTTCCTTTTTGGTTCTTGTGTTGTTGTAAGGGCTTCAAACTTATTCTTCACAAGTGCTAATCATTCTGCATGGATCAAGGTCTCATATTTTATGGCTTTCGGATTTCAATGTCCTCTATAATGGTCCTTGTTCTTATAATGGCTTCTGGTGTTGTACAAATATTCAATGCTTGATATGCTTTCTACATTTCCTTCTACAAGATCTAAAGCAACCCTTCATATGATGTAATCTTTCTCATCACTGAAGTATTTTCTTGCTCTACTTCTTGCTCATGATTATTTGGTTATGGAATGCATAGAGTTCCATCTTCAAGAACTAAGTCCACCAAGGTACTTACATAATAAATTTCAAAGGAAACTTTTTGGGTACCTTAGGCTCTAAGTGTGGCTTTTCTTTCATGATATTGTCCCCAAATTCCTCTTCCATGTTGATGAAAACATTGTTCTTCTTCTATGCCAAGTATTTTTCTTGCTTTAGAAATGCTATTTCTACATCCTTAGTTTTGATCTCTTCTCTTATCTCCCTAGTTATTACAGCCTTATCCATATTTTTCATGCCACCTCTATCAAGACTTTCACCAAAGAATTCCTCACTTGTTTATTTGACATAATAGTATGCTTTACTTGTTATTTTTACGGCCTAAGGTGTCTTCTTCACCTCCGTGATACACATGACTCTTCACATACATTAAATTCCAGTTCATCCATGTGCATGTGCATAGACCATGATAGTTACTTCCTTTTGTGTATGGTTGTCATATCTTCATCCATCAGCTCCCATCCATATAACTCATTTGGTGTCACCATTATTAGCTTTGAAAATGGAAATAGACAAATTTACTTGTGTTCTCGGTGTAGCCCATGATCGATGCAACATATTCTCTACTTGTTTTTTTATCTTGGCCCCTTAGGAATTTGAGCATAAATATTTGGAGCTTGTTCTACTCTTTCCCGAGTTGTCTCTTATGATGTCTCATCTGCCTCTTTTTCTCCTTCTTCTCCATCCTTCATATCTTCGTCCTTTGGTTCTTCCAAATCCTATGGAGGTGTAGGATATTCAAGCATGCTCTCCTCAAACTCTTTTTCCTCCTCATGCAGCTTATACATCCTTCTTATTTTCTCAGTTGTCTCCTTCTATGGAGAGATTCGAGGTGATCTACACACTGATTATGGAGTAGCACCTTGGGTCCTTGTTCTCCTGAATACCCTTTTGAAGTGGTGCTCTCCTTGTACTGCATCCAGATCCTCATCATCTCCTTCTTGTGGCTAGGGTGGAGTAGTCATACACTCATCTTCTTCCTATTTAGAGGCTGCCTCCTACCTTTGTGTTCCAAACCACCACTATATTCATGCTCCTCTTCTTCATCATCTACTTGTATTGTCTTAGTGGGATTAGGTGTTAGAACATTTTCCATTTGTATGCTTACCTTTCGGAAGCCCTAGGAGCGTGAACTCATTCTCCACATACTTATTTTTCTTCATCTTGGGTTGAGTTGAAGGTACACAAGCACTTTGCTCCAATGTCTCCAATGGCCAAGCTTATCGGCTTCATGTTTAATACATCGAGATAAGCCTTTCAATGTAGGTAGTTCGTCCTAGATAAACATATGTCTTTTTGTGTATGGTAGTTACAATCTACCTTTTCGCATTAAATGATAGGAAGTGCGCATCCAAAAGCCGTGAACTGATGCCTTGAAATATCATATTGTGAAGGCCTATGGTAATTTGCATCATGGGCTCAAGCCCGTCCTTCATTGAAAATCAGGTGATGCAAAAATGTTGGTAAATTAAAAATTGTACTTCCTTACCCACCACCGAAGGAAACTCCTTTGGTATGTGCCACTCTTCTTGAATTTTGAGTGGAGTCTATCATACCATTTCTCCTCCCTCTGCTTGAATGGTCCACTCATTGATCCTTCACACAAGTACTTGCTAAATCTTTCTGCAGGTGACTTGTTCTCCATAAGTTATTCCCATATTTTCTCCTTTGGCCCATCGGGCACCTCAATTTCTATAAACACCGGAGAAAATAGAATAGCCCCAAAACTAATTTTCTATCCTGTGCACACTTCTTCAATGATAGTCTCCACGATGTAAATGGATATGTTGTAAATCACTCCCTGTGATATCTTCTTTGCAATGTGTAGCCACATTGTATTTACTTGTGACCATCTTTCTTGGTCATTCAACTTTTTCACCAAGTGTGTAGCTACTTGTATGATTGGGTACTTCTTTAATTTATCAATGTCCATGTCATGTGGACCCTTAGTGTACCCAAAATCCTTCATTTTCTCTAGGATTACAACATTGTTAGTTAAATCACCATTTAAATCTACCCCTATGCCTTTCAACCTTGTTACTATTGAGATCAACATGGCTGTAATCCTTACCCTGTGTCCTACAAAGTAGAAGAAATCTTCGTGTACCCTACTCATCAACCAGTGATACAATGGTTCATACTTATGCGAAGAATGACAGCTCACACAACTAGTAGACTCTAATTTTCTTTAATAACTTCTCACCAGCATCATCGTACATTGGCATGTCTTCTATTGTGTGCTTATTCATCTTTGTGTTTAATAATGCATCCAACTCCTTCTTATTTTCAGTTGTATGATGGTTGTACTCACTGATCTTGCTCTTTTGGATGTGGGAATCCCATTCTTGACCCATAATCACACCCTCTGGATACTACATTTCTAAGAAATTACTCTCAGGATTCATTTCAACCTCTACTTCCACTTTCTTCTTTCCTTTTACTCTGTTGTGGGTGCTTTCTTTGGTGCCATTTGTAACCTACAATATTCTAACTTCAAATACTCACCTTTTATCTTGATCAACATGCAAACCCAAACCCTATCTTGATTCAGCGTGCCCTAGTTGAAATTATGTGCCCTAGCTCTTTTGTAACACCTTGCTTTGCTCAAACCCTTCGCAACTAGGGATGTAAGCTTCCTCTATGCACAAATTCACTCGGAATGTCTCGATTCACACACTCTTGCGTGCCTCGAATACTCTTCTCGAAACTCAATCACACTTGGCTCTTTCAAATTATCATGATTGTAATGGTAAGAATGAACTTACATCCCCTCCTTTTATATATTTTCAAAAATTTAGTGCATTTATTTCTCCTTCACCTACCAACAATCCTCTCATTAATCGAGCATTTTCATTCCTTCCATGAGGTACATCTTTATGCCCAATCTATAACCTTCTAGCATGTCTTCCTACCTTTTAGCCACGGACTTCTATTCAATGCACCTCCATGCACCTGAGTACCTTTCCACTACCCCTTCCCTTGGTAGTTCCCATGGCCCCTGATTACCTCGTGTTATACTTGTTTCTTCATTCATCTCCATCTATGGTCCACATTTCTAGAATAAATTTTTTTTTCAATTCTCCAACTTGAATAGAACCCATAGCAGTTTGTTCCTTTCATGTGGACTTATTTTAAATAGTCATGTACCTATATATCAATAACCTACCCCATACTAAGGGTATGCGTAGTCATCTGTGCATAGAAATTATTCAAATAGTAATTAGCTTCTGGTGAGTAAACGTGCTTATTACACAAAAACACTAACTAAATTGACAAAGCATATCGACGAAGAAGGAAATATAGAATTAAAAACCTAATCTAGATGGCAATACTACCTTATTACAAACACCACAAAGACTTATTTATAGTAGGGCTTCACCTACTCATGTTGAAGTATCTCTGGTAACTGTGTATTCCATCAAGTGCCTCTAATTAACAAGTGCATGTTTCAAGTATGTGAGTGAAAAATATACGACCTCAACCAATGTACCTTGAGTTTTCCTAGATGTTGCAAAAATTAGAATCATAAAAGAGCACCATATGTCCAATCTAAAAAAAAATATCCCTAATGTGCTTGTCATGCCATGCTTTCTATCTTGGCCTTTTCTTGTTTTTGACTCCGGTGTTCTATGGCTCATCAATCATCCACCTTGATTAAATTTTCAATCTATTCTTCTAATTCTTGTTCATCAGCTAAACCTCTAGCACACGCAATACATAAAGAAGGTATCATGAATTCTATATGAAGAACTACTTATGTGCCAAACACTAACTGAAATGGTATGGCTTTGTTCAACTCTTATATGTTGTTTGATATGCCCAAAGTGCTACGAGATACTTTATCATACCAATCCTTTCTTCCAACATCATAGATTTTTGTCAATTTCTGGCTCAAAATTTTGTTGAAAGCCTCGGCAGTTCCATTTTCCTGAGGATGATATGGTGTAGTCTTATGGTGTGCAATCATGAATTCATCCAATAAAATTCTGATTGTCTCATTCAAAAAGTGTGTATCCCTATAACTGGTTAAACTTAAATTTCATCTATACCTCGTAATAATATTTTCCCATAGAAACCTAGATGTTGTAGTCATTGTATAATCCTTTATAGGTGTTGCTTCTACCCACCTTATCAAATAATACATGCATGTAATGATATAGCGTGATCCGCTTTTACATACGGCTGGTGAAATAGGAACCACAAAATCAATTTCCCATTTCTCAAACAAATCTACACTAGGAATAGGATTCAAAGGCATTTCATCTCATTTACTTGGTTTCCCAACGCTGACAATGATCACAAGCCTTGTAATAATCCTTATAATCTTTATACAGGGTCTCCCACCATAATCCAATGAGTAGAATCTTGCACACAATGGTGTCACCTGCATAGTGGCCACCTACAATACCACCATGAACTTCCTCCATGATAGTCATGTGTTTATGTTCTAGTACACAATGTTACAATACTTCATCTCGGCCTAATTTGTACAAGTCGGCACTAATCAACATATAGGGTACCACACGTATAGAAAGTTATTTCTTCTCAAAGGATTTCATTCCTTCTGGTGTTATGCCTATTTATAGAAAGACAACAATGTCCTCTAATTCTGATGGCACTCATTTTAACCTATATAACTATGCATTTGGCATGGCATCTTCAATTACCTATGCTTATTCTCCTGACTGTATTATGGATAAATGGTCTGGTCCAAATTACTTTTTCTTGGTTTTACCATAATTGTGAAATCAAATTCTTGAAATAAGAGTACCCATCTGCATATGTGCCCCTGTAAAATGGGCTTGTTCACCAAATACTTCAATGCCATGTGATCTATATAAAAAAAAATGGTGTAGCTAGCAAGTACTTTTAAATTTATGTAGCACATAGATCATTGAAAAGCTCGCACTCTATAGTTTTGTAATTCATTGTTATGTAGAGTCAACTTTCTACTAACAAAATAGATAGGATGATCTATAATACCTTCTCTAGGATGAGCCAACACTACACCAATGGTCATGCTAGAGGCGTCCACATGTACATGAAATGGTTGGTCCCGTGAAGGAAAACATAGAATATGCACGGTAGTAAGTTTCTCCTTTAATGTCTCAAATGCACATTGTTGCGGTTCTCCCCAGTAGAACGTACCTTTTCCTTTTTGTAACTCCTCTAAAGGTGTGGAAACCTTGGCATATGATTTAATAAACTTCTTGAAATATCATGTATGTCCCAAAAATCCACACACCTCACTTTGACTAGTAGACTCTTTTAGGCCGATAATGACTGCAACCTTAGTTAGATCGACCAACAAACCTTCCTTGTAGATTATGTGTCCTAACAGTATTTCAAATGGTGTAGCAAATATGCACTTCTTGATGTTCAAATAGATACTTACCTATCTACATCTTTCAAACATTAAGTGAAAATTGTCACAATGATCTTTAACAAGTCCATGCACCGTCCAATCATCTAAATAAACTTGCAAGAAGTTGTGAATAAATTCCTTGAACGCTTGAACAACTATGCGTGAAAATATAGCATGCACATTTTTTAGACCAAAAGGCATCACAATAAAGGAGAATCTACCCCATTCAGTAGTAAAAGTAGTCTTTTCTTGATCCTCTTAGGAAATCCTAACTTTGATGATACCCAGAGAACCCATCTGTAAACAAATAGATTTTGCACCTGTAACACCTTCTAGTATTTCCTTAGTGAATGGTGTAGGAAAGGGATCAGTCACACATGTAGAATTCAGCTCCATATAGTCCACATAGATCCTAATCCATCCATCCTTCTTGATACTAATCACCATTGGACTAACCCATTCTGACTCATCCAGGGGCTTGATGATTCCATACTTCAACATTTTGTCAATCTCTTCCTTGACCTTTTTACACAAGTTGGGGTTCATCCTGTGGGTTATCTTTCTTACTAGGTGCATACCCTCTTTAAGATTTATCTTCACCTCCCTAACAATTCATGTATGGTGTTAAATTCATGGTACACCAGGGGAATAAGTCTTGATAATCTTGTAGTAACTCTATGATTTTTGCCACTTGAGTCTAGCCAATAGTCTCTAATTGAGGCCTCCTTAGGCTTAGCCTTTGATTTAATATTCACTTTATTTGTATTCATAGGTTCATGATAGGCATGTGTGGTCTTATCTTCATTATCCAACACCTCATGCCTACCTATGAATGGCTTACATCCAAATTTTCTACTTCTTTGGCATCCACTAAGCGAGACCATTTTTCCTTTTTCTTTCTCAAGTCAAGTGTGTTGAAATAGTGTGCATCACCTCTATTTCTCAAACAAGTCACGCTCTGAGTTTCCTTCATCCAAAAATCTGAAGGAATTATTCATCCTTGGCACTATCTCCCATAGTTAAATGATTTATGAATGTTAATGCTTCTTCCACCAGAGGTTTAGTAGAGAAGAAGTCAAATGTCTAGGTCATTCTTGTAATTAAATCCTGCCAATTTCCAGTCTCTCTATGGAGTTCGGCATAGACATACCAAGCATGCATGCATCCTTGTAAAGTGGAATAAAACTTGTGCACCCAAAGAAAAGGTGGTAAAGCTTCCTACCCCTCTATCCAGAGTCTCTCACACTTTTGAACATTGTCCTGAACAGGTTGATTACCATGATAAGTGTAGATTTGAGTAGGTGCATTGCTCCTGAAGAACCTAGTGGTAAGAGAAATCCTAATTTCATTCCATCCTACAAGATTATCCTTTTGGGTTACCCACCGGTGTTTTGATGTCCCGTGTAGGGTATATGCTAGCATATTCCTTCTCTCCAGTGGGTCTATCCACTTTGTTCTTCCATGGCACATAGGAACACCATAGGATCTCCTTCTCCAGTGTAACAAGGTACCGAGTTGTTACCTATTCTCTGATATAACGTGGTTTGCTATCTTTAGAAAATATACGCTTTACTTCATGCCCCACCAACTCATAAGTGTTATGAGCCCAGTTATCACAAGCAACACTTGTAGTATTGATTATGGCTAATGTGCATCCTCCCATTGAAGGATTCCTTTTTTACATGGTTGAAGTACCTCTTGATCCCAAATGTTGCGTACATAAATCCTATTCAAGTATTCTCACTCAAGGGCTCATCATAGGGTGCATATTTTCCATCTGTTAATGGGATAATGACCCTTTCCTCTTTGTTTTCAAAACTGATATAACCCTTGTTGAACCAAATATCAGCATTATTTGCATAGCACCAAGGACTCCCCAATAGACTTGGGAAACTATCTGACTCTTCCAATGCTAAAACCTCAAAATCTCCAATGAACTTGGCTCCTTGTATGGTAATGGATGCATCTTTTAAAACTTTGATGGGAGTGGCCTTAGTCGATTAGCCATGAACAATACATTAGAGGATGGTTGTAATGGAGGTCTCCCCATTTGTACCCATGCATCTAAGGTAAGAACATTGACTTTCACGTGCCTATATCAATTAGTATATTACTCAATAGCCACCCATCCACAATAGCATTTAGAGTTATTTCCTTGTCATAATCTAGGCTATGAGGGGGAATATTTTCATGCGGGATATCTCATCTCGCAATCTAACCTCACCACCTAAACCTTACACAATTATTTATTAATTACCTTATAATTGATAAATCCACATCACCTTACCCGCCACCTCACTTTGCCACCTCATCATGACCTAGCCCTAACCTAAACTAACCTAATTAGGACCCATGACTTGGTCTAGACTCACATCCATAACTAATGCCTCCTTACTCGCACCCAAAGCCGACCTTCTAGCCACTTGACCAAGCCCGCATGACTGATCTCTCGGGAGAAAAGCGGGAAAGGTGGGCTATTTTACTAAAAATAGCCTACTTTTTCCTTACTGATGCGGTTCTACTCGGCCGCCGTCGGTTACGCAACCGCCATCGGTTCCTGTAAATGGGCTCCCCAGGCCAAAACAACGGATCGAATTTCATTTTGGGATCGGTCGAAGGATTTACGGATCAATAGAGAGCATTGCGAGCGAGGAGCGAGTCCGGATCTTCACTTGACGGAGCGAGGCGAGTGAAGAAACCGGAAGTGCTTGCGGTAGAGGATATCAACTTGCATCTTCGCCAAAACCCGGTAAGTCATATCTTGCATGTCCTCTGTTATAACATTTCTTATGCTTTCTGTGAATTTCGGTCCTCCTAAATCCATCTCTGAATCTACTACCCAACGTGTCATTGCATCTAAGCTGTTATCCTTTTACTTCTAATCATCCCATTTCCTAATATCATCCATAAACCAGCCTTACTGAAACACCATAGCTACCAAGAAGATCCTAGAACCCACGGTATCGGTTATCGGTAATCGCCGGCATCGGTTATCGATGGTTATCGATGCAACGCATCGGTTCCTCGATCAAAACCAAAAAACCAGCCTTTCCCTACCTAGTTTAATGAAACAATTTAATTGATATTTTGCGGTCTTTTGTGTTAATTCATATTAGCGAGGCGACCACCTTTGAAAGGAAGTTTTATATTTCACAGGCCCAAGCGAGTTCCTCATTTATTGTCTAATTAAAATCTTGTGGTCTTGTGTTCTTATTTGCGGGTAGTCCTTCCAAGACAAAAAGGAGTTCTCATGATCAACTTTGATCTTTCTCTACGGTACGCGCACACCATCTCGACATTCAACAGGTATTCCTCCTAACCCTAACCTCATCTGTTTCTAAAAGGAATGAAAGGATAGAAGCAACTCTATTCCCAGAAGCCGAAACATTCCGAGCGAAACATTTTGGCACGCCCGGTGGGACCCATTTTGGGTTTCTTTCTCTTGCTTATTTTCATTTTAGGAAGCATATTTGCTGTTGCTGCTTTTGTTGTATATTTTCGTAAAGAATTTGTCTTGCTTTCCTAGTTTCGCATTAGTGAAAGTCATCTCTCTTGCTTCATCGAACATAATTTTCGATTTGGGTTTAAAACACATGCATTGCATTCCTGCTTGTTGTTCTTCAATTCTAGTGAACATAGATTAAGTAACAGGTCGTACACGTGGGGGTGATATCCACGGTATTGACAGGAAATTAACCCTAGTTTCACTGCACAACACATACCGAATCACTTCACCATTAACACAACAGCTCAAACATCCCCCTTTTCCATGGTATTCCTCCTTGATTGAGGTAACCTTATAAGCCAAAACAAACTTGACATTTCCCCTAGGTCTTGTTGTTTAGGATTCCGACATCATTCTACGTCTAAAGGCATAAGCCCACGATAATTAAAATTAACCCTAGGATTAGTCTCTGGATTTGCGTGTGCATCTTGCTTGTTTTCAAATTCTGTTTTCTCTGTCATACTTTGTCTTCTGTGATCAATAAGTTGATAAATATACTCAACGTTGCTAAAAATCAAATTAGCAGCCTTTTATATCTTCTTATCCTAGACTTTTGACACCGGCATCGGTTAAGGGACCGACGTCGTTTGCTCTGACCGACACAGGTTAGTAAACCGATATCGATTCTTGTCTTCATCGATTACGACAAACCAAAGCAACTTGCCAAATTCATCATTACGAGGTTGTTTTTGTTCTTGATAGATTGAAACTTTCTGTGTGTTCTTGTCCATGGTTGTCATCACTCGGAAGCAAGCCGCCGCCATGGTTTCACATGCACTGCTCTCTGTGTCTTTGCACGAATCACCCCCTTCACATTCATAGGGGAACCCTACGGATACACTAGTGAGATCCCCAAATTCTGTAGGAGACAAGGACTTTGCCAAATTTACGGATGCTAATCCCAGTATTTGTCTGATACTATTTGTCTCATGCCCACGACCGTACGCACGATGGTCGGCTCCTTATTAGCATGCCTATTAGTATAGCTGCTCATTTAGCTCCCACTCCTCCTGATAACACTGCCTTACTTCCTGCATCTCTAGCCCCGTCTCCCAATCCGACGGCTTCAGAGGTTCATACGACCCCGATTAGCTTTCCTTTGGTTAATCTTGGACCCCACGTATCGTTACCACCAACTTCCCCTACCTCATCTCTCTTTTAGACCACTCCATTCATGACTTACTCTCTGCCACCTATTCACACGAGCTTTCCTTCTCAAGCTCCGCCTACCTTTTCATTCCCATACACGTATCCAGTAACCTCAACACCTTATATGGGACATCCCTGATTACGTGGCACCATCATCTCATCCAACCACATTTCATCAAACAAATGATGGACAAAATGCACAACACGGAGGCTTACATTTTGGGAAGTCGTAGCGCGCTTGACATACGAGCAAGTTTGTCGGGAGCCCATTCACCCTGTCTGTCCCCCCTTCATTCATATCCTCCTCGATGGGAGTTGCCAAAATTTACTCGTTTTAACGATAAAGAGGATCCTCAACAACACTTGCGATCATTTAGACATGCTTGTTATTTGATTGCCCATGATGACGCCTTGTTACTCCGCCCTTCCCCATGTCCTTATCGGGACCCGCCTTGGAGTGGTACGGTGCTTTAACCCGGCACTCGATCTTCTCTTTTAACCAACTAGCCCAATCTTTCTTGGATCATTTCTCCATTAACATTGCCAAAAAGTATCTATCACCGACCTCTATGCCATCCGAAATTTGAAGATGAATCTATCGCAGATTTCGTTGGACGATGGCGGGGCCTTATCGACCAACTTACGTATGCCTTGCCTCAAACCAGAACTTATCGAACTATTTACGCGGGCTGCTTGCTAAGCTCATCTCCCCCTACCCTCCAAATTCAAACTTTCCGCACATTCGACGAGGCCTTTACCATGGCTCGGAAACTAGAAATTCGAGCCTTAGAAGAAGAGAAATTGCGGTTGCGTAACAAAAACCCCAATTTCCGAACTCCTGATTCTACCAACAAGCCAAACACCACCACTCCTCACGCGTCCACTTCTTCTAAATCAAAAGGAGCTGTCCACGCGGTAATGGTCAAATCTCAAACACCGTCCAATACTCCGCCGAAAACCACTTATAAGTACAAGGCCGAGCCCACCAATTACACTCCCTTGGGAGAAACTTATGGCGTCATCCTGGAGAAATTGCTCAAAGCTGGGGCTATCACCTTGCCCCTGTTAAACCTCACTCTGGGTTTGACTCCACCCATGCAATACCTTCTGGTACAAAAAATGACTTTTGTAACTTTCACCGCGTAAAAGGACATAGTCATGAA
This sequence comes from Taxus wallichiana var. yunnanensis, assembly GCA_018340775.1. NCBI lineage: Eukaryota > Viridiplantae > Streptophyta > Pinopsida > Cupressales > Taxaceae > Taxus > Taxus wallichiana. The sequence goes on along the minus strand of CM031234.1, from coordinate 907,406,972 downwards.
AACTGCAAGATGTTGAAAAACATAGTGCAGGAAATGGTTGACGCAGGGGATATAACCCTCGATAATCCTAACGCCCTGCTAACCAAAATCTGAAAATTTTCAACAAGCCATTCCCGAATCACTCGTCCAATGATGCGTAAACCAAGATATCTTAGCCGAGGAGAGTGTTCATGAGATCCATGCGAGTCTTCGATTCTCGGCCAAAAGCCTCTATTGAAAAATTTTGAATCAAGCCTCTCCACCAACACGGGAGTCTGAACCTCCTTCACCACCATCAAGCCAAAGTGAAATCATTCCTTTACCCATAGAAGAGTTAAGCTTTGCCGGACTTCTCTTCTCATCGGCGAGTCTTCTTACACCACATCCCTCTGGGCGCGAGCGGATGTTATCCAATTTATCTATTTCCCAAACGTCCCCTTCTACCGCTCTTGCTGCCTGAGAGGAAGGCTCACCACTCCTTTTGACATCCTTAGATGAGAAATCTCTTACACATGACATCACCACACATTCTTTAAACATGACAGATCCCCTCAAACACGCCCTCCTACCTATTAGTCCCTCATCACCTAAATCTTTTCAACAACCGGTGGACCTCTTAACATCTATTGATACGATTGCCTCATCTACCTCTGTGTCACACCGCGGTGGGTGGAATTACAACCCACCTTTCTTAGTACAAAATTACAAATCACACACAGGAGTGTCATTCCACGGAAGATAGACGGGCCCTATGGGAGCGTTTGAGTACCCCTTTTTCTACTCAAATGCAAATGGTGATCTGATGTCTCCACCATATACCCAAAGTGTTTACGAAGCTTAAAATGCCCTGTTCTCACCTTCACCCCCTCACCTCTACCAAATGCCCCGTCCACTTCTATCAACTTAACCGGATCTTCCCCTACGCTTGGGACCTCACGAATGACCGAGTCTAACGCACCCGCTAAGCGACTTGATCTATCCAAAAATAAATCCGTCCCCGCCACCTAGGAGACAAACTCAATCCGTGCCCCTATCACAATCAAAACCATCATCGTCATACCTACCTTCCATATTGGGACCCCATCCCTCTACCTTACATCAATATATCATACCTCCTGCGTTTTCTTCAAAACAACCTACGCCTTCCGCACCCATACAGAAATTCCAGGGTATAGCAACACCGTCACTCCGTATATCTGTCCACCTATCAACCCTAAACAAATTCCATCATCAAAAGATTTGTGTTCGGTCACTCCTATTTCCCCATGGTTGTTTTCTGATACCACATCATCTGCGGCCTCATCATCCAACATAGCTTCTACGCCAAAGAAATCACGTTTAGTGAAAACCACGTATCAACACCCCTCGGCTAAACCACCACCCGTGCGAACCAATCATGCCCAAACATTACCAAAACCCGCACAACCAATACCCTCATCCTCTTCCGATTTTGACCCACTCAAAGGATCTTACGCCAAAATCCTTGCTATGTTGGTGGAGAATGCGACCATTTCCCTACCTCCACTTAGACCTTATGACCCGTCTAAACCCCGACCTATGGGTTACGATGAGTCTAAAATCTGCGCTTATCACCGCACACCAGGACATGATGTGGAGGGATGCAAAGCTCTAAAAACCATCCTTCGTCAGTCACCTCTCCCGGATAGAAAGATTAAGAAAGACAACTTACGAAGGGAGAGACCTTTAGTTTCCATTCCCTCTCTATACCATCATCCCCGCCTCACCAAGATCTATCATTATTACAACCCCACCTCTTGAAGACCATGAGTTATCCCACCATCTTCCTCATCTCGGGTCTGAGATTAATATGATTAGTGTCATTACTCGAGGCGCGAGAAAAACAATGGGAAAGCAAAGAAAACACACTGCGGCATCTCTTTCTCAAAATCGAACATCCCGATTGCACCACCACCTAAAGTGGTCATTCGCGGACCCGCCTATCCGTCTCTAATGGCATTGCCCACCGAAATATGATTAAACGGCTTCACCAATCGCAGTAAAAATGACATTTGTATGATCTCATTCGGACTTACGATCTCATCGACAAGCTCTCGTTGAGATCCTTGAGGATAGAGGTTTTACCTAATGAAACCCTACACTGTCGCCTCCATTCTAACACCCAATCACGTTGCTTCTCTCACCAAACAATCCATCTCCCCCACCACTTACGTCTCGGTACAACAAGCTGCTGCAGATCGGTTTCTCGAAGATGAAATTGTTGACTTTGAGTACGAAGACCACGACCACTGCCCTTTTCATCTCCGCTTACGTCCAGGACATTCGAGTACGTCGGGTTATGATTGGCGGGGCGCTAGCCTAAACATCATCTCTTGAAAGCCTTCCAACAAATGAATATCCCTTCAGTTGCATGTGTGCCCGACCCCATCATGTTGCGGTCATTCAATGATGCTATTACTTCTACCTTAGGCACCGTGATCCTCAACATTCGGGTAGGACCACGTACTTTACCCGAACTCTTCTATGTCTTGGAGGAGAGTTCGATATAATATATTCTTTGGGTCGTCCTTGGATCCGAGCCATGGGATGCGTTCCCTCAACATTACATAGATGCATAAAATTTGAGTACGAGGGGAAGTCCTACACCGTAAAAGCTGACCCTCCCCCCTTTAAAACCTGCAATATGTTATACCGCCCTAACGATGTGCTTATACCAATCAAGACACCCATACATTCAACCCAACCATCCTCTTCAAATGTACCTCAACCATCCACCTCAACCGCGCTTTACGCCTTGGTGATGAAACCACCATCACAAAAACCACTTCCCTTCCCATGACTAACATTCCAACCTCCGACCCCTTAGTAGATGTTTTGGTAGCCTTACGTTGAGGAGTACCGCCTATATAACGTTAGTTCTTTCCCTACCCAGCGAGAGTACGGACAATTACATGCACATCCCACCTACGACCGTCGCGTGGGGAGATAATCTCTTACGGACCACCCCATTGCCGCACTAACCTAACGTATGGGGGTGTTGGCGCATCCTCCATTACCCACAATCCTCTTGGTGTGGTTCCTTCGATCTGATTTTCAATACTTGACAAATCATCGTTTATCCCTCACCTTCTTGACTCATTTGTGCTTGGAAAGGCTTTGGTTTTGGTCTTTACGAACAAGGCCGACATACACTCATTCCCGTGACTACCCGTAAACATAATGATCGTAGTGGTCTCGGTTTTCCCAAAACACCTACATACAGGAGACACCTCCTGTCAGCTGTATCCTGGAAGAAGAAGATGTCGCCCCTACCAAACCATCATCACCCACTTTGCCATCATCACCCACAGAATCTATAGACCCTGAATCCATCCCTCCTAACTTTTTTTTTTCATAAATGCTATCTTCATAGGTCCTCTCACTTATCAACGCGATAATGAGGACCCATCTTCTCTTCCCCTTCTATATCCAGACATGATCGAAGAGGATTCGCCTTTGATTAATGTTGTTGAATGCCAGGATGATGACTCCATCCTCACTTACCTTGGCGCGGATGATTCTTATATTCAACGAGCCTTACCATCTGAAACCCAAACCATGCTGAACAAATCTACCATAGAAATCAACATCCACACGGAGGAGGATCCTCACATTGTGAAGATTGGACAATCCCTTAACACATCAGAACAAGCCGCCTTTACTACCTTTCTCCGTGCTCATGACTAAGCTTTCGCATGGTCTTACGTGACATGCCGGGAATTGATCCTACCATTGCCATCCATAACATCACCCTAAACCCCGATTCCAAACCAGTCAAACGAAATTGAGAAAATGCATCCACGCATTGCTCTCTTGGTCAAGAGGAGCTCAGCGACTCCTTTCTGTTTCCTTCATCTTGCTATCGACTACCCTCATGGATTTCTAACATCGTACATCACTAAAGCGGCAGGGGGACTTCGGATATGCCAGATTTCCAGGATCTTAACCTCGCTTGCCCTAAGGATGACTTCCCCTTACCTAGCATTGACCAACTTGTTGATCTAACTGCGAGTCATGAGATGCTCTCTCTCATGGATGGCTTTTCGAGGATCTGACCAAATTTTGGTTGCCCCTGCGATCAACACAAAACGCCTTCATAACTCCTTGGGAACCTTACATTATCGTGTCATGCCGTTTGGCCTTAAGAATGCTTTGATGCTACCTATCAGGAGGCTATGACCTACATTTTCATGACATTATGCACACTATCCTTGAAGATTATGTCGACGATCTTCTCGTGAAGTCTAAACATCGTAGTGAACATCTCGATGTTTTAACCATTATTTTTGATCGCACTTTATTTACAATATTACATCCGCCTTGAACCGAAGAAATGTGTCTTTGGTGTTCTTTCGGAAAACTTCTTGGCTTTATCGTCTCTTTGTGTGGCATTGAGGTCGATCCATCTAAAGTCAAAGCTATCCTAGAAATGCCCCCACCCAAAATCTCAAACAATTGCGTAGTTTACAAGGTAAGCTCGATCTATCCGACGTTTCATCTCCCACTTTCGGATCGATGTCACCTTTCCATCACCTCCTTAAAAAGGATATTGCATTCCATGGAGCGAAGAATGTCACCAAGCCTTGAAGCTCTCAAATCCTATCTCTTACACCACCGTGCTTATCCCACCCCAAGACGACCGCCCTTTCTACCTTTACCTTTCCGCCACCGACCACGCTTGTAGGAGCCATGCTTGCACATCGTGACTCGAGAATCACGAACAACCCATTTATTATATAAGTCGTACTTTGGTGGACTATGAGACTAGGTACACACATGTAGAAAAATTGTGCCTTGCCCTATCATTCGTGGCCACCAAACTCCGACACTACCTTCTAAATCACAAGACTTTCGTCATCACCAATCTGAGACCCCATCCATTACATGTATGCCAAACCTCATCGAACCAACGCATTGCCGGATGGCTCATGCTTCTCGCCGACCTCGACCTTGAGTTTGTCCACGAAAATCAATCAAAGGACAAACCATCGCGACCAACTTGCGAAGCTCCTTTACAGGGAACAATTTACCAATTTCACATTTCCCGACGAACTCATCGCTACTCTTTCCCTCACGGAGGATCGTACCCAATGACCCTCTTCTTCGATGGATCTAAATGCCAGCGCGGCGGAGGAGCCGGCGTTGTTCTCATTCCTCTCGACGCTGAACCTATGCCTCTTTCATTCCGACTCGATTTCCCTTGCACTAATAATACAGCGGAATACGAGGCCCTTGTTACAGGTCTCGAGTTGCGTTACACTTAGGCATCAAATCTATCAACATTTTTGGCGACTCTCAATTGGTAGTCAATCAAGTTATGGGCGTCTACCAATGCAAAAATGAGGAACTTCAAAAATACAAACACTACGTGGATTCACTTCTAGCCTTATTTACCCACTATTCTATACAAACCATTCCACGCTCCACTAACAAATTTGCGGACACTATGGCTTGCCTAGCCTCGCAAATTCCCGCCGCACCAACTGACTCTGAATTATTCGTTGTGGTCCAGCAACTTTTTGCCCCATCCTATTCAACCCCGGTAGTTTGTATGATAAATACTGTGTCTACTAGTTCGCAGGATACTTGGTATCACCAATTTCACGATTATCTTACAATCTCTGTCCTCCCACCTGACCTTACTAGTAACGGCAAACGTGCTTTTCTTAAAAGTGTTTCGTGTTATGTTGTCATGGGGGGACTCCTCTATAAACGTGGCTTTGATGGCATCCTCCTTGTTTGTCTAGCGGCGCGGAGGCCACTCATACCATCCAACAGGTCCATGACGGTATTTGTGGTGGACATTTTAGCGGCCTTGCCGTGGCCAAACGAATCCTTCGCCTTGGTTATTATTGGCCTACTCTCAATAACGACTGCTACGAATATGTTAAGCGTTGTGTTATGTGTCAGCAACATGCCAACCTTGACATACTCCTAGCCACCCGCTCCAGGTCGCTCGAGATCTTTGGCCCTTCTCACAATGGGGTTTAGACCTTATTGGTGAGATTCACCCGACCTCTTCACAACGTCACCGTTGGATAATCACAGCGACCGAATATTACACAAAATGGGTGGAGGCTATTCCACTCATTTCAATCAAAAAAGAAAAAATTGTCGAGTTCATTAACCACCACATTATCTGTCGTTTTGGTGTTCCTCATCGCCTGATAACAGATAATGGAAAATCTTTCAAAAACAAGTTGTTGCAAGACCTTTGCGACAACTTTGGTATCAAACTTAGTTTCTCCTCACCCTACTATCCACAAGCCAATGGGCAAGCCGAGTCCTCTAATAAAACACTAACCAAAATCCTCATGAAAGTTGTCAATGAATCCGGAAGAAATTGGCACGATCACATTCCCTTTGCCCTTTGGGCTTATCGTACTAGCATTCGTACCTCTACTAATGCCACACCTTTTTCTTTGGTATACGGTACCGAGGCTGTTTTGCCTCTCGAAATACAAATACCCTCCCTTAGAATATCTCTTGGGATATTCTCACCAACGATGATTTCCGAAGAGCGGTTAGCCCAATTGGAGCTTCTTGGCGCCGTCTTACGGCTCTTGATCACCTTCAAATCTATCAAAAACGCATTAAACGTGCTTATGATAAGCGACTTCATGAGCGTACCTTTAAGGTTGGTGATCTTGTCCTCAAGAGAATCAACATGTAACCAAACTAGAAAAGAGCAAACGTGGAAAATTTGCTCCCAATTGGATTGGGCCTTATATAATCACTCACACCTATGGATCTGGTACTTATCGTTTAGCTTCGCAATGGTAAACTGAGCTGAACCCCTAATGCCTTGCATCTTCACCCATTCTCTTTGTTGAAATTAGTGTTATATCACTTCTTATCTACCTGCTAGCTCGTCCCTTGAGCTCACTTACCACTACATACACTCTGTTTCCTATACCTCATAATAACAATCAAGCTCACATAGTTTGATTCTCACCTCCCCTTGATGATGCCTTCCCCTTTTTTAGTCTAGTCCATGACTTCAAAGTATTAAAATAAGCCGTATTCTTATGGGATTTTCTTGAGTCAAACTTCCTACTACACTAGATGCTTCACGCCAAAAGAACATCTAGTCATCTAAATTAAATATATTTGCTCCCTCGAAGGACATGCTATATGCTTAGAACTATTCTTTCTTTATTATATATAGACTACTCCCCAGAAGACAGACTATGCATTAAAACCATATCTGCTACTATAAATAGAAGTGCTCCCTCGAAGGACAGCTATACACAGTCAGCCTTTATCAGAAGCTTCTCGCATTGATCAGCTTCGTGAAGACCTCAAGAATAATACAATCAATATCCCTTGTAGACTTCCCGCATCGATCAGTTTACATTCAATAAAATAAAAGCCTCATTCAAAAGAACTTTTGAGTCATGGACTTGTCTATTTAGGGTAGGTTCTCTTTCGTCAGAACACTCACTTTGTAATAAGTTCTCTGCACCTCAGGCTATACCATCCACCTCACCTCACCATTTGTTTTGACTCAAGGGACGTGACGTACACTTTGATATATTGTGATCATACAACTCTTTTCACCTATTGACTTCTCGTCTATGCACGGTACCTAGGGCTCCAAGCTCGTTCTACGTGGTGTGGTTTGTTTAGCTCTCTTCATCTACGGAGCACTCTTTCTGCTTTGCCTCGCATCTAGGATTGTGTGTTGACCTTAATCAGGACACGATTCCCTACTACTTGGGTAGGCTAACTTCCGCTTCCCTCATACCTTTTACAACATCACCAATTCATTACCAACACCATCAACCTTACCTTTACTAATCTTAATATTTTTACCAACCAACCAATTGCCTAAACCGTACCAAATTGCACAGATTCGCCTCTCCACGATCCTAAGGGAGAACTACATCGATCACGAGGCCCCTCCTTGCTTTGTGCGAAAGGGCTATGTAGGCGCACTTCGGAGACATGGGGTCTCCCAAGGTTAGCTCGACCATCCCCTACCATAACCTATCATGTGTGGTAAATATAAATATTTTTGTGTATTTCTATTTAATCACATTCCTCTTTATCCTTTTTCAAAACACCGAAAGTCAAAACAAAAACATTCTTATTATTATAACTCAAATCAACATACATATCTCGTTTTATTTAGATGTTAAACAAATACATCTTCTCTATCATCGACACGCAGGTCGGTACTCTTATTTATTCTTATACCTTGCTAACATTTACTCAGACCCTCACGCCTCATCCCGAACTAGGTGATGATCGTGATCGTCGACCCCTCTCGCCGGGTCTCTCTGTCCTCAAAGGTACCACGGCTATTGGTACCGCCCACTGATCTACCAATCTCTCCTGTAACATATGAATACGCCCTCTCGCATGGAGAACTCCAGCCTCTAGTCTCTCCCTTGTGACTCATGAACCACTAACAATCCTCTTGTCTCATTCACTGTTTGGAGCTGCTTTGAACCAAACGCTGCAGACGATCCCTCTCTGCTGTAATCACCGCTATGTCAGGGCACTCACGTACACCTCGCAGTTCTGCTACCCACCATAATCTATAGGCCTCTGTCGTTCCTGCATCCATTACCCTGCGATCGGGCTGCTTACCTCTTGAGGCCCTTACGGAGGTGTTGGCCGGGAGGTGAGAATCTTTGCCTCTGCGTCGATCCTCATATAGGGTCTATAAGCTGGGGTATATCTGCACAAATCCAAATTGTCGCCGCACGCGATCTATAGGAATCCTCTCATATTCACACGGCTTTGTGCCCCGTGATCCACCTCATTCGCTCTACACCCCTTAACTCCTCGGCTATGCTCTCTGTTACCATATAGTTACCGTAAGGCCTCAGCAGATGTCCGCATGACCCGTCACTCTCTCCCATACACACTGTAATACTCAATATCACCCGTCACGGCACGGATCGGCCTCTTGTTACCATGTCTGGACCCATCGTCCGAATCCCACCTCTGCACTCCGGTTTCTCCCATTTGGATGGAGTCGGCCTATTGGTCGCACACAAACAATGTGCTCATAGGCCCAACAGATGTAATAATACGTATGAACAATCCAGGCGTCGTCTGTGATTTCACCTACTGAAGCCCATAAACCCTGTATAGCTCATGAAATATGCGGTGCCCATGCAAACGTAACATTCCTTTCTACCATCTCCCGGATAACACACATCAATGCCTTTGGAAATCTTCCTCCTTACGCCTCGGTAATGCATAATACCCTACCGCTATCATTAATATCACTTTAACCTTGTCTCCTCGGGGTGTGTCTCTGCATACATTACCCCATACGTAAAGGATAAACCTCATTGTGTCAAATCTCGGGCGTATGGACCAAATCTATTGTTATCGCTCCCAGTGCCGCGCTAGGTAGTGCACGATATCTTGGTTCTCTGTAATAGGAGTCTCAAAATCTGAAACACATCTTCGATATTTCTTGTCATCTCCTGTTGGCGGATAAAGGTATTTGTCTCGGGATTCCATCTCTCGATCAATGCTGCAACATAGCATGGTTCCGTGCGATTCGTGAATAATAACGGTTCCACTTAACAAACGATTTATCAATGTCCATTCCGGTGTTACATCCGCTCGGATCCGTGACAACATCTTTGGCACATTATCATTCATCCTCAACCACCGCCTCTGCTGCATACACCAAAACAACAAACAACCATTCAATCCGTCAGGGTTTTTCAAACATTCTGGAAATTCCTCCGATGCTAAATTATCGGTTATACATAACCGATATCGGTTGGGTAACCGATACCGGTTCTCCTAACATTCTACGGTCCTTTATCGATTACATACATCTTGCCTAAAACAACCACCTACGACAATAAATTGCTCGTTTATTCCTCTCTGTATACACAGACATACCCAAAACCCTTGATTACCTACCACGTAACACTTACCTCACCTATAACCCTTGCTATCATGTTTTCTTCTTCATATCTACCCACTTAATCTCTTATTCATAACACATGCAAAAATCAGATCACCAATCAAAACGTTTACCTCTTGGGTTGCAGTGGCTTGAGGTGGCCCTTGTCTTCCCTCTTGTCCCTGCCTGCTGGATGTTTCTCCTCGTCCTGCCATTATCACCACTCTTTTCAAATTCACCTTTCCACTTTCTGAATCTCCGATCGCATTCACCTTCCCCAAATCTCTCTTCTCTCTCTTCTCCTTATCACTCAAATCTCTCATGCAAATACTGTCTCGATCGTCAAAAGCGTCGCGTTCGCGTATTTAACCTCTTGCATGGCTCTAAAATTAAAACTTAAGTTGCCACCCTAGCTTTTCTATTTTTAGAAAAGCTCATACCTAAATAACCGGTATCGGTTACTTAACCGATATCGGTCTATCAGCTACCGATATCGGTTTCCTAACCGATATCGGTTACACACCTATCTTTTCTCAACAGCGTTCTTTTCTTCATTTCTCACCTAAATTTTTGTCGCGCCCGCCTCTTTTCCTGCATAAACAACACAATTTACCACATTTGTTCATCCACCACACATAGCATTACAATTTCATTAACATCATTTATTTTATACAAATACACAAACCATCAACTACGGATATCAAGAAACTATCAATCTATACATCATTTGGATCGACTCATCGATTACATATATCACAATGTCACAAAAACCACCAATTTATCACATAACTTTGACATTCATATATACGTGCAAAAACAAAAACATCAACATCATCCATCTATCAACATGTCAACTAAAACTTATCATACATTATATATTACCAACCATTAACAAAATATTTAAACACATTTTGAACACTGCACGTGGATCAAAACATCGTCTCTATATATATACAAATTTTCAAAAATACAATGTGCCCTACATCGGGGCCTCTGTGATCTCATAATCCACCAAAGCCGGCACGCAGGCCGCAATAACTGTCAAAAAATCTCGACTCGGCTCGCAGGCCGGTCCCTCGTATCAAAAATAGATATATACTCGGCTCGCGGGCCGGTATCCACTATCTGACCCCTACTCGGCTCGTAGGCGGTATATCTGATAAATGAATAAATGAATACATCAATAATACATAGGCACGCATGAGCCTCTGTCAATACACCGGTTCGCGAGCCAGGTGCCCATCTATCAATACACCATATCTAGGATCTCTCGGCTCTCCCCACCGCCCTCGGCACCTCTCCCCATTGGTCCTGTGGTGCCTCTCGCCTCCTGCTGTGTGACGGACCCACCGGTGGCCGGCTGCACCTCCACCGAGACCTCTGCGCTCAGAGGTCTCTGCTCTATGTGCCGCATAGGGCTGATAATCAGCCCCGGTACCATCAAGAATATCCTGATAGTATCGGGCCTCCGCTCTAGCCTCCATGTAACGCTCTCGAGCCACCGTAGGTACTGGGGTTGGTCCCCTGACACCTCTTACCCGGTGCCCCACATGTGCTGTCTTTGGTGCCGTGCTGCCATGGTGGTGCTATGGCTTGTGTACTGTGCTGTACACATGCTGCACTGGGCCGTGGTGTCTGTCTTCATTTGGTGGTGGTCTTTGTACTGTCTTCTTTTGTGCACACTGCACACTGCACTTTGTGGGTGTGGTCTTTGGTGGTGGTCTTTGCTGTGCTGTGCACAATGCTAAGCTAGGCTAGCTGCCCTTTATAAGACACCTATACGTGCTGTGTTGCAGCTTCAGCTGCCCTGTGTAAGAGCCTGCACGACCCCAGGCTGATCTCTCTCTCCTATCACTGCAGCCAAGTCTGGCTGTGCAGGCGGTACTATCCTGGCTGCTCTCTGCCCAGCCCACCACACCCTGTATGCTCCCGTGCACCCAGCATCATCTACACCCTCACCTGCTGGCCTCTCTGCTACCCAATCTGGATCCAAAGGCTGTGGTGCAGGCAGTGGGGCCTCTACATCATCTCTCCTGTACTGAGGAACGGGAGGTGGCTCGTCCTGTCGCAGCCCCATCTGCCTGCGTACCCTCTCCAGGGGTATCCGCTCGTACTCTCCTGGCCTCCGTCCTGCTATCCAGAATGTGTACTGGATTAGGCGCAACTGTAAGCGGGCTCCTCTGCCAGGATGGTGACCTCTGTAGGGTCTCCATACTGATGTCTCTACTGTTGTAAGGCCCTCTGCGAATGTCATAGTATGCCACATCCCGACCTGCCATAAGCTCGCTCGTGGTGGCCCCGACCCCCACCACCTCACGAAAGCCATATCGGTATATGACTGTGTGCCACAGGCTGCTTTGGGGTAACCCTCTTGGCTTTGATCATACAATGTGCTTGTATGCCCAACAATGCAACAAAATGTAGAACAAATACCAAATCACCTCCTCGCGTGATAGCCCCATAGCTCACTGTATAATTGCACCGGATATCTGGTGCCCAGGTATAACAGTGTGCTCCTCCACCATCTCCAGCACAGTACCCCCATCAATGCTCGTGGGAGCGGCCTCCCTCTGCGAGTCAGGGAGGGTGAAGCGGTGATCCCACCATCATCAACACATAGCCGGTCGTGTCTCGTGTCGATGCACACACGGTACATGTCATGCACTTTGTACCGATACTCGCGCTATGGTAGGTCGATGGCGCAGTGCGTCCCCAAAAAACCTATAGTATGCTATCCATGGCGATCTCTGAATCTACGGAAGATCGCGCCTCTCCCTCGATAGGTAGCAGAAGGATGCGATACACATCCTCCAATGTGACGGTCATCTCCCGGTCGGGAGATGGAACACATTGTCGCCGGATCCCATCTCTCGATGAGGGCAACCATCGGTGATCTCTCTCTATCGCTCTGTGCCTCTGGACTCCACCGAGTCCCACCTCACGCATGATGGCCCATGAGCCGCGATACGTGTGGCCTCATCCACACCAACAATGGGGGCATCCTATCCCATTGTTGTCAGCTGCTTGCGTGCTGCAAAACCAACCCACATCCTTATACCTACTCTTTATTACAACATCTACTTTATCATCTAAACACCCCTTTTTATCCCCCCGACCATACTCTCTCTCTACCCCCTCTAACAACCTACCACCCCTACACACCCACACCAAACCCAACCCAACCCAAAAACCCAAAACCTAACCCCACACCTAACCCTTCTCCACCCCTAACCCAACCCCCACACCGACCCACAACCCAACCCAAAAACCCAAAACCTAACCCCACACCTAACCCTTCTCCACCCCTAACCCAACCCCCACACCGACCCAGCCCCAACCCAAAAACCCAAAACCCAACCCAACCCAAAACCCAAAACCTAACCCCACACCCTAACCCTTCTCCACCCCTAACCCAACCCCCCACCGACCCGAACCCAACCCAAAACCCAAAACCTAACCCCACACCTAACCCTTCTCCACCCCTAACCCAACCCCACTCCCACCCACTGACCCACCCAAAAACCCAAAACAACCAACCCAACTGACCCACTCCCACTCCCACCCACAACCCAAAACAGCTACCGGCATAGCCGATAGATACATGACCGTAGCCGGTCACCAACAAGTCTTCCTTTCCTTAAAATTGTGTGACCGATGCGGTCACTTAGTGACCGACATCGGTCCTTGTCCTCTCCGAGCCGAACCCCGCATGCGGCCCCAAAACCCATTTTTTACCTATTTCTACCCATCTACCCACCCAAAAACCCTAAAAACTTACCCACCTACCCACCTTAGCCTATCTAGCCTATCTACCCTCTCCCTTTTTCAAACCATTTCCATTTTCTCATTATTTCCTAAAAAGGTTAATTCTACCCAAACCCCCAATTTAGCATAATACAACCAAATCACCAAATTAAAGAGTTTCGAATCTACCCGAACGACGACACGTCGTCGTGGTGGGATGGGCGGTGGCGGTCCAGCTGGTCCAGCCCCTCCAGCTCCTCCTGCCTGTGCCATGGCTCCAATCCTGATCTGCTGGGTCCCCAACCAATCAACTGCTGCCTCCTCCTTAATCGGGCCCACTATCAACTCTCTCCGCCAATACAATAGCTCCACCTCACTCGATCAAGCCTCTAATCCCAACTCTCCACGTCAGACAAGTCGATTTGGTTTGCAAATAACAAAAGTGACAATGACAAGCCGTATTTTTCTTTTTATAGGTTATTCGCCTTTCACCGATATCGGTTTCATTTTGCCCTAAGGAACCGGTATCGGTCCCTTAACCGATATCGGTCAGGCAGAATCGACATCGGTTCTCTACCCAACTTTCCCCCAATTTTATTTTTTGCCCCTATTTACCATTTGCCCCTTTTTAACCACATATCGCCTATATCCACCCTTGCTGAACACCATTTGTTTCTCTATTTGGCCCGACCCAAGGCCTCGCCCTACCTATTTGGCCCGACCTAAGGCCTCGCCCTACCTGTTTGGCCCGACCTAAGACCTCACCCCTAACCTGTTTGGCCCGACCCAAGGCCTCGCCCTACCTGTTGGCCCGACCCAGGCCTCGCCCTACCTATTTGGCCCGACCTAAGGCCTCGCCCTACCTACTGTTGGCCCGACCCAGGCCTCGCCCTACTGCTATTTTGCCCGACCCAAGGCCTCGCCCCTAACCTATTTGGCCCGACCCACGGCCTCGCCCTACCTACTTGGCCGACCCAAGGCCTCGGCCTACCTATTTGGCCCGACCCAGGCCTCGGCCTACCCATTAAGCCCGACCCAGGCCTCGCCTACCCATCCGGCCCGACCCAGGCCTCGCCTAACAATTTGACCCGACCCAAGGCCTCACTCTACCCTTATGACCCGACCCACCTGGCCACCCCCTTACTTGGCCCGACCCAAGGCCGTATCACTTCACTACCATACCCATAATCAACGTTTTATTTTATCCATCCATCATGTACCTTTTGTTCAATCGAGCTCACTGTTCATGTTTTAGCATGATTAGGGTCCTTGACTTGATCTGTCGACCAACTTTGCCTGACCTGACCGTGACGTTTATCTCAACCAAACCAACCATTTGAGTGCTTTGCCGAACATGCCTAAACGTTCTGTACCTCACACCGTTATATACCACCGGAGCTACTTCCTATGCCTTGGATACCAGGGATTATATCACCTTGTTTGGATAAACTATCGACCTTTGCCTACACATTGCTGGTTTGCTTGTCAAATCATGTACCCTCGTCGTACTATTGCATTTCAACATGCGTCTACTTCCTTGGACCTACCCCACCACCTTACCCTCATCTCTACAACATGTACCCTTTATCAACCCTATCCCTGATTTCCCGTTCACTCAATCGGTGATAGATTTGAGGGGATTACCTACATCTTCAACATGAGAAACCACTTCATATTATTGTCATGCGACTTTTACGAACAAGCTACATGACAATAAGGGGCTAATGTAGACACAAAATTTGTGTCTTACGACCCCTTGTGACCCGCATCTCATCTCGCAATCTAACCTCACCACCTAAACCTTACACAATTATTTATTAATTACCTTATAATTGATAAATCCACATCACCTTACCCGCCACCTCACTTTGCCACCTCATCATGACCTAGCCCTAACCTAAACTAACCTAATTAGGACCCATGACTTGGTCTAGACTCGGATCCATAACTAATGCCTCCTTACTCGCACCCAAAGCCGACCTTCTAGCCACTTGACCAAGCCCATGGCTGATCTCTCGGGAGAAAAGCGGGGAAGGTGGGCTATTTTACTAAAAATAGCCTACTTTTTCCTTCTGCCGATGCGGTTCTACTCGACCGTTGTCGGTTACGCAACCGCCATCGGTTCCTGTAAATGGGCTCCCAAACCAAAACAACGGATCGGAATTTGATTTTGGGATCGGTCGAAGGATTTCGGATCAATAGAGAGCATTGCGGCGAGGAGCAGAGTCAGGATCTTCACTTGACGGAGCGAGGCGAGTGAAGAAACCAGAAGTGCTTGCAGTAGAGGATATCAACTTGCATCTTCGCCAAAACCAGTAAGTCATATCTTGCATGTCCTCTGTTATAACATTTCTTCTGCTCTGTGAATTTCAGGTCCTCCTAAATCTATCTCTGAATCTACTACCCAACGTGTCATTGCATTAATCTAGCTGTTATCCTTTTACTTCTAATCATCCCATTTCCTAATATCATCCATAAACCAGCCTTACAAAACACCATAGCTACCAAGAAGATCCTAGAACCCACCGGTATCGGTTATCAGTAACCGGCATCGGTTATCGATGCCGCATCGGTTCCTCGATCAAAACCGAGAAAACCACCTTTCCCCTACCTAGTTTAACGAAACAATTTAATTGATATTTTGCGGTCTTTTGTGTTAATTCATATTAGCGAGGGAAGCCACCACCTTGAAAGGAAGTTTTATATTTCCTGGGCCCAAGGCAGTTCCCTCATTTATTGTCTAATTAAAATCCTGTGGTCTTGTGTTCTTATTTGCAGTAGTCCTTCCAAGACAAAAAGGAGTTCTCCGCAATCAACTGATCCTTCTCTACGATGCACGCGCACACCATCTCGACATTCAAATGGTATTCCTCCTAACCCTAACCTCATCTGCTTCTAAAAGGAATGAAAGGATAGAAACAACTCTATTCCTGAGCCAAACATTCCGAAATAAACACTTCTTTGGTGTGCACCGCTTGAACGCGGTCATGATATTAACCCATGCTTCCTCGGATTCTTTTTTTAACTTGGGCATCCACTAATTTTCCACATCGTGTTGTATCCTAATCATCCATTCACCTTTTTTTTCTTGTTTATGTTTCTTGTTAAGATGTTCATAGAAGTCTGGGCATTCCTCATAACTATGATTCTTTCCATAGAAAGAACATGTAATATTCTAAGGACATTCGTGCCCGTAGTGGTCAGGATATTTGCATGTATAACATGTCCAGCGAGGGGACTCATCTCTTCTTCCGCCATGGCATCGTCTTCCAAATCCACCACGGTATCCTTGACCTTTTCCATGACCACCTTTAAAATTCCCTTAATTCCAATCATAGCGCACTTGATTGTGTTCTCGGTCCTGATGCTCCTTATTTCCTTTACAGTTATATGTAACTCTTGTCTGTCATACACCAATATCTTTAGCATCCTAGATTTGACCAATCAGCCAATAGTATTCCATGTCATGAGTCATGGACCTGCAAATCTTACAGTAACAAGAGGCATTATTCCTTATCATGCATTGTAGTAATGGACAATGGCTAGCATCATGGTTTAAATGGCATATCTCACATTTTAACAACAACGAGTGCACTGATCTGTAGGGACAACTATCCTTTGTGTGACCTTCCACTTCACAATCTATGCACCGAATTCTTGTGCACATCTCATGTGCTGAAATTACCAATAGTTTTTCAATTGATTTTCCATAGCTGCGATCTTTGCTTGTAAAAATGGGCTTACTCCAGCTTTCTATACTTCCAACTTCCTCGGTGTGTAAATTTTATTCAAGTGCTTCACGTGGATCATTGTATGTCTTATGTGATAATTCTCTCCAAAAAGTGTAATCATACCTCTAAAAACCATTGTGCATATTGGCTTATATGAATATCATAAGATAACTTAGATAACAATGTTTTAAAATTGGCATCATACTCTCTGACACTTTCAATAGTTCCTTGCTTTATATCCTTGAGTACACTTATACGCTTCGTCTAAACTTAGGGATGTGAAAATCTTTAAGGAATGCACATTTTAAAGTTGTATAGTCTACGCAAGTCCGATCAAGGTCAAAATTTACATCATTACCCTATGTGTGCACCCTTGTAACGTAGTAGCAAATTGGCATGCCCAACACTTAGAAGTCGTGATTCATTTTTCATGCCATAGTATTTCACACATGTGTATGTGTTCAACGAATCTTCTATACCCCTATACTCTATAAGATGAAGATACATCTCCATGTAAATATTCTAGGGTTGGTGCAGACCTTGCCCTCCTGATCTAGAACCTCCTATGTTTCCTCTACCTCCAAAACCACCCGAGATAGAGCCATCTATACCTCCCGATCCCAATCATGTAGGCTGGGTTTGGACCAAAAGATGTACTTCTCTGTGTCTCAATAGTAGTAATGAAATGTACCTTGACGGTCTATGAAGTGTTACCACTCCCGAGAATATAGCCCAAAATCTACATGCCTAAATTATGCATTGATGATACACCTAAAAAGATACTCCCATATAACAACGAAGTCGTTTTTGCTACCATTGATGTGCCTATTATAAGACTCCCTCATGCTTGACTATTTTTTGTACTAGATATTGGAAAACCAAGCACAAGGGCAAGGTTTCTAGGTGGATTCAGATGCACGCCCATGGCCCAGGTCATCTCTACTAGCACGCTTCTATGTGAGGCCAAGGAGGGTTCCCTATCATGCTTTCCTAAATGGGGAGTTCTGATGCTTGGGTTCCATGTCTTCTACATGAACTTAAACTCCTTCCCGAACTATATTTCTCCACAATTCCATTTTCTCTGTAACCTCCCGCTACTTCTCTACCTCCCTCTCGCGTGCCTCATTATACTTAAGCTACCTTTCCTCTCTCTTCCTTTCGACATTAGGTCTTCCATCTTTCACCAGCCTTGCTCCCCCCCCGCGTGTGGTGGGTTTTAGTTCGAATCGGTGTTTTCTCCAAATTCATGGTTACCATCATAATTTTGATCACCAATGGAATTCCTTGTATGTAGGTTTCCATGGGATATTGTAAAAATTATAATTCAGCTACCTCTAGGCATGAATAAGTGGAAATTGAGTACTCCAAGATATAATTGTTCAAAACACCACGGAACCATGTATCCATAGTGTGAGTACAAATCATATAAGCATCATAAAGGGCCTGAAATTATTCATGCATCTAGACAAGTGTACAATACCTCCAATTCCATTTAGACGCATAAGCAATCAGCCACTCATACAATTCTACTAGAAAGATAGTGAAGAAGATCTCATATAAATTGTCATACATATTATGTTCCACCCATATGCATGTGTTAAACTTAGATCCGATGCTAAACCTCTTTGTTTATTCTTCTTCCAGGTCATGTATCCACTCTTCAACACTTACTAGGGTCAACTAGTATGTCTTCATCGTGAACCATCATGAAAACAACTAAAAAAAAAGGTCCGTGAATGGAACCAATGATGTAACCTAGAATTCACCAGTAAAAGCCCATGCGCACTAGCACATTACTTAGCCTAGACTGAGTGCTCACCCAAAGCACACAAAGGTACCAGGCCCCTCTTTAGGGTTTTTTTAGTAGGAAGTGAGCATGATGAAGACTTGTTGCATTCAAATCTATGACTAATATATCATTCTACAATACATATTCAGATCTAGATCTTAAAGTATCATGAATCAAACAATAATCATAGCAAAATCATTCATGCAATAATAAACTATAACCATGATTAACACCTTGATTCATCAATAACCCCCATTATATTAAATGCAGTAATACACAAAAGCTTCTTACAATAATGGCATCATATGCTCATAAGCATACATATCTCGATAGTCTATTCTCACAGTTATCCAGTCCCTACATACTACCTTTGTATATCTCTATGCTACAAAGTTCACTACATATTTATAAGGGTGGGGACTTTCCCTTCACCGCTTATCTAATCCCAAAATAGGTCATATGCTATTATTAGACACGTGTCATTTACAATAATAGTGCGCTAACAATGAGACTTCTTCTAGTTAACTGTCAGTAGTAAATCTATTCTCATCTTGTATCCATGAAAAGCACTTTGTAGTCGATCCTCCAAGAATATCCAATGTGTGATGCACAAGTCTCTAACTGGTTTGTATTCTCCACACGCTATCTTCCAAAAATAGATCCTCATCATGAAAATTGCGAAGTCTTGAATCTTTCTCTTTCCTCGGTACATGATTCCTTCCCGATCCTCCCACATGTTTGATTGCACTCTTCTCTTCCACGTGAACCTTCTATATGTTCTTTTCTAAGTGTCATATTTTTTTTTACCAACATTACCCCACACTAATTGCATTTCTACCTCAGCAATGGTAGTCTCCAAAATGAATCAAAGAATATAATAATAGAAAGAATTTTTATTAATAAAATAATGTATTTACCTTGTAGCATCTTCTCGATTCAACCTTAAGAATCAATTCGGATATTCTTATTTTATTTTTGCCTCTAACTTTTGTCAATCATTGATCTTAGCTTCTACCTTTTCTAGGATATCCACTGCAATTGACTCTAGCTCATCTTTAGCAATCTCTCCTTTCTCATTCTCGAAGACCAACACAATGTTGGACATGATAGTCATTCTTCCTTCTAATAATTCCATCTTTTACGCGATGAGTTTCCCAATTTCAACTCAAACCCCTACAAATCTTTGTTGAAGAAGGAAATAGGTTTTTATGTCCTTCCTCATCTTTTTGTAACAAGACAGAAGCAATAATATATTCATAAGCAAAAGAAAACATTTGAAATTCCTTCTTGGAGTTAGGGCTAGCTAACACAGAGGCAATATTGAGTGCTCCTTTTACTCCCTTAAACATTTTCATTTCATCATCACCCCATTAAATATTATGATCCTTCTCCAACATTCTTGTAATTGAAAAATTAATCTTAGTGAATTTAGGAATGAAACTTCTTTCAAATTTTATTTGTCCAAAGAAGAATTAAATACCTTTTTTAGATTGGGGGATGAGTACCTTGTCAATATCTTCTACCATTTTAGGGTCTATCATAACCCCTTCATGAGACATAATGTGTCCCAACAACTTGGCTTTTTGCACTCCAAAGTGACATTTCCTAGGGTTCAACGAGATTCCATAATCTTTATATCTAATCCAGATTTTTTCCAAGTGCTCCAAGTGATCAACTCTCTTTCTAGGAAAAATAGTTATATCATCCTAATAAAATACCAAAAATCATTAATGAACCCAAAAAATGCAACATCCATGGCTCTCTAAAAAGTGGCCCCTACATTCATCAACAAATGGCATTTTGAGACAAACATAAATGCCCCAAGAAACTCAATGAATGAATTCTTATATTGTTCTAATTTTTTGAACACAACTTAGTTATAGCCAAAGAATCCATCCAAAGTAGACAACATTTGAAACCTTGTTACCTTTTTTGAAAGGTTATCCATGTTGGGTAAAGGGTAGTTGTCCTTAAGTGAGGATTTGTTTAAATTCTTGAAATCTACACAAATTCTTGTATCTCCATTTTTATTTCGAAGAGCACAAGATTACAACCCATGAGTATCTAGTAGGTTGAATTATGCCACTATCCCTCACCTTCTTCTTTTATTCTTGAATTTTGGCTGCAAGAGTGGGGTTGATAGGTCTCTACTTCTGTCTAAAGGGCTTAGTGTGAGGTTCTAAAGGTATTTCATGCTGAAATAAATCCTCCCTATAAGCCTTAAACTCAAAATAAGACCAAGCAAGGCACTCCTAATATTTCTTCAACATTTTTCTATAAGTGTTTGTTTCTTCTTCATTCATATTGCTTCCCAACCAAAATTTCTTATGATCATGAAAAGTTCCTAAGTTGCATTCAACAACATCTCTAGGTATGTGGGTAGATTTATTCATAGCTCCGTCATAGCTATCAAAAAGTAGACTCAAGGCTAACCAACCCCTTTGGGATTACATTTGTATTTAATTAGATCACTTCTTTCCTAAACATATTCTTTTTACCATCACATACTATCATAGGTTCTAAATATATTTTTTGATCTAAAACCTCATCCTAACATCTCAATAATCTCTTAATTTTTGATTCATCATCAAACACTTGCCAATATCAGATGTTTTTCAAGCACAAAAGGTCTAACCAACACCTAACTTCAAATTACAATATAGAGACACAATCTCATTTTCATATTGAGAGGCTGAGACTACTAACCTATCAACTATTGTATTCTAATTCCTCTCATAATATTCAATACTAAAGGAATAAAAATCTGAATAAGATCCCACATTGCACTCTTTACCATTTCAACCTCTCGATTTTGGTTGTATATAATCAGAATTACCAACAAAGTTTTCCGGATACGTGTCGTGTCAAGCAAATAACACCTCATAAGAAGCATTCATGGGGTCTTCTATGAGGTGTAACATCATGTCCTCTCTATTTAAATTAACCAAAATTCCTTCAAAAGGTATGGAAGCATGATACATGTCCACTTGAACACTTTCCCCACATTAGCATCCCACTTTCTCTCGGGAATATCCTTGTTAGTGTTCTCATGTAACTAGTGAATTTATCATACAAAGTAATTTAGTATATATCATTATATATTAATATTATTGTAATTACAATAATATTTACGTATATAGTTGAATTGTTAGTGGTGTTATTATTATCCAAAATAATCCCATGCTTGTTTTGGTTAACTTTCCTTCATTCTTCCCTCCTTTTTCTACAGGCAGATTTTTGCAACTTTAAAGCACTCAAAAGTTCCTGGAGATGGCTTCATCAGATAGGATTTTTCTTCGCCTTTCCAGAATGGTAAAGAATCCCTCCTAACTCTAAATATTTTGAAATTTATGGCTCGGCAGAGGTGGGATGCAAATTTTTCCAAAGGATGAAGGCGGCTTGGTAGGTTGGCTGAAAAAAACTTGACACTTAGCCCTTTTGGCTAAAAGGCACAAAGTCATAAGCTAGCCCATGGGCCTACGGAGGGGAAGGAAGCAAGTTGGCAGAGGCACGAGAGAAATTGTTGGCACTTAGCCCTTTGGGAAAAAAACTTAAGGGTTTGAATTCAGCCGCACCCCCGCATCAAATTTGATGATGACACATGGAAACCAACACCAAGACGGGCAGTCAGAGAAATAAAGGAAATTTCACCCTATTTTTTAATAAGCCAAAGGAGAAAAAATAAACCAAAGTTTTGCATCCATTAGAAAGGTGCCACGTGTTCGACACGCCAGAAGGCGGCCCACGGATCAATCAAAGAGTGCCACATGTCTCGGAGTGGCGGGGCCATGGAGGATTTTTGGAAAACTTTCCAATTTCATGGAAAAGGGAAAAATTTAAAGTTTGACTCCACCGACCCCAATAGGTGCCACGTAACCAGCGGAAGTGCGAAGATGCGGAGTGTTTTGGGAAATTTTTACAAAAGTACAAAAAGTAAAATTTGGGCCCGTGGACCCATTTTCAAATCTGATTCACCACCTTTTTTGACCTAATTCATGCCTTGAAATTTGTGCCCAAATTTATGCCCTAATTTTGCCCTAAATCTTCATATGGGCATATCTTTCGATCCAAAGATCAGATTTGGGAAAAATCAGACTCATTGGAAAGATCTTGATCTCCTCTATGCATTGGAGGCATAAAAACATCATTTTTGTAGGTTTTGAGGAAGAAAAAGCCAAAAACATCTTTCATGCCTTTAATGTGAACCAGATTGCTTTGAATGAGTCATTTTTTTGCTCAATCCGCCATGGTTGCCTTCTCCCACATGCCAAGGATGAAGAATCAACTCAATTTGATGAGGGAAAAACCCTAAAACATCTTCTCACGCCATTAATCCAAGATTAGATTGCTTTGAGAGCTGTGTTTCACCAAATTCATCATTTTTTCTCCAACATGCAAAAATAGAAGTAGAGGAGTCAATTCGACAAGTTTGCAGGCTGATTTGAAAGGAATTAATGGCGGATTGTTGAATTAGAAGATCTGATGTTCTTCCTACTCTATTTTCTCTCTCGAGTATCACCATTTTGTTTTTGCTCGCTTTTGTTTCCCATTTCCATGTTTTCTCTCAACCCTGTCTCCTTGGTAGTTTTAGAGTAGTAATTTTGAATCGAACCACTACAAAAATTACATGCATACACCTAAACAGGAGGAGTAGGAACTAGCCTCAATCTGGAGGGTTTTCCCAATTTGAAAGGTCACACACTTAGGTAAAACTCCATGTTGTGCATTCACTCCAAATTGACCATTTGTCTACAATATATCCGAGGGTTGATTTGAGGGTGCTTTGTGAATTTACACTAACAATTTTGGCATGCTTCGTGGGACCTTAGAGGTCTTCATCTTCATTGTAACAAAGTTGATGTGCAATTGTTGTAAGTTTCTTACTTGAAAGAGCCTTGATTTGCACATCTGGTGACTCCAAAAGGATAGAATCAACTAGTTTCAGCAGTCCAAGCTTGAAGATTCATGAGAAGGATCCAAAAAAGGTTAAGGACCAGAGAAGAGGGATTGTTTAACTATCTGTAATTATCCCTAGAAAGAGGAGAAAGAGGAAGAAGGATTCAAAGGTCTCCATCTCCACCAAATAGAACTCTATCAACTCCTCCACCTGGTAGACCTTTCATCCAATCAACAAGGGTTCTTAGGCCAATCAAAATGGCACAACCCAATCCTTATGTCAACTTTATTGGTAGCAGCCCACTTTCTCTCAATGCACAAAACCCAGTTCCAATTACAGCATTGAATAACATCCCATACTTTACTAGAGAAAATCATACCACTCCTGGTGATCATGTCAAGGACATTGCTAATGTTTGTGCAATCCATGAGATTGTTGAGATGGAGATTGTTGTCAAATTGTTGGCATCTTCATTCAAATGGAAATCCTTGCAATGGTTCAAAAGCCTAGCAAGGCTCTATCCAAAATTGGAACCAATTGTGCACAGCCCTCCATAACCAATTTGGAGAGAAAGGGGATAACTTGTCTCGTATTGGAGCAACGATTTACGACTATCAAGAGATCTCCCAATGAGAAGCTAACAGACTTCAATTTCTGATTTCAAATAACATGGGATAGAATCCCATTGGTAGTGAGGCCAACAACTCAAGGTTCTTTCTTTTACTTTCTCAAGGCTTTAAATTTTGACATTTTTATGTTGATCCAATCCATGGGAGGTGCAACTATACCTTCCGCTTACAACATTGCCATTAGGGCTGAGAATTATTTGATCTAAGCTGGTAAACTTGCACCTACACCTCCTATGCCCTTATATCCAGAGTTGGCAAGCCCAAGTACTAGTCAAGCACCTAATTTAGCTCCCATTCCCACTCCTAGAAATCAAAGTTCAAATGAAACTTCTACTTCATCCTCTACTACCTCAAATGAGTTTTAAGAAGTTATGAAACAATTGCAAAATTTGGTAAATGATTTGGTTACACTCAAGAGGCAGCAAGCTCAAAGTTTTAGGCCTTCTTATCAGCCTCAAACTCAGCCTAATAGAAAACCATATCAGCCTAATAGGCCACCCAACTCAAATGAAAATCAAAATCAAGGCCTTCTACCAATAGACCATTTCAGCCATATAGCCCCAATGTTACATCTACCTCTAAAGCCTTAGTGCACATGCAAAATGATATAGCTCAAGAGTATGATTGGTGTAACCCATGCAATGAATCTCACAACCAATTTATGTGCTTCAATGGTGCTTTGAACCAAGCATTAATGGTGACAACAACTAGTGTAGAGGGTGAAGTGATTCAAGAATCAAATCAACAACAAGGAACATTTCAATAAGATACAACTCTAAAATGAGACTACACTTGTGAATTGGCAAAGCTAAAGATTTTTGTGGTATGAATCAAACACCTTCTCAGAGTGTAGCAGCTAACACACAGTCAAAGAAGAGGAATATTGGTGAAGGGTAGTCATTAGGCCCAAGTGATTCACAACCTTCCATCACTCCACAAGGTGTTGGCAAGTAAAATGTAGTTCCAAATGTGCAAGGACAGCCCAAGCCACCTTCTAGACCAGCTCAAATGCCAATTTTTGTAGCCCATGTACAAGAAAATAATGTACAGACTAAAGGGTAGTAAAGAGATGGTTCGTCCCCATTTAACATCATTAAACAAATTAATAATACCAATGTCAACATATCTATGTGGGAGTCTATTACAAGCTGCCATGAAAAATTTGTCAACCTCAAATCAGCTAGCTCATATGCAAGAGAAGGTACTCACAAATGCTACTTAGCCTGAGGGCAATCATGGAGGAAAGCAAGGTAAAATTTTGAATCCCCCTTCATTCTATGTTTCATTGATCATTAGGGATAAACTAGTACATAATTGTATGATTAATTCTGGGGCAAGTAGTTCCGTGATGCCCAAGCAAATAGCTGATCAGCTGGGCCTTCAATATGAAGTCATATCCAAGGGGGTGGTGCAATTAGATGGGACAACAGTAGCAAAATTTGGGGTAGTTAAATATTTGAGCCTTACTTTGCATGCATGCCCCAATGTCACTGTTTTGCAAGATGTGTTAGTGATATATTTTCCACCACTCTTTGCCATATGTTTGTCAAGGGATTTCACAACTAGAATTGGAGGCTACCTATCTGCTAATTGGTCACACATGTTGTTTAGGAAAAGGTATGGAGCTAAGGCCACAATCAGGTCTAAACCTATTGCAAACTTTCACATTGAACCTTATACTCCAAGCCCAATCAATGCCAACTGCTCAAAGTTGTTTGATCAAGAGGATAATCCAAGAACACACGAAGCTGACACAAAAGTTGGAAGCATTCTAGATTTGACTCTTGATGAATGGGAAAGCAAGGTATATGCTTTTGATCCCTACAAGGAAATAGAGGAATCTGAACTAGGACTCTATTACATGCATGAAAAAATTCATCCTCTTCCTAGCATCACCAACCAAACCATAAAGATGACAATGAGGTATGGCAGTTGTTCTTTGATGGATCAAGAAGTAGACAAGGTGCAGGAGGAGGAGCTATGCTTGTTTCACCTCAAGGCATTAAGTATTATTCAACTTTTAGATTTCAGTTTGCATGTTCTAACAACACTATTGAATATGAAGCTTTGATACATGGATTGCATTGGTCAAGGAAGAGAGGCATCAAAAACTTACAAGTCTTTGGTGATAGTGAGTTGATTGTTAATCAAGTTAAAGGACAACATGCTGCCAAGAATGACCTGCTCAAAAGTTATAAGAATAGGGTGTGGGATCTCATTGAGGATTTTGAGGGTTTTGGCATCAACTCCATCCCTAGGAAAGAGAACCAAGCTGTTGATAGGCTTGCAGTAGTTAGAGAAAATTTTTATGTTGTGGAGAGTATCAAATGAGATAAAATGCAACCAAACATCCATGTGATTGTGAGGCCATCAGTGCCAGATAATAATGCAAGTTGGCAAGTGTTTGAGAGTGACCAACAAATCATCAATTTCTTGTAAGAGGAAGCTGAGTTCTCAGCCAAAAATTAGGAAAAGTTGGGACAGCAATACAGTGATCAAGTGGTATAGCTGAGAACTAACAAACTACCAAAATGAATTATGACTTTAGAGTCTATCTTCAAACCTAATGATAAATTTAGGAAGGATAAAGCAAACATACAAGTCAAGGAGAGGATTCGATCCCATCTCGGTTGGAGAAGGCAAGTCACTTCAAATTGGTAAAGTGGAAACTGAGAAAGAAAGGTATGGATTCATGTAACTTTTCCAAGATTTCCCAGATGTATTCACTTAGAGCTATGAATACTTGAGAGGTTTCAATCCCAAGCTAGCTCAACACACAATTGAACTAGATCCAAGTGCTAAGCCCATCAGGTAAAAACAGAGACCGGTCAATCCACACATTGAGCCTCTCATGACGGAGGAATTGAATAAGTTAATAGAGGCAAGTATCATATTCACCATCAAGCATTCAAGCTAGGTTGCAAACTTGGTTCTAGTTAGAAAGAAGAGTGGAGAAATTAGGTTGTGTGTAGACTTTAGAGATTTTAATAGAGCATCCCTCAAGGATCACTACCCACTCCTTCTATGGAGTAGATTTTTAAGTTGTTGTTGGATCTAAGTCATTTTCATTGCTAGATGGTTATTTAGGGTATAATCAGATCATGGTAAAGGAAGATGATCAGTTCAAAACATCCTTCACCACTAAATGGGGAACCTATGCATATAGAAAAATGTCATTTGGGGTATCTAATGTCGAGCTACTTTCTAAAGGGCAATGGATATGGCATTCAAGGGATTAATCAACAAAATAGTGGTAATATACCTAGATGATATTACTGTATTTTCTAAAAGTGCAACAAACCATCTCTTTCATTTGAGAAAAGTGTTCCAAAGATGTAGAAGATTTGGAGTATCCTTGAATCCCAAAAATGCATATTCCTAGCTCATGAAGGCAAGCTCCTAGGCCACATTGTTTCCAAAGAACGGTTTGTAATTGATCTAGAGAGGGTTGAAGAAATAAGAGAACTGTCATTGCCAAGTCATAAGAAGGCTCTTCAAAGTTTCTTGGGAAGAACCAATTTTGTTAGAAGGTTTGTTTCAAACATTGCAGCCCTTGTCAAGCCAATAACTATGATGTTGAAGAAAAGTGTGGCATTCAAATGGAAAGCTGAAGGTAAGGAAAGTTTTGAGGAAATAAAAGAAGCTATCTCACGGGCTCCAACTCTCATTAACCTATATTTCTCAAAATACTTCATCCTTTATGCATTTGGTGGTGGTGATACAATTTCTACAATTTTAGTACAATAGAACAAAGAAAATGTAGAGCAGCCAATTGCCTTCTTTAGCCAAAGCTTGGAGGACTATGAAGTAAGGTATTCCTTCATTGAGAAGCATGTTCTTGCAATGATTATGATCTTAAAGAAATTTAAGTATCTAGTTTTAAACAACAAGGTTCAACTGCTAGTTTCTCATGTGGGAGTTAAGGACTTCCTCCTCAACAAAGATCTAAATGAAAAATGTGCAGGGTGGATTACTCATGTCATGGAGTATGACATTGAGATCGAAGTCACCAAGCTGGTCTAAGGAAAGGGATTGTGTGAGCGTAGGCCTTGAGTCAACCAATTGAAGCAAGCAAAGAGAATAACATTTTTTGGTGCTGCAAGATAGCCAAGAACAAAGAGATGTTCAAGAAGAAAATGGTGGTGTGCTCACTCATTACTGGACCCAAGACATAATGCACTTCTTACAAATAGACCTATGCCCTCTAGAGATGAACAAATCCAAAAGAAGACACTTTAGATTGCAAGTTATTCTATATGTACTTGTTGATGGCATCTTGTTCAAAAAATATATCAATGGAGTGATGTTGAGGTGTATTGGGACAAATCAGGTTGAGAAAATGTTAGAAGAGTTCCATAATGGATCAACTAGGGGTCATTTTTCTCCAAGAGTGACAAATCTCAAGATCATGAAGGCTAGTTATTATTGGCCCAAAGTGTTTAGTGATTGTATGCATGGATCAAAAGGTGCAAGAATTGTGCATTCTTCCTAGGAAAAGAGAGGTTAGCAAAACTTCCATTGCACCCAATATTAGTTGACCAGCCATTCATGCAATGGGGTTTGGAATTTGTTGGAGTCATTAATCCAAACTCAAGCGAGGGCACAAATGGATACTAACAAGAATGATCTACTTAACCAAATGGACAGAGGCAATGGCACTCAAAGAGGCAAATGAATCTAGCATTCTAGACTTCTATGAGGGGATAGCAACCAGATTTGGTATACCTGCCACTATAATATTAGATAATGCATTGGCATTCATAGGATCAAAGGTAATTGAATGGACATTAGAAATGGGATCTATTTGAGCACTTCATCAATTTATTACCCTCAAGATAATGGTCAAGCTAAGTCAAAAACAAGAATCTATTAAGGATCATCAAGAGGACTCTTGATGAAAATCGAGGACTTGGCACACTAACCTCAAATCATCTCTATGGGCTGATAGGATAACTCCCAAGAGATCCACAGTAACTCTCTATTCGGACTTGTTTATAGGAAAGAGGAAGTCTTGCCTATATCACTTGAGTTTCTAGCATTGGAACTCATGAAGCAATTGGAATTGTTGGAGTGTGAGCCCATGGAGGTTAGATATGCAAAATTGATGGAACTCTAAGAAATCAGAGAGCATGCAGCCCAAACAATGGAAAAAGACCAAGCATTGATCAAGAGAAGCTTTGATAGGAAAGCTAAGGCTAGAACTTTCCAAGTTGGAGATTTAGTGTTGAAATGGGATGCAGACCAAGAAAATCTAGGAAGGCATTCAAAATTTTATGCCATTTGGAGTGGCCCCTACATGGTCACAAAATGCAAAAATAGCAATGCCTTCCAATTGTCTACATTAGATGGTGAGGAACTGCAGATTCCAATTAATGGAATCCATCTAAAGCATTACTACTAGAAGGAAACTTCTCACCTTGTACATATTAGCTTAGATTTTTCATTCCTCCAAGTGCTTATGCACATTGTTTTGTTGTAGCTTAGATTTACTTTTCCCTAAGTTCTTTGGCACAGTTTTGTTTCCCCAAGGATGCATCTTTTGCAGATCATGTTCCAGGTCAAAGTAATTTTCTACTCTCACAATCTTCATCTTAGAGATTTTCTAATGAATTGAGAGTAACAAGCAGTTAAGTTCATGACTCCATTGCCCAATGGATTGCTTTAGGTAGCTGGTCACTTCATCCAGCAGGTAGATGACCCCTCTGAGTCACCAAAATTGTTATCCAAAATAAGCCCATGCTTGTTTTGGTTAACTTGCCTTCATTCTTCCCTCCTTTTTCTGCAGTAGATTTTTGCAACTTTAAAGCACTCAAAAGTTCTTGGAGATGGCTTCATCAGATAGGATTTTTCTTCCCCTTTCCAAAAAGGTAAAGAAGTCCTCCTAACTCCAAATATTTTGAAAGTTATGGCTCGGCGGAGGTGGGATGCAAATTTTTCCCAAGGATGAAGGCAGGTTGGCGGGTTGGTGGAAGAAAACTTGACACTTAGCCCTTTTGGCTAAAAGGTGCAAAGTCACAAGCCACCCACAGCCCACAAAGGGGAAGGAAGCGAGTTGGCGGAGGCATGGAGAAATTGTTGGCACTTAGCCCTTTTGGGCAAAAAACTTAAGGGTTCGAATTTGGCCGCACCCCGCATCAAATCTGATGATGACATGTGGCAACCAGTGCACCAAGGCGGGTAATCAGAGAAACAAAGGAAATTTTTCCCTATTTCCAAAGAAGTCGAAGGAGCAAAACTAAACCAAAGTCTTGCATCCATTAGAAAGGTGCCATGTTTCCATTCCACATCAACGGCGCCGTGGATCAATCGGAGAGCACCATGTGTCTCGGAGCGGTGGGGCCGTGGAGGATTTTGGAAAACTTTTCAATTTCGTGGAAAAGGGAAAATTTAAAGTTTGACTTTGCACGACCCCAATAGGCACCACGTAACCAGCAGTATGCGAGAGATGTGAAGTGTTTTGGGAAATTTTTGCAAAAGTGCAAAAAGTAAAATTTGGGCCCGTGGACCTGTTTTCAAATCTGATTTGCCGCCATTTTTCGACCTAATTCGTGCCTTGAAATTTGTGCCCGAATTTATGCCTTGATTTTTCCCTAAATCTTTAGATGGGCATATCTTTCGATCTAGAGATCAAATTTGGGAAAAATCAGACTCATTGGAAAGATCTTGATCTCCTCTATGCATTGGAGGCATAAAAACATCATTTTTTTTTACAGGTTTCAAGGAAGAAAAGGCTAGAAACATCTTTCCTTCCTTTAATGAAAACTAGATTGCTTCGAATGAGTCATTTTTTTTGCTCAATTTGTCATTGTTTCCTTCTCCCACACGCCAAGGATGAAGAATAAACTTGAATTGATGAGGAAAAACCTAAAACGTCTTCTCACACCATTAATCCAAGATCAGATTGCTTTGAGAGATGTGTTTCACCAAATTCATCATTTTTTCTCCAACACGCAAAAATAGAAGCAAAGGAGTTGATTCGATGGGTTTGTCGCCAATTTGAAAGGAATTAATGGCGGATTGTTGAATTAGAAGATCTGATTTGCTTCCTCCTCTATTTTCTCTCTCCTTGCTTCAACTATAAATGGAAAGGATTCGATCCTTTGTTTTGTTGGATGTTTCTTACTCTTGCAAGCTCTTCTTTTCTCCTTAGCAGGTGGATTTGAGGAATTTCACACCTCCCATATGGATGCAAAGACATGTTTTTGCCTTCTTGCTATTATAATGTATCATATCAAATGCTGAACCGCAATGCATGCTTTGTGTGAATTAGTTTTCAATCCTCTCTTGTGTTGTTTTGTTTCCTTCAGATATTTCATTGCATTTTGGCAATTTGTGCATGTTTTGATACCACATCCTCGTGATCTCTATTTATTTACAAGACAAGAATTTTAGCACTCCTTTCGTGTATCACCATTTTTTTGCTCGGTTTTGTTTCCCATTTCTATGTTTTCTCTCAACCCTATCTCCTTGGTATTTTTAGAGTAGGAATTTTGAATCGAACCTCTGTAAAAATTGCATGCATACACCTAAACAGAGGGAGTAGGAACCAGTCAATCTAGAGAGTTTTCCAAATTTGTAAGGTCCCACACTTAGGGAAAACTCCATGTTCTCGCATTCACACCAAATTGACCATTTTTCTACAAAGAGATCTAAGGGTCGATTTGGGGGTTACGTGAATTTGTAATAACAGATTATAACAACCCACTTAAATCGGATTGAATTTTTTTGTAGGAGGTTTCCTATTTTATAGGAAACATCCTCCTCTATATTTGTATATCCCATATGGTCAATACTTACGAGTTATTATGTGAATTCATTTTCTCATATCAACTGTGTAAAAATCTATCCACCTCCGTATTTGGTATCAAAGAAGATCTAAATCCTCTCTCTGTGATGGTTTTTTCAAGTATAACCAAGGGCGCTTATGTTGTTTGTTATTACCCCGTGTATACATTTTTATGAAGTGCATTTTCCTTCTGTATATCCTATCTTTGTTGCCATAGGAGTTTATTTTTATTTGCATTCTATTAGACTTATGTGCATATTCTTCCCTTACTTTCTATCTCACCATCCATTAAAGAAACTTTCTTATACATCAAATCCAATCAGATTCAGATCTCCGTAAGAAGGATTTAGCCAAGTATAAATTATTGCAGCTGTTAAGGAAAAGAAAGCATGATTTTTAGCCGATTGGTCATAATACTCTGTGTGCATGATTCGTTAAACTAAGCTAATGAAAATAAATACTAACACCTAGTACTCTTAATTAACAAAATCAAGCAAAATACAAAGCACCATCAAGATAAGAATTAAACAAGGTTCGACACTAACATTTATCATATTAAAACTTTGAAACTTAACATGCTAGTTGTCTAAATCCTCTATTCTCTTAATTAACAACAAAATTAAATGGATGAACCTATGTAGGCTCCATGGAAAATCAAAGTGGTTTTATTAATATTCCAAGAACCTAGGAATGGGGGCTTATCAAAGTTGGGCTACAAGACCCTTTTGACACCTCCCATATGACCTAAACACTTTTGGCTAGAAAAGAGGCTTAACTCTCCAAGTGGTGAACTCAAGAAAAAAAGGAAAGCTTTTAGTCTATTTTGCTATAAGCTTTTCTTTTGTCTTCTCAAGAAGTTTAGGTGTAGGTATAAAGGTAGAAGGAGGGCTCCTTATATAGCCCAATGGATAAAGGAAACACTTCATCCCTTTGCATGTGGGATAAAAGGTAAAACAAGCATAGGAATGGATAAAGGTTGGTTTATAAAAGGTAACCTTACTTTAGAAGGGTTTAATTTATACTTAACAAGTCATGGGAGTTGGTGGTGTTTTAATTAATCAAAGGTGATTAATTAATAGGTAGATGTAAGATTATAGAAGCTAATTAGAGGAATATTAGTATGATTTAGGCTATTAGAAGGGATTAAATCAATTAAATATTGATTTATTGGTTAAATGAAAGGAAAGCTAATTAATTGATAATATTTAATTAGTCTAGATAGAAGGGGTGATTAATTAATAGAAAGGTCGTTAATTAGGTATTTATAGGATAAGTGACTTAAATAATTAGTTTATTGTAATTAATTAACGATGATAAGAGATAATATGAGCACTTTTTGATGATATGTCGCCAATTTGCAAGAAGGGAGATAATTAGCGCAATTTAAGTATTTAAATTACTCGGGCATAATTATGGGTGTCTACATTTGCCCCTCTTTGGGGTGGCGTAAGTGATGCCACTTCAAAGATAGTAGACGGATGGGATTTTAAAGGGATAAAAGAAAATTAGTAGGAGGGAGAGATGCCCCCTCGAGTGTCGATAGGGTGATGAAGGAAGACGATCGATGATCGAAAAAGGTGAGAAATAGATAGAAGAATGGGTAGGGACATAATGCCCTGGTGAGACAGAAGATTAGGGGTGAGAGAAAAGTGATGCAGAAGAAATATGGAGAAGTGGAGAGAAGAGCTTAGCCTCTAGCCTTTGTATTGGAACAATTTTAGTATCATCATATTGCCAAGAGATCTACGTTTAGCGTAGGACAAAAAAGTAAAATGACATGAAAAGCCATACTACAAACAATTGTCCATTGCTGAAAACACCAACTCCATGCAACATACAAAATGCAATGCAATATGAGAAGGAAACAAGCTCATTAAACAGGGAAAAACAAGTACGAATGCACATATCCAACCCAACAACGGTTGAGACAGTTGTACAAATGCTTTGTTATCAAGCTAAAGAGATCCACATGTTCGTGATTAATGACAAGGGTTAAAAATGATGCCCCGAGAAAGGATACATGCAAGGGGAAATGATGATGGACACGAGGTCCAAGTAGAAAGCATTGTGCACAACGAAACAACACCAGGCAACAAGACATGCCCTAGAGTACAGATGAAGCAAGCAACTAGCTTTGTGAATGGTTGTGAATCCGGTGATCCGCGAGTTGTATTAATCGGGGAAGATGTGAAACCAACCAGTAGGATATGGAGAGGATACCATGCGCAAGACACAAGTTTCAGCCATAATAAGTACGTTACCTATTTTTGTAGATTTTTTTTTGGATTTCGTGAAAAAAATTGTCCTATTTTTGGATTTTTGATGTAATATATATATATATATTTGTTTTTTTTTTTTTTGTTTTCTCAAATGCAAATGGATAGTAGAAGAAAATAGAATAAATAAAATGAAGTGCCTAGCACAACAAACATGCCCCAAGTGGGAGAAAGAAGAAACAATCGACAAATAATGTCCTTGTTTATCGAAAAATTAATAAAATAATTATTTTAAAAATAATTATACTACGGAGCATAGATAAGAAGAAAAATCACCTAGGAACAATAAAAAAATGTCCCAACACATGAAAAATAAAATAAAAATAATTATTTAAATAAAATAATTATTCAACGGTGAACAAGAGGAGAAAACGACGGTCAAAACAAGCTTTCAGGCATTCACGGCGGTGAAAAATAAGTGATATACCCCACCCGGGGGGGGGTAAATCACCGCAACCAATTCACTTTTACTAACCACTATTGAGATTTTACCATGAGGCTCTGACAGTGATGAGGATGATGGTGATCACATAGGATCGATTGAGGCGAGAAGACACAGTCCGAGGGTACCAATGGCACACCGACAATGGCGCCTTTATGAGTACTCGACCTTTGCTTGTCAAATTTTGTAATTAATGCCCTAAAATTAGTAATTAGTGTTAGGGGTCGCGTCGGTGTGCATGCGCATAGTCACAAGTGTCAAGTTGGGGGCGCAGGTGCCTAAAGCATACGTGTGCACACGCAGACACACTGAGACCTCACACCCGCGCGTACGTGCACATACTACACACATGCGCGTCCATGCACATACTTCACCATAGCAAAGGCACATAAGGGTCATGCATGTGTGCATGTGCATGCACCTGGATGATGGCGCAAGTGCCAAAATAGTGGCACACATGCCCGAAAGGGTGGCCAATCACTGAAAGAGTGGCACACACGCCCGAAACGGCGCACAAAGCCGAAAGAGTGAAGCACACGCTCCGAAAGGGAACGCCAAAGCAGCACTAAAAGAGTGGAACACATGCCCAAAAGGGGGCGCAGGCACACTAGGTCGATGGAGGATAAACTAGAAAATGCCAAAAAGATGGCATTTTTAGAAGAAAATTTAGGATTTTTGGGTTAACCCTAAAAGAAAAATAATAGATAGATTATTTTAGAAGAAATGTTTAACTGACATGTGGTCATATTTTGCAAAGACAATTACTAGTGCTTCAAATGTGTGAGTGTCATTCTTGGATTGCTAAGTTAGAGGGGAGCATGCATCATCGAGACCGATGAGCTATGGCCATACTTTTAGAGGCGGTGGGGCTAGGCCCCATAGCTCGTATGTCATCCATCATTTTGGACCATGGATTATTGACCGGACTTTGACAAGCGATGGCACAACAAGATTCAGTGTTTTAGACTGCCTACTGGAGAGATGACTATGACCCTAAAGGATATATGGTAGATTCTCCACGTTTTGATCATGGGTTCTCTAATTGAGTACACCTCGGATATAGGGTAGATTAGAGAAGCTTGCAGCGACCTTTTCGACATAGAAGACATACCGCATGATGGTATGACTATCGCATTACATGATTATATCTCTAATCCAACACTACATCGGGGCCCCTATATATCATGTCACTTATCAGTGGGTTTTTTCTCACTGATAAGATGGGGACATCTTTCCCAAGAGGGATACTACCATTAGTACATGGCATTTTCAATGGTGAGTGTTATTGTTGGGGGCAAAGTGCATATTGCACACATGTACTAGGATTTACATCTGATCACTTACAATTCGTCAAGACAGAAATGGGGCCAATTTCATTACTACAGATTTGGTCATGGGACCACATTGCTATTAGGCACCCCGTGGGCACTTTGCACATTCGAAACCCATAGAGAGCCATCTTACATGGTGTGGGTGTCAGTAGGTGGTTATGTAAGAGGCCACCTAGGCCTATACAGGTACCGGTAATAGTTTGATGAGTTTCCAGAGAGAGACATTATATGGAGACCCTACAGGCACATTCAGTGGCTAGAGGATGCCATAGAGCTCAGTGTGTGCTTAGTAGAGCACTTTATCCTTGGCAGTCATAGCTACATCATAGAGTTATATAGAGTTGACAGGTGCAAATGACAACTTGGTGTAGTACAGGGGGTTCCACAACCTGACATATGGTATGCCCTCCGAGATTCAGAGAGGAAAACTATGGGGCCTCATATATAGGTGACCTGAGTAAGGGTGAATTTCTTGTAGGTGGTCCCAAAGGCATGGGACCTAGCACGATAGGTCAGTGATCTAATTACTACAACGATTATTGGACTTGGTATGCTATTGTCTTACCTCAATGTCTCGAATATCCCGGAGGAGGCCTCAGGAAGCATGCACCCCGACCCTAGAGATATCTAATGGCATAGAGCAGAGAGAGGGTGTAGCAGGTCGTGATCTTGAGGATCCATTTTGACAGACTACCTCATGATGATCAAGGTGCCCCACATGTACAAGGACCGAGGACACAGGGTTCGGACAGGCACCTACACAACCTTCTAAGACTCAAGCTTTAGAGCGAGGGTAGTCCTCCAGAGAAGTATAGGGACGGGGATCTAGTGGCTCAGCCTACAATTATGGCATAGATAGTAGTGTGTTATAGTAGCAATTACGATTAGCATTGGCGAGTGAGACGAGACCTGGTCACGATAGAGAGAGACCATGCCCAAGCTCAGATTGTAGCATTGACAGTTGAGTGGGATCAGGGTGGGGCCTAGCAAGACAGGTGGGTGATAACACGGTAATTTTAGTAGATAGGTCAAATGGCCATGTAGATGGCCTGGTGATGATCTATACCAGCAGCATACACAGCCCACTCCAACCCATGATACTTGAGCGAGATAGGCTGAGGGCTAAGTGCGTAGTGGGAAAGGCTGAACTAGCCCAAGCCTCAAGGAGATAGCATCCTTTTGATGCATAGATAGCATAACAATGGTGACTACCCAAACACACAGATCTGGCTATAGCAGAGGGTAGAGCCTCGTATTATAGGTCCTTATACTTTGAGGTAATTTCACTGAGTGGTGAGCACCTTCCTATAACCAACAGCTGATCAAGGGCACTATATCTAAGAGGTCTCGGGCCCTCAATAGAGCAGCCATGTCTAGGGAGAGCCACCGATGCCCATGCCATGCCACCACCATGAGATAGGCCAGCTACTCCATCAGAGGGTTTGAGTCAGCCTTGATGCTTTGTATTTCCACATACACCTCTTGATGAAGGCTATGAGTAGATTGTGCTCGATGTATATCATTTTGTATTTATACAATAGTTTTGACACATGCCTCTGATGAAGGATTTTGTATTCAGTGATTTGATGTATCATCTATTTGTACGCCTCAGATGAAGGCATTTTTGATGTACTTCCATGATGTATATCCCCTTTTTTTATGTACTTCAGTTATGTATATCCATTTTTTTGATGTACTTCATTATGTATAACCATTTTTTTAATACGGATAAATCACACATATATTATATGGACATTATTGACATGACATATGTGTTTATGAGATGGACATTTATTTTTTATTTCTCATGGATAGATGGATGTAGTTATGATGTATCCTGATTTGATTTGACATATATATGTATCATGATCTTGTTGATGTATCGCATGTGTCTTGATTTCTAGATGATTGATCTTGTAGAATATATCAAATGTGCTTGTTTATGTGATGTACCATACTTAGTGAATGGGATGATATGATGATATGGGTGTGGGGGGGATAGATTTTGATATTTGTGATCCCTCTTGCCCTACATTGATGATACGATATGTGATGATTAGCTTAGCATTCATGTATGATGTATACTTAGATTTTTCTTGATATATGATGTATATATGATGTTAGATGTGATGATATTGATGGAAATATGATGATGTGATAACAAAACAATGATGCACATGCAACCAACACACATAATCAAATGTTAACAAAAGAACATAATGAACCAATACATAATAATGTATCATGACTCACTAGCATGCAAAAACACACTTCAATATGCACAAGCAAGAATAAATCTAATCTAAGAAAAGATGAATTCTAACAAAGTATGCCCAAGCAACAAACAACCTAAAAGCATAGACATGAAGCAACTATACAAGAAAACAAGCAAAGCAAGAAACAAGACAATGCAAGTAAACTTAAGTAAATGTTTTTGTAAGATTTGTTTTCATGCAACAATTTTCTATTGTTTTTTATTTATGTGAAACAATTTTCTATTGTTTTTGTGTTTGTTTGTGAAACAATTTTCTATTGTTTTTGTGTTGTTTTGTGGAGTAATTTTGTATTGTTTTGTGTTTTTTGAACAATTTTCTATTGTTTTTGTGTTGTTTTGTGGAACAATTTTGTATTGTTTTTGTGTTATTTTCTAAATAATTTTCTATTTTTTAGGGATTTTGAAACAATTTTCTATTGTTTGTGTTGTTTTCTAAACAATTTTCTATTGTTTAGGGATTTTGAAACAATTTTCTATTGTTTTTGTGTTGTTTTCAAATGGTTTACTAGAACTATGTACAAGTAACCAAGAAAGCATGGATGCCCCAAATAGATGATGGGGAATATATAAGGGTAGAGGCCACACGCTTATGAACAAGAAGGTGAAGTCATTGAATTGCCCCAACGTAAGATGGGGAATAGCAAAGACCATGCCCCTCATAGATGAATAAAAGGAGACAAATGGATTAAGGCTTGACAGGATTGGACCCACAGGAATCTCGAAGGTAGAACTAGTGCTAGGCTAAGTAAAAGTACCCTCTAGATGCAAGATGCTTGTGAACAACGAATCCTCCCAAGGTGCCGAAACCGGTTTTCACCCAAGGACCTATCCAAAGTGCCACAATTGTGTGGTTTTCACTTGTGGATGACTTGCTTTCTCTTTTTCTTTTTCTCTTTTTGATTTTTTTGTATTTTTGATGTTTTATCATGTTTTTATTTTTTTGCTTTTCTGATTGGGCGTCATGCTTAAGCATAGAACCGCTTAAGGTGCATGGAATTCATGGGCTCACGAAGCTCATCACCATTGGGGTGAGTGAGTTTTTATGCCCCTATGCCATACTTGGCTACTATAACATAAGGTCCTAACCAATGTGGTTCAAACTTTCCTTTCTTTTCTCGTTCTACCCTCGTATTGAACTGATTCTCCTTCATGACCAAATCACCAACCTCAAACTGACGAGGTATGATTCTCTTGTTGTAGTTTCTAGAGACTCTATTCTGATACACTTTGAGGTGATTAAGGGTGTGAATACGCTACTCATCTAGGAGCTCTAATTCAACTAATCCAGCCACCTGGTAATCTTCAACTTTATCTAGATAGTCCCTAAGAGAGATTCTTAGGGAAGGAAGTTCAATTTCTAGTGGGATGATAGATTCCATCCCAAATACCAGAGAATATGGCGTCGCACCCGTAGGAGTACGAATGGAGGTGTTTTAAGCCCAAAGAGTTGGGTGGATTTGCAAGTGCCAATTATAACCTATTTTACTACCATTTTCTTTACTATTCATAACAAAGTCTTGTTTGTGGCTTCATCCTGTCCATTACCTTGGGGGTAATATGGTGTAGACCATTTTAACCAGATTTGGAACTGTTGACAAATACCTTTCACCATTTTATTCTTGAATGACTTTCCATTATCAGCAACAATGGCTGCAGGAATGCCATACCGGAAAATGATATGATTCATAATAAATTTGGAAATTTGAGCTCCTATTACATAGGTTAGAGGAACGGCCTCCACCCACTTTGTAAAGTATTTAGTAGCCATGATGATGTGGGTATGGCCATCAGATGAAGTGGGGGTTAGTTTCCCTATCAAATCAAGTCCCCATTTAGAAAATGACCATGGGGTGGTGATAGGTTGCAATGGTTGCGATGGAGAATGGATGAAATTTCCATACTTCTAACAAAGTACACACTTCCTGACATAATTACAACAATTGGTTTCCATGGTAGGCCAATAGTAGCCTACTCTTAACAATTTCTTGGCCAAAACCATTCCATTAGTATGTGTTCCACACACCCCTTCATGTACTTCTTTGATCACTTGGATCGACTCCATCATATCGAGACAACGTAACAAATTCCCATCATAGCCACGATGATAAAGCGTACCTCCTAAAAGGGTATAACGGGATATTTGGTGAATTAGGATTTGTTTCTCAAAATCGGAAATATTAGAAGGGAATGTGTTGTCCTTGAGATAGGTAAATATGGGCTCATACCATTGGGAATTGGGACCAACAACATCACAATCCAGACAAGATTCTGGCATGTCATACGCATGCTGGCATAAATTTTCTACAAATAATGGCATGTCGTTATTTCCTAGTAGAATACGGAGCATGGACCCCACTGTTGCCATAGCATCTATAGATCTATTTTGTGCTCTTAGAATTTGTTCAAATGTAATGTGCATAAAGTACTCTTTCAAAGTTTCTACCACTTTTTTAAGGTATAATCTTTTCATCTTTAACCTTGTATTCATCATTAACCTACTTGATAATTAATTAAGAATCACCCACAACCTTGACATGATGGATGTCCCATTTTATAGCAAGCTTCATCCCTGCGATAAGTGCCTCAAACTCTATGATATTGTTTGTGCAAGGAAAACCAAGGTGAAAATCCTGTGATATAGGGTCTCCAGAGGGAGTAATGAGAACCACACCTGCGCCTAAACCATGAAAAGTGAAGGACCCGTCGAAGTGTATCTGTTATACAACAAATTCTTCAATGTATAACAATGAAGCATTTGGCAGATCCAGATTCAAAGGTTCAGTGCCTTGCAAAGGTGCTTTTGCTAATTGATCTATGAGCACTTATCCCTTAACCGACTTCTGATGCACAAATTCTATGTCAAATTCACTTAGTAGAATGATCCAATTAGCCATTCTACCTATGAGGGTAGGTTTAGACAACAAGTACTTGAGTGGGTCAACTTTGGATATAAGCTTGGTTTTGGTATTCAATAGATAATGGAAAAGCTTTTGAAAGGTAAAAACTACAGCCAAACAAGATTTTTCAATTTGGGGGTAGTTGAGATCATAAGCGATGAGAGTGTGACTAGATAGTACACCAATTTTTCTTTATGAGCAAGGTCGTATTGGGTGAGCAGAGCACCAATAGCAAATTGCGTAGCAGAGATATAGAGAAAGAGTGGTTCACCAGGGGTTGGAGGCATGAGGATAGGGGATTAGCCAAGTATTGTTTAAGCAAGGAAAAGGCCTGTTGTTTCTCTGGTCCCTAGATGAAGATGACATCTTTTTAAGCAGGTGGGTGAACGAATGGCACTTATTGGCAAGCTGGAAGATGAAGCAGCGAATAGCTTGTATTTTTCCCTGCAAGCTATGTAATTGCTTAATGTTCTTAGGGGGAGGCATTTCAGTAATGGTAGACACTTTAGCAGGGTCTACTTCAATTCCCCTTCTTGATACTATGAAACCTAGTAATTTTCCTGATAGCACACCGAAATACACACTTCTTTGGATTCAGCTAGACCTTGTACTCTCATAGGCACTCAAAGATACGCCACAAAATGATAGGGTGATATTCTCTTGTCTTAGATTTTCTAAGGATGTCATCCACATAGTCCTCCATGACATCATGAATCATATCATGAAAAATCATTGTCATTACACGTTGGTAAGTAGCTCCCACGTTTTTAAGGGTGAATGATATTACTTGGTAACAGAAGGTACCCCAAGGAGTCATGAAAGCCATTTTGTGCTGATCTTCATCAACAATCTTGATTTGGTTATATCCTAAAAATCCATCCATGAGAGATAGCATCTCGTATCTTGCTGTTGAATCCACAATCATATCAATATTTGGCAAAGTGGAAAATC
This sequence comes from Taxus wallichiana var. yunnanensis, assembly GCA_018340775.1. Lineage (NCBI taxonomy): Eukaryota > Viridiplantae > Streptophyta > Pinopsida > Cupressales > Taxaceae > Taxus > Taxus wallichiana. The sequence goes on along the minus strand of CM031234.1, from coordinate 907,364,347 downwards.
ATCCTTAGGGAAAGCTTTATTAATGTCTCTAAAATCATGCAAATTCTAATACCGACATGCTTTTTCTGGACAAGGACAATGTTGGATATCCATTCAAAGTAATCAATAGGCCAAATGAATCCTACCGCAAGAAATATTTCTAGTTCCTCTTTAACTAGTAGGGCCACCCTTGGGTGCATATTTCTAAGCTTTTGATTAATAGGCTTAACATCTACATGCATAACCAAGTTGTGCATGACCAAAGTTGGATCTAGGCCTAGCATGTCTTTGTAGGACCATGTGAACACGTCTATAAAATCTCGTAGCAGCATGGCGAACATTTTCTGTTCTCTAGCCGAGAGTGAAGCTCCCAATTTTACTATCTTTGGGTCCTCTTCTGTACCAATATTCACATCAATAGTATCCTTGACTAGTAATTTTGACAATTCATCCATATGCATAGGATCAGGAGGAAGGTTAAGATCTTCATCCAAGGATATCTCCATGAGATTTTCATCCTTGGCGTGGTAACTTTCATTATCCTTTGATTTTTTATTTATTTGTCATCTAGTACCTCAAAGAGGTTTTCACTATGTGACTTGGACTTTGATTTTTATCGAGGCTTTTCCTTGGAACTTTTTCCTTGCTCTTTCTTAAGTTTTGCTAACCATGAAGCTTATCCTCCTCTCCGAAATAGGCATAGGTATCCAAGTCAATAAAGAAACCCTTTTTGTGGTCTCTAATGGGAATTGTATCCCTTATGCCCATGAACTCTATGATAGCTTCATCATTCTCAAATAAATCTAGTGACATATGACGTTGTTGGTCCCATTCAACAAGGGAAGGGTAAACAAGATCAAGAGTAGGTTCTGTAGGGGTTATGGTTAGGATAGCGTTATTCATGAATAGGTTTGTGGAGGAAAGATCATCATATTGGCTATAATGGGAATATGTATCACTATCTAGATAGTCATAGCTATCCTCATGTTCAGAACAAGTAGCATCTTGATCATTGGGGTGTGCCCCATAAGGGTGAATTCCAATGTCGTATCTTTCTATTTTAAAATGTGGAAGAGGCACAGGTTCTCTATGTCCTTGTTCATTTCTTCCACATCCTAGGCCCTTATAGCCCATGGAGTACATCATTTTATTGGATTTCTTGTATTCAAGGGTTTGATAACAGGTTGGCTGAGTATCCTCAGGGACCCAAGTTATAGGTGGATCCAACAATTTTTCTTCACCAACAAGCCTCCGTAAGAATGACCCAATAGTGTGTTCATTTCTAGGTCTTCTCAAGTGATAGTTGGGTCGACCTCTAGTCTTGGAAGATAATGAGAGGTCTCGAAACCAAGAGGGATTGCTGCACATTATATTCTCTATAACCATATTCAAGTATTTTCATCTCCCATGAATCAAAAGGAGAGGTTTATGTATGCGCACCATGGGTGCAAGAACTGAGAGAATCCGAATCTATTCATGATTCTATGGCTTCGATTGAGAGAGGACAAATATATCATATCAGCGGAGGGACACACATATGTGCCTTTACATGAAAAAGTATTGAGAGCTCTGCAGGAGTGAATGGCTCGATCTCCTTGTATTGTAATGGTGTGTCCCTCATGTTTCAATTTAATGCACTGGTGGAACGTCGAGGGTACGGCCTACATGGCATGCATCCATGGTCTACCTAGAAACATATTATACGAAAGTTCCAAGTCCAGGACATGAAACTTTGTTTGATGGCAAGTGGGACCCACCTCCATGGGCAATGTGATTGTGTCTTTTAACTCCATTTCTATGTTGTTGTAAGTGGTGATAATGATGATATTTGACTCAAGATCTACTTCAGTATGTCCTAGCTACTTAACTAGATTTAGCATGCATATGTTAAACCCCGATCCATTGTCCACAAGCACTCGTTTGATCTTCTTATGGGTGAAAACTACCTCAATATACAAATTAAGATTATGTGTTGGATTTTCCACAGGGATCTCCCTATGATATAAGGTAATGTGTTCATTTAGTACGATGTTTGCAATTACGGTGTGAAGATGTGTAGGATCTACCTCTAATGACACTCCCGACCCCCGAAGAATTTGGTATAGAATTCCCTTATGTACATTGGATATCTTAATAAGATCTAAGATCGAAATCTTAGCAAATGTCTTCTCAAGTTTCTCTAAGAGGTTGTATTTTCTAGTTTTTGGGTTGATGGAGAAGATTTCGGAATCAGAGGTGGGCATGCACTTGTTGTTACCACGGCATAATCCTTTCCTTAGATTCGGATGGTCTTGAAATGGTCAAGAAGAGAGTGAATGCATCCAATAAGTGAATCATAAGGATTGTTGTCTTTCTTGTTATATAAGTAATTCACTACTTTATAAGCTTGGGATGACTCTCCCAATCCGGCTTTCAATTTTCTTATTTATCATGTTTGGGGAATGGTTCTTTATATATCCCTTTTTTTTGGGTTGTCTAGGTTTTCTCGTGGTTTCCACCTCTATTTCCCCATTTTCGATGGGATTTTGGATATAATGACGAAGTCGTAGACATCTATCTATCTTATTTCCTTTGACATGATGCATTTCACAATATTCATGCTCCTTGTACCATGACGGTTTTGGAGCATTGTCATCAAATGGTTGTGTCGTAGGATATGTCATCATGTGAGTTACATCCAACTGTTTTAATATAACCAACAAGGGTTCATTGAGGGGGGTGAAAATTCTCCGCTTGGGTGGTGGTTAAATGGGTCCTTTCGTCGGTTTAAAAGGTTTACCAGTTTGAACCACTTGTATACGTTTGGAACTAGTGATCCCGTCTCCCCACCATTTTTTGTTTTTGTTAAATATCTTTGGTTTCTCTGTGGGTTTAACATTTTGAGTATCCCTAGACTGGGACTTGAGACTTCCTTTAGCAATGAGATCTTTCTATATTTGAACCCCTTTTTCAATGAACTCCTCAAAAGTGTGAACACAATGCATTTAGAGGTGGAAGGTTGTGTTCGGGTTTAGGTTGGGGACAAAAATACTTACCAATATTTTTCAGTGGAAAGCGCAAGGGAAGTGGCTAGCTATCCCTCTCCACCGTTATAGGAAGCTGGTAAAAGTCTCATCAGGGAATTTTTGGCTCCACATAAATCTTCCATGGTGACATCACTCTCTATATTGTATGAGAAGTGACGCACAAACCTTTCTACCAATTCTAGCCAAGTGAAAATTGATCCCCTAGGTAAATGTGTAAACCACTCCAAGGCTTGACCTCCTAGACTCTTGGGAAATAGTCATATGAGGTAATTATCACTATAGGACACCTATTAACATGCCATATATAAATCCTTGACATGATCCCGTGGATCTCCCTTCCCTTTATATTTGTCAAATTTTGGCATGTCAAATTTCTTAGGAAAGGGTTGAAGGGTCATAGCCTTGTCAAAAGGATAGGGACATAATTCTTCATATTGATACTTTCTAATGCTCCCTATATTTCTCTCTTGAAGGCTTGTGAGTGTTGATTTCATAGACTGTACCTCTTGTGCGAGTAATTGTTCTTTAGTGGGAGAAGCAGGGATATATACCCGATGATAATTTGTATCATCTTCTCTTTGGTTTTCTCTATGGAGTTCACTAATTTTAACCTTAGGCCTTGACTTTTGAACATTTTTGCTTGCTTCCTTTTGTACATGAGAGGTTAGCAAAGCTAATTATCAGCTTAGGTTACTAATCTTTTATTGAATGGTAATTTCTTCTTCTACAGGTTCCTCCTCTTCCTCGTATTATGGAGGTTCTTCGACATTCTCATGTCCTAACCTATTTTTATGTGGCACTTTGATAAAGGGTATTTTGTGTCCCACTACCTTATCATTTCCTGTGTAATAGGTAGAAGCATGTCCATGCATCAAAATATCCTCCATGTTGATAAGGGGTTGTTCTTCCTCATTAGCATTATTCGTAGGTGGGATTGTTTCATCTTGAGTGGGCATTTTGGCCCCTAATTCTATGACCCATGCTAACACTCTATCCTTATTTCTAAAAAGAAACTCATCTAATAAAGTAGGTTCAAAGTCGAACTCTACGTGTGGGGATTCCAATTCATCACCACTATGATCGACCATATCTTCTATCTCTTTTCCACAAAAATAGAGGCCCTAGATCATGTCCAATGAAAGGGTTTGACCCTTGTCTCTTTTGAGGCTTCCCAAGCTTGCTTGTCTTGTTATACCTCGTATGTTTGTTTCTTGAGTCCTAATCATGTTTTGGGAGCCATGATTTGTAGCGATTTCACTAAGGTAAGTTGTAAATGTGTTTAACAAGTTTGTATTCACCCCTAAGTGAAATGCAAGATGAATGCCAAGAATATGAATGAATAACAATGTGAGAATACCAATGTGATAGAGTGATAAATCAACAAAGGATGACACAAATGTTTGGTAACTAAGTCGATCAAATGATTGAAGTACTTCCTAGATGGCGTTCCAACAAAGTAATTTGGTGTTGTAGATAATTAACAAGATGTTCTCACTTATGCCAAGTTCAAAAGAATGAACAAGATGTAAGTAAATACAAGGAGTTAATGTGACCTCCTAACAAGGTATACTAAAAGCGAGCTCAAATTCGATTAAGACCTATATCCCAAAAATTTTCAGCCACAATTTTTGAAGGACATAACAATGTCACCAAGATATGTTAACCAAACTTTTCTAGAAAGTAAGGTATTGATATCAAGATGATATTGATATAACATGCACAAGTGGTAACACGTAGCACTCTTCAAAATCAAGGTAATAATAGAATCGAACTAAAGGCTTAAAGTATAACTAAGAATTGTTAAAATGTGTGTAGTGTAACCTTACATTAGAGATATTTAGGTCAAGTTTGCAAGAACTAAGACATAAATACCATAATTGTAGTGATATGATACAAACAAGGTAAACTTTTAAGGAAGCTCAAGATGATGAATCACGCCTAACTACAATGACAATCTTGACATGGGTATCAAGATCAGAAAGGCCACCAATGATGTGAATACACCTCCACACACTTGAGATGTTTAACTTACCCAACCGCAAACATGGATGGGTGTAAATGGACAAAAAGTGGCAAAAAGATTTGATTGGAAACACAAAGGCAATCACCCTTCTTTTGATCAACAAAGTGTCAAAAGAACATGAAGGAAGTAGATCAAAAAGGGGATGAAAAATGCTAGCATCACTTGAGAAAAGTTTCACCTCGCCCTAGGGCAAGTAAAAACTAAGTGAAAGTAACGCGTCACACAATTTGTGATGAAAATATGGCTCACAACTCAAAATTATTTTTAAGTGGTCAAAGTGGGCTCCTAGTCAAAGAATATCCTCCCGTGGTTCTCTCTCCCTAGGTGTTACAAAATTATCTTAAGTGAGCACGATTTGCCCAAAAATTCACACTAAATATTTTGTGAGTATCTCGGATTTACTTTACCCCCTTCAAGCATAATAGGCAATGAGTGTGTCTACGTGTGCTATCACTAGGGTCGACATATGAACAAATAGTAATGCTATCTCACAAAGGAATCACTAGTCAAGTAGGTAGTGCGAAGCACTTCCCATTTCATCCACAAGGTTCCCTCTTGCGTGGACTACTTTGGGGTTCCTATAACCACCCCCATTATTGTAGCTTAAGGCGTTATGACAAAGGGGTTATGTTCCATTGAGCGGATAGGGAAGTACCCTTTTCTCGAAACCTCGCAATACTGATGTTTTGAATATGTTGTTCTTTTTATCTTGCTTAATAAGGTGTGGTTTGCTTGAACACCTTTTGGCAACCTCGTATAACAACTATATTAGTATTTTTGAATTCATTTTTATTACTCCTTTCTTTGACAAGCGTGGTGTTTTGGTCCTATATGATGATTTTAGTAGTTTTCCATCAAAAGAGTAAACATCATTTCTGATTCTCCAAATCATCCAAGGACACAAGAGAAGAGCATACATGATGTTTCCAACATCCAAGAAGGTATCAAATGGAAAAACACTTTAATTAAAACACACCAAGTTAACCAATTCCAATTCAAATATTCCTAACAACCTTAAAGCATCAAAAGGACCTAAGAATCATTTATGATTCCCAAGATCACCCCAAGGCATGCGAGGGAAGAGCATACATGATCTTATTCCTATAAGAAAACATGAAAAGTTTATCTTATGAAGTAAAAGCATGTAAAAACACCCTGCAAAGATGAGTATTTAATTAGATAAAACCTATAAGAAAGTTAGCACCTCAACACATTAATCTCAAGAAAACATAAAGACACCTACGCCCTGTTTTGGCATCTCATGCACGGGTTAGGGCATATGCGCTACTTTATGTGTTTTTGGCTTACCATGTACATGTGCCACCCAAGAGGTGTGTGCACCACTAGAAGGATGTATGCGCTACTCTATGTGTTTCTAGCTTACCGTGTACTTCCGCCACCCGAGAGGCATGTGTGCCACCGTAAGGATGTGTTACACCTTTTTCTTAGATTATCTCTTTGAAGCATCAACAAAATAGATAGGGTAGTGGGCATAGGAAGAATACCTATTAAAATTTCAGTTAATGGGTTTTTGCACGCGTATGACTTCCGAATCCACACTGATCGTGAGAGATTCCTTTTGGCTAGGAGGAACTACCCGTAATGAAAACAAGACCACCGTAAGGAATCAAACAATATGGGCAAAGTGAACTCACTAGCGTATGCTAAATCTAAGAAGTATGATACTTCCTAAATGGCTATCAATCCACTTTGTTTTATACAATTTAATGTTGTAAACAAAGTAAATCCTATTGTTATTTTAAAATTATTTAGGTATCTCACTTAAAAACACAATAAGAAATAGATATAATCTAACAAGCTAAGCTAGAATAGAATCTAAAGGTCGAATGATTTGTTCTGGTCTCTCAGCATTCGATAAAGGTCTTGGGTAGATCACGGGTGAATGAGGTTGAGATAAAATTAGGTGGGTAGGTCTCGTTAAGGGTCATGTGGGCTAACACAGAGACCGGTGTCATCGAGGGTAATCGACGATGGTTAGATGTAATCGATGCCGATTCTTGTCGATCTAGAAATGTCACGAGAATAGGTTAGGGTCTCATTTTTTTTTGCACAAAGGACTTTGGTTGGTCGGGACGAGGTATTGGGTGACTAGAGTAGGATTTTGTGAGGTTTCAATGGCTATACGGAGGTGGAAATGTGGAGAAGGTCAATAGGGAGCAAGATAAACAATGGATGATAAAATGATGAAGAAATGAAATAACCAAGAAAGTATGATGTTATACTTACTTGGATTTTGTTCCTGAAGGCATGTGTGTGAGGGATGGAGGTGCTGTTAATGGATTTGAATGTTGCAAGTGATCACCAACTGAAGAAAAGCTTTTGCATGGGCTGCATGTACACTCCTCTTTGCTTAGATAGATCAGATCATGGCTGGGATGGCTATGCAGGAGAAGATGTTCAATCTCCCTCCTTGGATGTGAGTTTTCAATGGAATTGGCTCTCTGAAGATGTGTTATCTCTCTGAGATGTTTTCTTGTTCATCAACTTTCTCCCAAATTTTTCCAACTTGCTTCCAACTTCCAACCTTGAGAATAAGGTTGTTTTGGGGTTAAAAGGGGTAACCGATGGCGGTCCGGATTAACCGGCGACGGTTAGGGGTAACCGATGTCGGTCAAGGTGGGATTTCCTAGGTTTACTAAACTAGGGAGATCCTCCTGATTTCCTTGATCTCATGTCATTATCCCATGGATTATACTGGAAGATTCTTGTGAGCATGTGGGAATGTGGCTAGAGGGAATGTAGGCATTGATTTTTAGGGTTTGGGTAAGTCTTAGTTAGTTATGAGAACTTGCTAAGAATAGGTCTTAGGTTGAGTTGGCTTGGTGAGGTGTCTAAGTGAATCATGTGTGGATATTATTTAAATAAGATATTTAAATAATAAATATAGTGAGGATAATGCATTAATTTAATTAAATTAATATTAGTGGGGTGAAGGGGGTCATGGCTAGGTAAATATAATATAGGGTACTTCTATGTCGAGGGACAAAAGGGGAGTGTGACCTAATTATAGTGTCTACATTTTGCCCCTTTTTGTTGTGTAGCTTGTATTGGTAAGCGATGCTAACAAAAATAAGATGTGGTTGCCCCATGTGTGGGTGAAAGTGATCCCCCTCAAACCAAGAACTGATGAGGAAGCAGGCTGAAATGGTGAGTGGTTTGATAAAAGGTAAATGTGAGGAAAAGGGTGAAAGGTATACTCGTGCAATCTAGGTAATGAGTCGGGGGTTACAGTGTAGATAGTCAAACGCATGCACATGTATAAACTGCAGCACGCTATCAGGTTGAAGAGTAGGAAAACTCTACATCGTCTAAGGTCGATAGGTTTATCTCGAACAAGGTTGAAGTGAATCTAGTATCCAAGGTATAGGATATGGTTAGGAAACACAACGTAGGTTAGGTGCAAGAACGTTTAGGTATGTTTCGGTACACCAAAGGTAAGGTCAAGATAAACAATCATGGCAATAGGCTAGGTAAGGTCATTAGGTCAATCAACACAGGTAATAGTGTCGCAAGGTATAGCGAACACATGAGGTCAAAGGTCATGAGTGATGGTCCAGGTCCAAATATCTAGGTCACAACACGGGTAAGGCCAAGGTAGGGGTGAAAATAATGAGTCCCCAAAGAGGAAAATGGAGGTAGGAAGTGACGAGGTCGGGAAAGATAAGGTAATGAGTCGGCACAGTGGGATGCGGTAAAGGAGCAAGGTAAAGGGTGGGATAAAATGGCAAAGGAGGGGCAATGTGTTTGTTAGGTTGACCGATGACGGTCATGGATAACCGATGTCGGTATAGGAAAACCAACGATGGTGAGGTAGGGCACGAGACCAATGTCGGTTGATGGGAACCAACATCATTGGGTTGGGATTTGTATAAAACCAAAAAATCCACATGTTTTGTTATTTATTAATTTTTATTGTTTGAAGTGATAAAATGACAAAAAAGAGAAAAAAGTGAAAAAGTGTCCAGACGGAATGGAATAGTAAGCGGCGGTGTGATTTGATGAGGGTTTGGTTGGTGGGGAGGGTAGTAAAGTGTATAGGTGGGGTGGTTAGAGGTCCAAGGGTAGTTTCGGTCATTATAGGTGGGGTAAAAGGGGCAGGGGGGAGGGTTATGAAAAAAGGGGGTTTGGGAAGTTGGATTTTTCTACGGCAAAGGACCCGACGTCGATCAAGCTTGGCCGACATCAATTGGGTAGAACCAGGATCGGTCACCAAATAGGTGGCTCGATACCGGTTAGGTGATAACTATGGTCGAGATAGTTGAACCAAGATGGGAGAGTCGGTCACCTAATAGGTGATCGATGCCGGTTTAAGGGTGACCAGTCGATTAGGATGAACCGACACTAGTCGGGTTTTTTTAGGCACAAGGGTCTCAAAGGGATGTGGGCCGTAGTTGAGATGGGTAAAGTAAAAATAGGGTGGAGGTAATGATAATTGATGAATATGGTCATGGTAAATGTAGATTAATGTTGTGTTTGGATTAGATGCGGGTGAGATCATAGTTACATATGCAGTAATGGGTTTCACCGCTATCGGTAACATTGTGTGGCTTAACGACCCTATGGAGCTGCGCAACACATGGAGGCAAAGGGGCTTGAGTGGTATTCAAGGTGTTCGACATTTTGTTCCGTATCCCAATTTGATGGTCACGTTCATCGATAGATAGGACTCCGTGACCAACATGTTCCACCTTTCGACGGGTGAGATGACTATCACCCTGGAGGACGTGTTCTGATTTTACGGTTACCCATATTGGGGCCTAGGTGTACTCTATCTCCTCTAAGGCCTTAGAGGAGCTGATCGGGATAGTATTTGGTGAGGGGGTGGTGGAGCTAAGATTCCATAGTGCCAGTTTGAGCTATGGCGAGATGTACCTAGCCCATCCGGATGAGATGAGGCTAGTGGTTTTATTAATGGAGGCAATGTGCTGCTATGCACTACCTAATGCAGAGGGTGGATGATTTCCCCATTCACTAATGGGGTTCTCCATCATATGATGGTGCATGAGACATAATTTTCTTGGGCACCAACATTCTTGGTGTAGATATATAGAGAGTTGTGGGTGTATGGGCGGTTACAGGTTTATCTTGTGTTGTACATTTATACTACACTATTGGGCCTACGAGCACATAGTTTGTGTTTGACCTATAGGGATGCCCCGAGAAGATGCATTCCCACCAAGATGTGTGTGGTTAGGATACAAGAGATGGGTGTTGGTTGCAGGAGAGTGGAGGTCAGATAGGTGACATATGATGTGGCCCATTTTTGGTAGTTGTTGGAGGGGTTATCAAGTGGACATTATCTAGAGGCCATATGTGGGATTCCCCTCATATAGGCACATGCATGAGGAGCTAGCTGAGCTCCAGCTAGAGAGGTGGATACAGGGTCATCGTGCTAGGGAGGATGAGATGATCTCGGTAGACAGTGGTCGATAGCAATTTGGGCTCATACAGATATTCCTTTGCCCTTCCCACGGTATCAAAGAGATGAAGTTGAGATGCCCCTACCTCTACCATAGCCTTCAGTGCCTACAGGAGAGGAGGAGTAGCTAGTGGATCAGCGGATTGATGATGCCGATGCACAGATAGGTATAGGTAGTGGTGGGCGGCTCAGTTATGAGCCATACCACCTAGACTGGTAGCCTGACTTAGCTACCATTACAGTGTAGAGAGACCCTACAGGGGTAGGTAGTGATGTTGATCCCACGAGATAGGGATACTGCAGAAATATCCTGGAGGGGTCGAGGCGGAGTTAGCGAGCTATGAGTACAGGTGGCCAGTCTGCAAGCCCAGATGGTGGAGGGAGAGGGTGGAGGTGATGGAGGAGATGGAGATGGTCAAGGGGATGGTCGTGTGGTAGGTTTATAGGGCCGGTTGGCCACAGCCCAGTGTAAATGGGGGCTTACAAGCCAAGATACGAGCTCGGGGACATGGGGCACCACCACAGGCACAAGGAGCTGGTCCTAGTTCACAGGTTGGTACAGGGAAGGTATAGGGTCCAGGACCTATGGGACCACCACAAACCATGTCTATATCTAGGTTATGGGATTCCCTAGGTGAGGTGAGATATTATTAGGACCATCTCATGGCAGTCGGGATAGACTTCCTCTCTTACAGAGAGTACAGGGCACAACAGGCATCCAGTGAGAGGATGAGATCCCGCACACATAGTGTGGAGAGCACAGGAGGTCAGCGAGCTCGAGGCCCGGTTAGGGAGAGGCCAATAGCACGTGGCAACTAGAGTGAGGTGATGTGCAGCGGGTACACAATGAGGGTGCAGGTGACACAGAGATGGAGGACATCTGATGAGATGTCTTATATGCGGCCACCTGATTTTTAATGTATACAATTGATTATTATTGATATATATTTTGGATTACGTGCTGAATATTTTTGTATTTTTGATCACATACTTGGCTGTGTCAAGACAAAGAGGATGTATGATGTACGGCGGGTTTTTGTATATTGTGAGCATATACCGGCCTGTGTGCCAAAGATTTTTTTGTATGGATTCATTTGGTCTTTTTGTATATATGAGACTAGCCTGCATGCCGATGACATTTTGTATTGTATATCGGCCTGCGTGCCAACATTTTGAGATGATGGACATGATGAGATAGCCATGTATATCGGAGATACACATTTATTTATATGATGAGATACATGTTATGATTTGAATTGTTGATATGTTGATGAGATTTTGAGTTGTTATTTTGATATGAATGGAAATTAGGTGAGTTAGGCATGATGGAGTCAGGTTGGTTTAGGCATAAATTGAGTCAAAGTTATAGGCATGGATTGAGTCAAAGTTATAGGCATGGTTGAGTCAGTTATAGGCATGGATGGAGTTAGGTTATAGGCATGGTGGAGTTAGGTTAGGTTTAGTTATGATTCATTATTTTGGCAATGAATGATACTATGGGTCATATGTGAAATGTTGTATAATCTATGCATAGTGATGATAGAGAGATGGGAGGGTAATAAATGTATGTTGTGGTAAGGAACTTGTTATGTATGTGGTATAATTTCTAATTTTTTGAGAAAACAGGAGCTAAGTGAAATGTGGGGTAAATGGTGAGTTAGGCATGGTTGATAAATTGTTTTTTTTTTTTTAGGGTAAAGAATGGCCGAGCTAACCTCCAAGGGCCCTATTCCCTCAGAGTGCTACCTACATAGTGCTGGTGAAAAGGGACCTCAAAGGCTGATATAGTTCTCCCATGAGCTAGGGAAGAATATGAAAATGAGTTAGTAGGTTTATGGGCGTGTTGTGGGTTTAGGTGTAATAGGTGTGGGTAGGTTATAGGTAGAAAGATGTGGGTGAAGGCGATTATGGAAAAAGTGGAGGACTACCCCAAAGGTAAGCATCAAGTACCAAGTCTTGTATAAGGTAATCAAAACATCAACAAAGATGGTTAAAAGATAAGAGGGGGCAATAAAGCCACCTGATTGGGTAGGATCATACCGAGTAGATCATACCTTGGAGGGGGTGATGAACACAAGACCGAAAGGCATTGCACGATTAACGATTCTACAAAGTGAAAGTGGTCACAGGATCACCAAATGTCAAAATTCTCGGATGTCCCTTGAGGTAATTGAGGAAATGAGAGTGGAAATGGTAAGGTGGGTGAAAGGTAGTTAATTTTATATGTTTTGAGTGACAAGGCTTTTGGGCAAGAGATCCGAGGTCACAATGGGCAAGTCCATGACTAAATTTTTTTTTGTGATAGACTCAATGATGCAGAAGTCTATGGGATAAATAATATGGTACTCCTTGAGGTCTTCATGAAGCTGATCGATGCGGGAAGCTTTGGTTTCTCTCTTTTTTTTAAGCTTCACATAGTTGTCCTTCAAGGGAGTAGTCTATTTATAGTAGTAATTTTATCGAGAGGAAGATGTCCTTTTGAGGGAGTCATATTTTTATTAGAAGTTTGAATCAAGGAGTTTGGTCCCATGTGAGGTTGTTGAAATCATGGACAAGAGCAAGGTGGAGGATAGGACTCTTGTTTAAAAGGCAAGATGAAACGACCATGGGATCTCATCTAAAGGTAGATGAAAACTATCCATGAGAATCATGTTATGTGCAGTGTCGTGGTACACATATTCAAGAGAAGATAACAAGTGATGGGTATTCACATGATTTTTGTTTAATCGTTAGGGAGGTGTATGGAGTGGATAGCACTCAAGGGATGATCCTGTAAAGAGACAAAGGGTGAGGTAGGAAAATGAGTCAACAATATAATGGTCAAAGATGCAATGCGTTAAGGGGCTCAGGTTTTGGGTTTACCCTCAAGTGAGGACAAACGATAGGCACCTGATCCATAGGTATGAGTTATGATGTATGGTCCAAGCCAATTAGGAGTGAATTTTCCCCATTTACTTTTTCTACTTTGGTTACGTGTTGATTTTCTTTCAAGACAAGGTCATCGACTTGGAAGGTTCATTCATGAACACGTTTGTCATAAGCACATTTGATACGTTATTGGCAAACTTGAAGGTGATCCAGAGCATTAAGACGACGTTTGTCTAATAACTCTAGTTGTGCTAAGTGGTCCTAACAAAATTCATCATTAGTAAGCATGTCATGGAGAGAAATGTGGAGTGAGGGGATTTGGACTTCGAGAGGTAGAACAACCTCTGTACCGTAGACCAGTGAAAAGGGTGTGTCCACAATGGAAGTATAAATACTAGTGCGGTATTCCCATAGGGAAAAAGGAATGTGTGTATGCCAATCCTTCCCAAAGATCGTCAACCACTTTCATGAGAATTTTGTGGGTTTTGTTAGTGGATTTAGCTTGGCCATTGGTTTGTGGGTAATAATGTGAGGTAAAACTAAGCTGAATGCCGAAGGCATCGCAAATTTTTTGCAGCGTTTTGTTTTTGAATTGTTTTCCATTATCGGTGATGAGGTGATGAGGACACCAAAGTGGAAAATGATGTGATGGTTAATGAACTCACATATTTTCTTGGCTTTTGTGGAGATGAGTGGTAAGCCTTCCACCCATTTTGTGTAGTATTCGGTGCAGCTGATTATGATCCATTGATGGCGTTGGGAAGAATGGGGGTTGATTTCTCCGACAAGATCCAAACCCCATTGAGAGAAGGGCCACAGTCATTACCGACCTGTAAGGCATGACTGGGTGTATGATGAAGTTTGGAATGTTGTTGGCATTTCACACAACATTTGACATAGTCGCAAACAATCATGGTTAAGGTTCAGCCAGTAATAGCGCAGATGAAGAATATGCTTAGCAATAGCAAGGCCACTAAAGTGACCCCCACATATGCCATCATGAACCTCCTTAATGGTATAAGGGATTTCAGAACTTCTGACGCATCGTAAGAGAATACCATCAAAGCCATGTTTATAGAGGAGTCCCCCCAGAATGATGAAACGGGAGACCTTTTTAAGGAAGGCGTGTTGTCCGTTACGGGTGAGATCAGGAGGTAAGATGGAGAGAGAAAGGTAGTTGAAGTATTGTTTATACCAAAGGTCACTCGAGTCAGGGGTGTCATTTCTGATTGAGTAAACATCATGAGGTAAATAAGAAGGTGAATGGAGGTGTTGCATGGTAACAAATATTTTGGAATCGGCAGGGGAAGTGGGTATTTGGGAAGCTAAGAAGGCCATGGTATCTGCAAATTTGTTGGTTGAATGTGGGATGGTTTGAAGGGTGTAATGATCAAAGGTGGTCAAAATTATGTCTACATGATGTTTATACTTTTGAAGTATCTCGTTACAACATTGGTACATACCATTGACTTGGTTTACGACCAATTGTGAATCACCAAAGATGTGGATTGATTTGACATCTAGGGCATATGTGGCTTGGAGACCTAGTACGAGCACTTCATACTCAGCAATATTGTTAGTGCATTCAAAGTCTAGTTTGAAATACAAATAAGGTTTGGCATATATGAAGTGTAAAAAGGATCCGTGTTGGTCACGACATATGTTTTGTGGTTAAGTAGGTAATGGCGAGTTCGGTGGTAATGAAAACTAAGGCTAAGAAAATCTTTTACTGGATTGTTATATCGGGTTTCATAGTCCAAAATAGTACCGCTTATGTAATAAATTGCCTTCTCCTGTGTTATTCATCACGATGAGTGAGCATGGCTCCCAAGGAATGATCGATAGCTAATATGTATAGGTAAAAAGGTTGATCGTCTTTAGGTGGAATTTGTATGCGTGGTTGGAGAATATTTTTAGGGCCTCAAAAGCTTTGTGAAATTCATCATCCCATTTAAATGAGACATCCTTCCTAAGCAGATGATGAAATGGTTGACATCGATCAGATAATTGTGAAATGAAATGGCGAATGGACTGTAATTTACCTTGCAGGCTATGGAGTTGTGTAAGGTTAGTGGGTGGAGGCATTTCCAGAATGGCCTTGACTTTAGTAGGGTCAACTTCTATACCATGGAGGGAAACAATAAATCCCAAGAGCTTTCCTGAGAGAACCATGAAGACGCACTTTTTAGGTTGAAGGTGGATGTAATATTTAATGAGGTGGTCAAAGATGGTTTCGAGGATGGTGAGGTGCTCGACGCAACATTTAGATTTGGCCAAGAGATCATCCACATAATCTTCCAATATGTGATGCATGATATCATGGAAGATGTAAGTCATAACACGCTGATATGTAGCACCAGCGTTTTTAAGGCCAAAAGGCATGACTCGATAGCAAAGGTTCCCCAAGGGGTAATGAATGCGGTCTTGTGCTGATCTTCTGGGCAAACAAAATATGGTTATAACATGAGAAGCCATCGATGAGTAAGAGCATCTTGTGACCAGTGGTGAGGTTAACCAGTTGATCAATACTAGGTAAAGGAAATTCATCTTTCGGGTTGGCTAGGTTGAGGTCACGGAGTCTGCATGCAAATGTGGAGTCCCCTATTTCTTTAGTAACAGGGACAATGTTAGAAATCTAATGATGATAATCAATGGGTAAGATGAAGGAAATGGAAAGAAGGCATTGAAGTTCTTCTTTGACAAGAAGAGAAATACGAGGGTGCATTTTCCTCAAATTTTGTTTGATAGGTTTTGCATCGGGAACAGTTACGATATTGTGGACCACTATGGTGGGGTCGATACTGCAGGCATTTCTATGTAAGACAAATCGAAAGCGAGGTTATGATCATGGAGAACATAAGTGATTGATTCCTATTCAGTAGCATCTAAAGATTGTCCGATCTTTAGGATGTGCGGTCATCCCGAGTATGAATGTTTATCTCGATAGTTGATTCATTCAACGGTTTTCATCTTAGAGGGTTTGTGTCTTCCGCAAGAGGGTAGGATGACCGATGAATATATGAGTCTTCCAAGCACCAAGATAGGTGAGTATGGATTCATCATCCTAACATTGAGGGTGGTGATGAAGGTGGAGCGGGTGAAGGTGGTGATGAAGATTAAGGTGGAGGAGGGCTAGGGTCTTTAATGAGTTCAATGCGGGCCTGTTTGGTAGGAGGTTTGGGGAAGCCGATACCACTACGGTCATTATATTTGCAGGTGGTATATGTAATAACAAGATATGGTGGCCTTTCTCATAAAATCCAAAACAAAACCCTTCCACACACATCGGTGTAGGAAGGTGTGGGTGAAACGGTGATTGGTAAGTGATTGGAAGTTAGCAGAAAATGGGTGGGGTTGTGATGGTGGTTCAGGTGTGTAAGTGGTAGTATCAAGTCCCCCATATGTGAGACTAGTACGAAGATGAGGAGGACCATAAAGGAGGCATTCTCCTATATGGTGATCATAACAAGGGTGTTGGTGAAGGCTTCCATACTCGTGTAGAGTAAGGAATGTGTTGACACTATATAGGCGGTACTCCCCCAGAGTGAGCCATTGAAAAACACCTTCCAAGGGATCAGTGGTTGGTATGTAGGTAGCTAGTATGGATGATGTGTCAGAGGTCGATGCGAGGTGGAGTTAATGGATTGGGAAGCTAATGGGTCAGCCGTGGAGGTTATGGCAGCGGTAGGAATGGAGGTAGTATGTGCGGTGAAAGCAACGACTGTACTAGTAGGTGGAGGTGTAGGTGAAGTGGTATTGGTTACAGAGGTAGACAACTTGATAGGTATGAGCACATCATTGGGTCGGTAAAGCATGTTGCATGTTTTGAAAGGTGATGGGTTAGCCGGAATGGTATAAGTGTGTCCTTCATGTTAAAACTTTACACAACGATGCAAAGTGGAAGGAACACAACCCATGACACGGATCTAGGGTCTACCAAGAAACAAGTTATATTGGAATTCCCCCTCTAAAACATAAAACAATTATGGAATAGTGCGGGGCCCACACAAATGTGAAGGATGATAGTGCCTAGTGTGGACGTGATAGCATCATTAAATGAACGCAACGTGACTGCATGTTTATGCATGTAATTTTCAGGTATGCAAATTTGAGCAAATGCATGGGATGAAATGATGTTAATGCTAGCGCCTCCATCAATCATCACGTGGCATACTCATATGTCATCAATGTGGATAGAGATAAAGAGGGTTGGGTCTAGGTCATCATTTTGGTGTGGCGCAATCTACTCCTCTAAGAAGCTAAGGGAGGCCACTTGGTGAACAAGGTGAGCTGAGGATGAAGGTTGTAATTTGGTGAGAGAGGCTACATGATGGGGTGTGATAATGGAGGCTACGGGTGTAGGGTCATTGGGTAAAACCTCAATAGATAGAAGAACCTCCATGAGGGCTTGACGATGGGATTCTGAGGTTTGGATGAGGTCATATAAGGAAAATTTGAGGGGAGATTGGTGTAATTGTTTGAGCATGGTGTGATGTGTGACGCCGTTAGAAATGGGGTACATGGGGCCGTGGATGGTTATTTTCGGTATGGGTGTAGATGGTATGTTGGGTATAGGATTGGTTGGTGGGTCGGTTTCCTTTCTTTTCCCTTCCGTGCATGTGTAGTGACAAGTATCATGTTGATTTGAGGGTAGTTGGAAAATGGAGAAGGTGTAGGGTGATTGGTATAACGACACGGCAGGGTAAAAACCTACTCTGGAGGAGAAAATCCTGTGAGGCCAACCTCAGGTGCAATGACATTTGGGTGGATGCGTGGTAAGTGTAGACACCTATAATTACACCCAAGCAATTTAAATACTTAAATTGTGCTAATTATCCCCTTTCTCACAAATCAACGACATATCATCAAAAGCACTCATTTTCCCTCATATCATCATTAATTAATTACACTAAGCTAATTAATTAAGTTGCATATCCAACAAATACCCTAATTAACGACCTTCCGTTAATAAATCACCTCTTCTATCTAGATTAATTAATTATTATTAATTAATTAGTCTTCCCCTTCATTTAACTAGTAAATCAATATTTAATTGATTTAATCCCTTTCTAATAGCCTAAATCATACTAATATTCCTCTAATTATCTTCTATAAGCTTACACCTACCTATTAATTAATCACCTTTGATTAATTAAAATACCCCCAACTCCCATGACTTGCTAAACATGTATTAAACCCTTCTAAAGTAAGGTTCATTTTAGACACTTAAAATTGGTTACCCAATTTAGTGTCCCTTCTCATCCGTTTACTTGCACTAGGTAACTGGGGCACGTTTAATCACCAACTATCCCCTTGGGATAGTTTTCCAATTTGTGATTTAATCACTTACTCTAAATTTAATTCATCACATCACATCTTACCCATGAGTAATTAAATATTAAATATTTAATTACGCTTCTTCCCATGCATCTTAATCACTTATCTACCCCAAATTTATTCTATCTATGCATCACATCCATTTTTAATCTTCCCTAAGCGGGATATTTCCCGTGGTCGGGATAGGTCTTGTCTTTCTCGAATCGATCATTTTTAGCCATCTCGGGAGTCTTCTCCGCGATCGGCGCCGACCCATATGGTCGGCGCCGATTTTCTAGGAGCGGCGCCGATTATAAAAGCAGTCCATACTCATTATAAGGACCGAAAAAAAAGAGACTAACGAGCGAAAGAAAGCACTTACGCACGAACAGAGAGCGAGAAAGATTCAGGTTGCAAGAAAGAGAGATCTTTTTAGCATCAATTGTCTCAGTTAGGGCAGATCCTGTCCTAATCAATCCCTGAGAGGAGCACCGTTACTCTGCCCGTATCATATCAACATCATACACCACCATCTATCATCTGGTGACTCTGTTCCAGCGTCTCTCCATCTTCGGCACATCTTGCAGACTACATTCACCTTCCAATCCCCGAATCTCATCGCACGGTCCCCCGATTGGTCATCCACCTTCATTGACACCGATCTTATCCATCGATAAGAGAGATCAAGTCCCGATCGACGCCGATCACATCAGTCGCCACCGATTATACCCAGTCGACGCCGATTTCACTGCAGACAGGTAAAAGGTCACAGGTAACACAAATCCAGCATTATTTCACAGTTCCCTGTTTTCTGTACTTTCTGTCTGCTGTTCAGTTTCTGTTTTATTACTGCAATCAGAGAATCTAGTCTTTATTTACATCTTTTATCATGTATGCTTCTTTTCTTTATTAAAACGTGGATGACATCCGCCAAGAAGCTCATCGCTTCCCCCCCGCTTCTCAGGGCAGTCCATCCAAATATCTTCTAACGCCATCTTTTTCTCAAAGCATCGATGTTTTGCTGGAGTTACTCGAGCTATTGTGCAAATTTTCGTGTAATTAGCTTCCTTCTTGTCTACATCAGCTTCCTCATCCGTCTACATCTTCAATAGCCAAATCGTATCGATTTCATTGGAGTTTTTCGTACATTTTTGTGTTTAGTTTGGTACATTAACTTGGACATGAGTAACAAGCGCGAAATTCTTGATCTACGATTACCTTTAATAAAGCAACCTTATCCATTCCTAATCATGTTTTACCTTTATCCCACATTCATGAGAATGTGTTGAATCATTTATCCTTTGGGCTATATAAAGAGCCCTTCACCTACCTTTTACTTACACCTAAACTTTCTAAGAGAGAAAATGCAAAGCATATAGCAAAGAGACTAAGAGCTTGCACCTTGCCCTTTTGAGAGTTCATCATCTTGGAGAGTTAAGCCTCTTTCTTAAAGTGCTTGGGTCATATGGGAGGTGTCAAAAGGGTCTTGTAGCCCAACTTTGATTAGCCCCATTCCTAAGTTCTTGGAACATTAAGGACAACTATTTTGATAGCCATGGAGCTTACTTAGGTCCATTCATTTATTTGTTGTTAGAGAATAGAGGAGTTTAGATATTTAGCATTGTTAGTTTCAAAGTTTGTATTGATGAATGCTAGCATCTAACCCTTGTTTAATTCTTATCATGATGGTGTTTATGCTTTGTTTTAGCTAAATTGTAGAACTATTTTAGGTGGTAGTTCTTATTTCATTTGATTTAGCATTAAGAAAAGTATACATGCACACATTTGGCACACCCTGGTGGGACATACTCCATTGTCCTTTGCACTTAATTTCAAGTTTTTGTAGTTAAGTTTTATTTTTGGTTACTAACCCTCTTTTACACATGTTGATCTAACTTATTTTTCTTAACATGTTTTGTTGAGTTTGCATGTGTTGGGTCTTCCTTGTAGGTATGAAGGAGGTGAAGTGATATCAAAATTGGAATTGAGGGGAAAATTTAAAGATTTCTCCATGTTTTCATTTTTAGAGCTTACTTTTTTAACATTTTACATGCTAGTTTTGTCAATTTCTTGAAAATTTTCAATTCTTGAGCGTGTAGGTTAGTGTTTGATAGTGTTGAGTCTTCTATTTACATATTAATGTGGTGGGTTGCTATCAAAATTTAATCTTGGTGAGAAAATTTCAAGATTTTATCATGTTTTCATTTTTAGAGCTTGTTTTTTCAACATTTTACATGCTAGTTTTGTCAATTTCTTGAAAATTTTCAATTCTTGAGCATGTAGGTTATTGTTTGATAGTGCTGAGTCTTATATTTACAAATTAATGTGGTGGGTTGCTGTCAAAATTTAATTTTGGTGAGAAAATTTCAATATTTCATCATGTTTTCATTTTTAGAGCTTACTTTTTCATCATTCTACATGCTAGTTTTTGTCAATTTCTTGAAAATCTTAAATTCTTGAGCATGTATGTTAATGTTTGATAGCATTGAGTCTTATATTCATATATTAATGTGATGGGTTGTTGTCATTATTTAATCTTGGTTGGAAAAATTTTCCCATTTTGTAGATTAAGGGACTTTTTTTTTTACATTTTTGAGTGCATGTCAAGTGCACACCCATGAGCATAAGAGTATATGCGTAACCCATCTTCCGAAGGCCATAAATTTTGCTCCCGAACTCGAAATGACTCCATTTTTTTGCATTCGAAAGGTATTGAAGTTAACTATGCAATGAAAACATAAATTTAGGATTTATACTTACAGAAGTTGTAATTTTTCTATTATTTTAAAACTGGTCATTTTCTAACATGTCTAATGTTTTCATGAATGTTGTATTTCCATGCTTACTTGATTTAGACCAAAGCACATGTATGCTCTTCTCTTGCACATTTTTGTGATCTTGAGAATCAAAAAAACTTTGATCTCTATCTTGTTAACATTGGGATTAAACTTGGAAACTTGATTATTCATTTTGCTTAAGGGAATGAACCTTTTACAAAGTATTTTTCAATGGTCCTTTGATTTGAAGTTTTCCATTTCTATATAGTTGGGATAAATTTTGTGTATGCTCTTCTCTTACACCTTAGGGTGATCTTGAGAATCAAAAGCAACTTTAGTCTTCATTTTATAACATTTGGTAAATTGGAAACTTCATCTTTCACTTTTGGTTTAAAGGAATGAACATTTATCAAGAATTTTGTATGGTTCATTGATTGAAAAGATTTTCTTTACTTTTTAGTTGGATTATTTGTTGTGTATGCTCTTTTCTTGCATCCTTGGATGATCTTGAGAATCAAAAGCAACTCTTAATCCTCTTTTAAATAATATTATTTTCTTGGAGAACTACTAACGCTTAAGTGCGGGACCTAAAAATGCTTGTCAAATAAAGGAGGAATCAAAACGAAATCAAAAACTACTAATACGGTTGTTATACGAGTTACCAAAAGGTGTTCAATCAAACCACACCTAATTAAACAAGATAAAAAAACAACATATTCAAAACATTGTATTGTAGGTTTCGAAAAGGGTACGTCCTCTCCGCTCAACTAGAACATAACCCCTTTGGCATAATGTCTTAAGCTCAAACAATGGGGGTGGTTCCAGAACCCCATAAGTAGTCCACGCAAGAGGGAACCTTGTGGATGAAACGGGAAGTGCTCTACACTACCTACTTGACTAGTGTTTCCTTTGTGAGATAGCGTTACAAGTTGTCCGTTGTGGCGACCCCAAATGATAGTACACATAGACGCACTAGTTGCCTCCTTCTTGAAGGGGGTAAAGTAAATCCGAGATACTCCCAAACTAGTCGAGTGTGACTTTTTGGGTAAATCGCGCTCGCTCGTGGCAACTTTGTAACACCTAGGGTGAGTGAGAGAACCACCTAGGAGAATATAATTTGGCTAGAGCCCACTTTAACCACTTTAAAACAAGTGTTGAGTTATGAACCTTCTTTTTAGAAATGTGTGACATATTACTTTCGCCTATTTTTTACTTGCCTTAGGGCGAGGCGAAACTCTGCCAAAGTGAGACTAGAATTTTTGTCATTTTTTTCTTGATTTATTTCCTTCATATTCTTTTGACACTTTGTTGATCAAAAGAGGTGTGATTACCTTTGTGTTTCCATTCGATTGCTTTCCTCACTTTTATGTCCATTTACACCCATCCATGTTTCGGTGGGTTAGTTAAACGTCTAAAGTGAGTGGAAGCGTTTTCACGTCATTTGGTAGCCATTGTGATCTTGATACCCACGTCAAGATCATCATTATAGTTAGGCGTGGTTCATCACTATGGACTTCCATAGAGGAGTTATCTTTTTGTCTCGTATCATTACAATTTTGATATTTACGTCTTGTTTCTTGTAAAACTCGACATAAATACCTATATTGTACGGTTACGCTACACACATTCTTAACTATTCCTAGCTATACTTTGAGCATTTTTTTGTTCGGTTTTATTATTACATCAATTTCAAAAGGTGCTAGGCACTACCATTTGTGCATGTTATATCAATAACAACTTGATATCAATACTTCACTTTCTTGCAAAGTGGGTTAACATATCTTGGTGATATTGTTGTGTCATTCACAAATCGTAATTGGCACTTTTTGAGATATAGGTCTTAATCAGACTTGAGCTTGCTCATTGTATATCTTGATTGGGAGATCACATTTAACTTCATGTATTTACTTACGTCTTGTTCATTCCTTTGAACTTGGCATAAGTGGAGACATCTTGTTAATCATCTGGCATCACAAATTACTTTGAAACGTAGTCTAGGAAGTACTTCATTTGATTAAGTTTTGGTACCAAACGATTGTTTCATTGGTGACTTTATCATTCTATCACATTGATATTCTCACTGTTAATTTACTCTTAACACGTACATCTTGTGTTTCACTTAGGGGTAGTCATTGAATTTTGAACAAATATACAACTTACCTTAGTGAAACTTATCACGAAAACATGGCTCCCAAGACGCGTCTAGGTTTAAAGAAACAAACATATGAGGAACAACAGGCGCAAGCTTGGGAAACCTCTAACAAACAAGGGTCAAACCCATTTATCGGACACGATCTAGGACCACTATTTTCTATAGAAAAGGAAATAGAAGAAATGGTTGACCATAGTGGAAATGAATTAGAATCACCACACGCAGACTTTGATTTTGACCCCACTCTACTAGATGAGTTTCTCCTTAGAAATAAAGATAGAGTTTTGGCACGGGTCATGGAATTAGGGGCCAAATTTCCCACCGAGAATGAACCAATATTACCTACAAATGACACTACTAAGGAAGAATGCCCCCTTATCAATATGGAAGATATTTTAACAGGTGGGCATGCTTCCACTTCTTATGCAGAAAATGATAAAGTGGTAGGCATAGAATACCCCTCATCAAAGTTCCATGAAGAAACAAGATGGAACATGAGACAGAGAAAACCTCCACAATACGAAGAGGAAGAACCTTTAGAAGAAGAAGACATAAACCAAATCACAATCCAACAACAACTCAGTAACCTAAGCCGACAACTAGCTTTGCTTACTTTCCAGGTACAGAAAGACACAAACAAGAACGTTCAAAAGTCAAAGCCTAAGTTTAGGATCCACGAACTCCATCGAGAAAACTAAGGAGAAGAAGACACAGGGTATCATCATGTACACATCCCCGCTTCTCCCACTAAAGAACAATTGCTCACACAAGAAGTACAATCTATGAAAGCAATGCTTGCGAGCATACAAGAAAGCAATATAGGGAGTATTAGGAAATACCAATATGAAGAACTATGCCCCTATCCTTTTGACAAGACAATGACCCTTCAACCCTTTCCAAAGAAATTTGATATGCCAAATTTCAACAAATACAAAGGAAAGGGAGACCCAAGGGATCATGTTAAATATTTCTACATGGCATGTCAAGAGGTGTCTTATAGTGATAATTACCTCATCAGACTTTTTCCTAAGAGTCTCGGAGGTCAAGCATTGGAATGGTTTACGCGCTTACCACGAGGATCAATTTTCACCTAGCCAAAATTGGTGGAAAGATTCGTGCATCATTTCTCGTATAACATAGAGAGTGACATCACCATGGAAGACTTGTGCAGCACAAAACAACGCCCAAATGAGACCTTCGCCAACTTCCTCCAACGATGGAGAGGGATAGCTAGTCGCTTCCCTTGTGCTTTCCCTGAGAAGCAACTGGTCAATATTTTCATCCCTAATCTCAACCCAGATATAGCTTTCCACCTCCAAATGCATTGTGTCCGCACCTTTGAGGAGGTTATCGAGAAAGGGATTCAAATAGAAAAGGCTCTCATTGCCAAAGGCACCCTCAAAACCCAATCTAAAGACAACCAAAGTGTCAAACCCACTGAAAGCAAAGATCTTTAACAAAAACAAAAACATGGTGGGAGACGAGAATCACCGATTCCAAACGTGTTCAAACAGTCCAAACCAGTCAACCTTTTAAACTGACCAAGGGCCCAATTCAACCACCACCAAAGTGATGATCATTCACCTCCCTTAATGAACCATTGTTCCAATGTCATACTAAAAATAGCTTGATGCGGCCCACATGATGACCTATCCTACAACACAACCGTTTGATGACAACGCTCCTAAACCTTCATGGTATAAGGAGCATGAATACTGCGAAATGCATCGCGTTAAAGGTCATAAAACAGATAAATGTTTACGAATTCGCCACTATATTCAAGACCTCATTGACAACGGGGAGATAGAGGTGGATAACCCTAGCCACATGCAAACACCTAACAAGAAGATGGGGATTTATAAGGAACCATTCCCCAAGCAAGATAAGTCGGAAAAGGCAAAACCGGATCGGGAGAGTCATCCCAAACCTATAAAGCCGTGAATTACTTGTATACCAAGAGAGATAACAATCATTACGATTCACTTATCAGATGTATTCGCTCCCCTGCTGACCGCGTCAACACCATCCGGATTAAGGGAAAGGACTGTGCTACGGTAACAAGGCGTGCCCACCTTGTAATTATGAACCCCTCTTCGTCAACCCCGCATACTGGTAAGTGTAACCTTTTAGAACAACTTGAGAAGACATCTGCTAAGATTTCGATCTTAGACCTTCTCAAGATTTCCAATGTACATAAGGACATCCTGTATCAAACTCTTCAGGGGTTGGGAGTGCCTTTAGAAGTCGATCCGCGTACCTTCAAACCATGGTGGCAAATATTGCACCAAGTGAGCATCTCACTTTCAACCATAGGGAGGTCCCTACCGAGAATCCTACACATAATCTTCCCTTATACATTGAGGTAGTTGTTACCCATAGGAAAATCAAACGGGTGCTTGTGGATAATGGATCTGGATTGAACATCTGCACGCTTAAATTAGTCAAACAATTGGGACATACGGAAGAAGATCTTGAGTCCCATATCATCACTATCACCGCATATGACAACGCGGAAAGAGAGTCAGCAGGCACCATTACGCTGCCAATGGAGGTGGGCCCCACTTGCCATCAGACAAAGTTTCACATCTTAGACTTGGAACTTCCATATAATATGCTTCTAGGCCGACCATGGATCCATGCCATGCAAGCAGTGCCATCAACATTTCATCAATGCATCAAGCTGAAGCATGAGGGACATACAGTAACAATACCAGGAGACTCAGAGCCCTTTGCTCATTGTAGAGCTCTTAATAGCTTTGCACGAAAGGGTACATACACATGTCCCTCCACAGATATAGTTGTCCCCCTTCATTCTGAGGCCATGGAATCTTGAGTAGATTCAAATTCTCTTAGTTCTTGCACTCATGGGGCATCTACTTCAACATCTCCATTTAATTCATGGGAGATGAAAATTCTGGAATATGGCTATGGGGAGTATAATGTACAATAAGCGCTCTTGGTTTCTGACCTCTCCTTGTCACCCAAGACTAGAGGTTGACCCAACTAACGCTTCAGGAGACCTAGAGAGGAACACACTATTGGGTCATTCCTACCTGGAGGCTTGTTAGCTGAGGAAAAATTACTTGATCCACCTACTACTTGGGTCCCTGAGGACACTCAGCCATCTTGTTATCAAACCCCAGAATATGAAAAATCTAGCAGAATGATGTACTCCATGGGCTACAAAGGCCTAGGATGTGGGAGGAATGAACAAGGACAAAGAGAACCAGTCCCTCTTCCACATTTCAAAACAAAAAGATATGGCATTGGGATTCACCCTTATGGAGCACACCCCAATGATCAAGATGCGACTTGTTCTGAGCATGAGGATAGCTCTGATTATCTAGACAGTGATACGGATTCTTGTTGTAGCCAATATGAGGATCTGGCCTCCAAAACCTTTTCATGAATAACGTTGTCCTAACCATCACCCCCATTGAACCATCCCTTGTTGAACACTCAATCCATTGTTACTTCCTCCTGAGCATTCAAGTGTTGATATATGATTTCTTCTGTAAAAGGATGTGTTCCTTTGATTGTGAAGTCATGCTTGATATGTACTGTATCTTCTTTGCTATTGAAGATCTTTGACTGAGTCGGAATATGATTGGACTCTTTTATTTCTTTCATTTTTGCACCTGAGTTTAATCTGATCTCGGAATGAATTATGGAGTTATCCATCTATAAGACCCAGCCTGGGATCAGTGGCATTGATCCAAGAGATGCTTTAAGTTTATTCGGGATGAACAAAAATTATAGACCTTACGCAGGTTGCAAGGTCTGAATGCGTTGAACAAGCTATTCCGGAGTCTAACTCAGACGGAACGTGTTAAATGAATTGGTTCCCGATATCGTAATATCAGGAAGGTCTCGATCGTGGGCTAGGTAATAAATTTAGATACATTTATTCAACTAGCCTATTGGCAGTGCAGGAGTGAATCCTTTTCATGAATGTATGTTTGTAGGTTCTTATTCTGAACATTCTAAATGTTAGACCTAAACTGGATTTATTAAGATTAGTAACCTAAACCTAAACTATAATCTATGGGTTAGATTAGTGTTAATCTAACCTAGGCCTAAGCTATAAGCTAAATGTTCTAAGTTAGTAACCTATTGCTATGAAGGTTAGACTAAGTATCATCTTAAATCCTAACCTATGTTTCTAACCTAACTAATGAACAAGGAAGAAAGGGGACCTATGAAGGGGTGCGAGCCATGGGCGGTAATTTCTATGGCATTAAATGGGATGGATAAGCATGAAGGACAGGTAAATGGTAGAAGTTTAAACGGCTAGCAAGAGCCGACGTGGCAGAGTCGCCAAAGTTAGATATGGTCTTTGAATTGTTTTTATCCATCGCCAACTATGGCGGTCGGTGGCAATGGAGATTGAGTGGGAAATTTGGAGTAAATGCAATTAATGAACTCGGTCTTCGAGCTCGGGTTTCTCGGGAAGGCATGCAAAATGGAAAACTGGTAGTTTGTTTGGTTTTTCATGCGCTCCGATTTTCTCTCTGTTTGATCACTGGTTCTTCGCACCAGTCTACTTGGTGTTGCATGGCAAAAATGAGTGTAACTCGCTCTTTTCTCTGTCAAGGAAAGTTTATAAGGCATGGAAATAACAAGTTATTGTTGTTGAATCTAACGTGGAAAAAGAGGAGAAGGCACGAGCTCTTTCAGTGGTCTTCTTCGAATTTTTAAGCAAATAACCAAGCATGTTAGGCCCTAACCTTTAAAGATCTTGCTTTCTTTCAAATGATTTTTTGGGTTCATTGGTTTCTATGGTAACCGTGAATGGATTAGTTGGCTTCTTTGTATCTTCTTACTGGATGGATTTCTTTTAGAGAACCCTTGATGGGTGTATATCTGTTTAACGATTATACTGTCTCGTTGTGTTTTGCATTCTAGATAAAGTTTGTGAAATGCATGCGGGAAGTATACGAAACCTACTCTGTGGGAGCCCATGAATTGTTTCCTTGTTGGGTTCAAAGCTACAATGATACTTCTTGTAGATACTTGTTGAAAAGGATACTATTGAATTTTTGTTTGAATGTTCAGTATAATTCGACTTCTTTGTAAGTTCTATCGTGGTAATATAAGTGGTGGTTACTGAATCTTATTGGGTTTCGCTATAATACTTAGGTTATTTTGAATAGATAACTTGCTGTGTTTACAGTATTTTAATGCGACCTTGTAGAAGTTGTTTTCCCTCCCTTGTGTTGCAATTATGGGATTTAACCCGTTGATAGTTTGCAATATATTTATTTTTATACAAAATGACTCTGTGGAGTCCTTGGAATGGTTCATATATTATGGACTACTGTAGAAGTCATGTATGTGAATACTGGTAGTTTGAATTAGTCAAAGTCCTGGAGGGGTAACTGGTAATACGACTTCTGTTTTCTTGTTATGAATACCTTCGTTTAGCAAGGAATTTCTTGGTACAGACTCAGTTGGTGTACTTTTTATGTTTTCCTCTCTGTGTAAGCTTAGAGCGAATATTGTTGTAGGGGTTCAGTTGGAATCCTTGTTACGAAACCTGTATTTTGCTTCTGTATAAGGTTGATTGTGAATATTTATCATTATTGGCACGGTTGGAATCCTTAATATATATTTATCTTGTATATCGGCTTCTGTAGAAGCTATATCGTGAATACTGTATGATTTTGGATATGGTGGGAGTCCTTGAAAGGTGTCTAGTATTTTTAATTTCATTCAAAGTTGGGTTGTGAATGCTTTGTTGTTATTATGAATACTAAATGTTATCAACTTCGGGGGAGACACTGAAAAGTAATTTATGTTGTAACATCTGTAGGAGTTCTGCTGTGAGTACTTTTAGTATTCTTGACTTGTTATCATACGAATTCAACTTGATTTGAAAACTTTAACATAAGTATTGGTTGAACTTGCACCGTTGGAGCCCATGTTATGTTGTATGTTGGCTCGATTCTCGATCTTTGTGCTTCTTGTGTTTTAGTAGGGACTAAATTGAATCAATGTTGATGTGAGTTTTGACTCGGTAGAATTGTTCTTGTGTTTGAACATGATTACGTCTTCTATTAGCATGAATATCCAGTAGTGAGCTTGAATAAACTATAGAGTCATTAATCGTACCTCGAAAGCGATGGCATTGAATATTTTCTTATTTGTCGCTTTGTATGGAAGGTTATGTGGGGTCTATTTAATAGATTATTCATCACTTGTTTTGGCACGAGCTCTGATCTTGCTAGTAAGCTACAGAAATTGTTATATTTTAATTTTAACAAAACGTGGTTCTTCTTGTGGCTCGTCGATTTATTCACATGTGTATAAGGTGAATGCTTTACTCTTGAGAAGATGTTACAGTCATGAGCTTGTTTTGAAGGGAAATATGAATGACTCATTCTCTTTCTCTTCAGTTGTAAAGTATATGTTGATATTTTTATCTAACCGTGGGAACTGTTTTAACACATAGATGGAACCATGATTTGTTATGATATTCATTTTACTAAGTTGAATGTAATGGTCTATCTGATGGTTGCTGTCCTTGGGATTCAGATGGATAGTTGTTTTGGATACTTTCGTTCTTCTTGATCCCTAATATTTTGATGAAATATTTGAAAAGTATCTAGGACTATTCAGTAACGATAATATGAGTTACGCGTTTATAGTCATGTTTGTATTACAAAAGCATAGTCTGAAATATGTTTATTTGTTTGGTGAAATGATCTCATTTAAACAGGTTGTTTAATGAAAACAGGTTGGTGGATTGCAATTGTATTAAGAGTTAGTGCTTATCATGATCGGTTCATCGAATCCGACCCATGTTGACAATTTTTGCGAGATGGTTGCCGTAAGTGGTAAAAGCACGTAGATCCGATAGGATGTTCGATTGTTTAATTTGAATTTATGATGAATTACATCTTGATTCTCTAAATGTACTATATGAGGAAAAATGTTCTTTTCCGTTTGAAGTATTGTATCAAGTATGAATGCATAAAATGTATTTGATTAGCTTGAAGGGAATGAAAAGAGATATTTGTTACTTATGTATTTGTATTCGTATCTTGAAAGTTTGACCTTCTTTGGTTCAAATGATCTTGAGAGCATTGTTATTATTGTATAATTTGGAGACTTTTGTGATTATCAATGTAAGCTTGCAAGAATATGTGACTGAATACTTATGATTGTTTAGTAGTTCTAGTATGTTCTATCTAAAGCTAAATTGGAATTTAGTTCACTGTCTTTCTGGAAGCTAGGGTTAAAATATACCTGAGCAGGAAGCTAAACAAGCTGAATAAATTATTACTTCCTGGTCTTAATCTAAGTCAAGACGACGTTTAATTGGATTCTTAATCACTATATCTCGATACTAATAAGTAAGATATAAATTCAGTTATGAGAACTGATGCAAACCTAAAAAGGGTTTGGTTAACAATCTCATGTGAAGATCGAGGGTTATTGTCCAATTTCGTCGATTTAAGAATTATGTATATTCTATGAACTTCTTGAGGGGACCTCTAGTCTTAATAACTTCTCTTGTGTAATGGGTTTTACTAAGGAAGGTAATTCTAAGGTGAGGAACCCAGGGATTGGGAAAGACTACCTTAAGGGAGCGTCTTATGGTATAATTTAACTCAACGTATGTAACACTTATTAATAAGTAGATCTTTTCGAGGCGGATTTAAAGGTTGACAGCACAAGTCAACTGTAGGGTTGTACCTTCGAGAAGATTAGGATCTTCTCGAAGATACAACAATGCAGGTGACTTATGACGACACCCTTTGCATTGATCATTAATATTTACACCTTAAACTCGAACAAGTTACTCTGGGACTGATTAGGAATGTGGTCTCGTTATAAGGCTACCCTAGGAGACTCGGGGTATCTTGACACACTGGTTTAACTAGGGTTGACCCAGTATGTCAGCGTATCCCTAGTCCTTGGGAGCATCCATATAACATTGTCATCTTACTAATCCATTCCCGAGTGAATAACTTGGGATAGGAGAGACTGACAGGAGTCAGTATAAGACATTCTATATAACATAGGAATGGGGTGAAGGACGTATTCCAGATTGATGAGTATGCCGTCAAGGAATACGAGACATAAGCATTATGTTTCAAATCTTTGGCCAAAGTATCACAAGCTGCTGATTGCGTTGTCCTAAGTCACCTAGTCTAAGGGATGAGATGCCAATGAATAATGGTAACAATTATTCAGATAGGTTCCTTAGACAGAGCATTCTGAATCCCAGATTAGGGAAGAGAACCACAAGAGTGATGTGTTAAATAAAAACGCCAACTCTTAATACACATGAATAGATCGGTAGATTACCGAGTCATGGAATGAATAGATCGGAGGTACTCCGAGTCATTACAGCTACATATGGTTATCTGTTATAAGAATGGTTGTTTTGATTTGTGAGTTCTAAATTATGTATTTAGAACCAGGAAGCATTTATCAAAAAAAAAAATTTACTTGTTCTAATGTATAAAATGAGGATGTTACATCTTGGTATCAGAGCTAAAGGTTGCAGCTCTTAGGCATATTGTGTCCATAATCTGATAAGAACCTGAATTTTCTTTCAATAGAAAATAGTTAGAACAAGGGGGAACGTTGCAAATAATGCTCCACCTGAAGGAGGGGCGGTAACAACCCAAAAACTTGATGAGATCCTTGCTGCCCTGTTGGACACAAGAGATCGTTTAGTTGTACTTGAATAGCAGGTGATGGGAAATGAGGAGGATGATGAAGCTGGTAATAGCAATCAGCAACCTCCTGAGGACAACCCCGATATGGGTGTTGATGTTAATGCTGGAAATGCACCTATCCAACCAGAAAACAAAAAGGCCAGGTTGGCAGCAGAACTCACTAATGATATAAAAAGGATAAGCCCACCTAAGTATGATGGCACCACATTAGGAGATGGAGCTGAGAACTGGCTCAGCGAAATGGAGAAGTACTTTGCAATAAGAAACTTCTCAGAGGAAACCAAAGCTATTTGGGGAGCCTATCAGCTTTCCCACGAAGCATCTTCATGGTGGGATAGCCGTAAAGCTGAACTAAATATTGATGAGACCAATATTACTTGGGATCAATTTAAAGGCTATTTTAGGCAACGTTGGCTGCCACAACTTTTCTATGATCAGAAAATGACAGAATTCCAGAACTTAGCTCAAGGAAGCTAACAGAATCGCCAATCTTTTGGGAGTGGTTTACAAAACTCCTCAAGTATGTACCGCAGTATAAAACCGACGAGAAGTTCGAATACAAAAATTCATCATAGGATTGAATCCCGTGATAGGCGGAGAGGTCGATGTTCACATCCAACAACTATGGAAGGAATTTTTAAAAAGGCCATAAGACAAGAACAAAAATTAAAGGCTATTTCTGCTCATAAAGAGGAAGTGTGGAAGAAGACTGCAAACCCTTCTTCAACCTCTCT
Source organism: Taxus wallichiana var. yunnanensis (assembly GCA_018340775.1). NCBI lineage: Eukaryota > Viridiplantae > Streptophyta > Pinopsida > Cupressales > Taxaceae > Taxus > Taxus wallichiana. Next base: position 907,331,342 of record CM031234.1, on the reverse strand, counting down.
TGCACCCAAAAAGGGACCATGGAAAAAGTTTGGAAACAAAAGTAAGTTTCCAGGGGATAATAGTAAGAAAGCAAAGAGTGCAAATAAGCTGCTTTGAAATGTAAGGGATAATTTTGCCAAGAATTATAACAATGGGCAGAAGCCCTATGGAGGCCAACGTGATAATTACAAGGCTGGAGGCAATTTTGAACCTAAAAAGGGACCTGTAGGAGGCTGCTACAATTGTGGCAAAGACCACTACGCAAATCAGTGCCCTTTGAAGAAGGATGATCGTGTCAAGACATAAGATACATGCTGCCGATGCGCACAAGCAAGCGGAAAAGCAAGTGACACCTATAGAAGTTCCGGGTAAGTTATTTGGCATACCCGTCACTATTCTTTTTGATACAGGAGCTACTGAATGTTTTATTTCTAATAAACTTGCTTCTAAACTTAAAAGAAAAGCTAGAAAAATGGATAAATCTTGGGTACTGCAAGATGGTAATAACTCTGTTCATACGGTGAGTATGTATCTTTTTGGGCGTCCTTGACTTACCTAACTTTTCCACGGAAGTTGACCTCTATGTTACACCTTTGGGATCGTATGACATTGTCATCGGTGTCAATTAGTTAGTGACCATAAAGCAAAAGTAGATCATTATGAAAAGAACATAAAATGTTTAGATGATCAACTGGAAACAAAGAGAGATTCAAGGGGTTAAACGGGAAATTTCAGTTAGAAAACTGTCATTTATGCAGCTTTAAAAGGCTAAAAATAAAGGATGTACCCTTTATGTAGTAAAGATATCTGAATTTTTAGGAGAAGATGGTGATTCCATGAAATGATTTCCTCTGTTACAAAGTTTCGGGATGTTTTTCTAGAAGAATTACCGGGTTACCACCCAAGAGGAAATTTGACTTCACCATCGAAATCAAACCAGAATGTAACCTATTTCCAAAGCACCATATCGATGACTACTACAGAGTTAGTCGAGCTTAAGGCACAATTGCAAGAAATTTTGTCTAAAGGTTTTATTAGACCAAGTGTTTCACCATGGGGAGCACCCGTAATATTTGTGAAAAAGAAGGATGGAACACTTAGGTGTGTATTGATTATCGGATGTTGAACAAAGCAAAAATCAAGAATGTATACCCACTTCCAAGGATCGATGATCTATTTGATCGATGCGTGGGGCATCGGTTTATTCTAAGATAGATCTTTGATCCGGTTAACATCAGTTAAGGATTAGAGAAGAATATATTCATAAAACATCTTTCCGAACAAGGTATGGACATTATGAATTCACGGTTCTACCCTTTGGATTAACTAATGCACCCGCAGCCTTTATGAACTTAATGAACAATATCTTTCAAGAATATTTGGACAAGTTTTTACTTGTATTCTTGGACGATATTCTCATTTATTCTAAAAGCGTTGAGGAGCACAATGAGCATTTCAAGATAGTTTTGGGAATTTTGAGAAAAATAAAGTTGTATGGTAAGTTATCCAAATGTTCTTTCTTTGATTCAGAAGTTCACTATTTGGGTCATGTCATAAGTAAAGAAGGAATTACTATAGATCCTTCAAAAATAGTGGCAATAACTGAGTGGCCTACACCAAAGAATGTGCACGAAGTAAGAAGCTTCATGGGTCTTGCTTTGGTTACTTATAGAAAATTTGTTAAGGATTTTTCTAAAGTGGCTGCACTAATAACTTCATTGCAGAAGAAGGATAAGAAATTTATATGGAATGATAAGTGCGAAGCGGCTTTCAAAATTTTGAAAGGCCAGTTGACTTCTGCACCTATATTAGCTGTACCAGACCCTAATGGGAGCTTTACTGTTGTAACGGATGCTTCTGGGGAAGGCCTTGGAGGTGTTTTGTTACAAAATGATCAAGTCATAGCATATGAAAGTAGAAAACTTAAGTTACATGAGCTGAATTATGCTCCTCATGATTTGGAGCTTGCTGCCATTGTTCATGCGCTTCAAGTCTGGAGACACTATTTACTTGGGAAACCTTTTGAGTTGAAAACTGATCACTTAGGACTGAAATATATTTTTACTCAGCCTAATCTGAATGCCAGACAGAGAAGGTGGTTAGAATTTTTATCACAATATGATTTTGATATTAGCTACATCAAAGGGAAGGAGAATAGAGTAGCTGATGCTCTAAGTCATAGGAAGCACATTTCTGCTCTTATAACATTAAGAACTCAGTTTAAGGATGAGGTAAAATGTGCCTCGTAATCAAATGCATACTTTCAAAGAAGTAAAAGCGGTAACTATTGCAGAACCTAATGATGAAAGGTATAAAGGTTTTCATTTTGATAATGAAGGAATCTTGCGTTATGAAAACAGGGTATACGTACCTATGCTGAATGATTTGAGAAAGAAGTTGTTAGTTGAATTTCATAATTTGCCTTTCTCTGGACACCCGGGTATCACAAAAATGCTTGCGGATCTGAAACAGCAATACTTTTGGAAAGGTATGAAAAAGGATGTCATTGATTTTGTGACTCATTGTTTGGAGTGTCAGCGGGTTAAGGCAGAACATATGCACCCTGCTGGACTGTTATATCCTCATAGCATACCGCAGTACAAATGGAAAGTAATAACCATGGACTTTGTACAAGGATTACCCATGTCCAGGAATAAACATGATGTTATCCTGGTAGTTGTAGATAAACTGACTAAGGTAGCTCATTTCATCGCTGGAAATCTAAAGGATGATTCACCAGTGCTGGCCAAAAGATTCATACACGAAATTTTCAGATTGCATGGTGTACCAGAATTGATTATATCTGACAGGGATCCAAGAATGACGTCAAGATTTTGGCAAACGCTTAATACAGCTCTTGGAACGAAACTAAACTTCAGTTCTGCATATCATTCGAAACGGATGGACAAACTGAGAGGGTAAATCAAGTGTTGGAAGACATGTTGTGAATGTATTGTATGGATCAACAGTATAAATGGGAAGAGTATCTTCCATTAGTTGAATTCGCATACAACAACATTTATCACTCATCTCTTAAAATGACACCATTTGAAGCACTTTATGGAAGAAAGTGCAGAACTCTTGTTAGTTAGGATAGTGTTGAGGATAGAGTGGTAATTGGACCAGAGATTCTCACTGAAATGGAACAGCAAGTTAAGCTGATTCGTGAACGATTAAAGGAAGCAGCGGATAGACAGAAGAGCTATGCTGACCTTAAGTGGATTGATCGAAGGTTTGAGCTTAGTGAGAAGGTTTTTCTTTGTGTTAAACCTAGAAAGAGTTCTATAACTTTTGGCAAGGCTGCCAAGTTGTCACCTCGATTCGTGGGACCTTTCGAAATTGTCAAAATAATCAATCCTATAGCTTATCGATTAGCATTACCACCTGCTTTATCTCGCATGCATGATGTTTTCCATATTTCTTTGCTTAAGAAATACGTTTCAGATCTGTCACATGTTTTAAATTGGAATTCCTTACAGGTCCAATACCCAGGAATAATCGTGGTTAAACCCACACGAGTGTTGGAAACTCACCAATTGCATTTGAGAAATCGTGAAATACAGCAATGTAAGGTCCAAAGGTGGGACCACTTAACGAAGAAAGTGCAACTTGGGAAAATCTGGAAGAGATGAAAATTGCTTTTCCTTTTCTTTTTCAACAGAATGAAATCTGTTGACAAAACATTTCTTTTATGAACTTATCTTTTTCAAGTTTATATGAAAGCCAGATGGAGGCAAACATTATTCAGGCTGAATAAAATGTGTTGTGACATTGATTTCTAGAACTATTCAAGTTGGAAATAGTCGCATTGTTTTGTGAACTAATAAATTGGTTGACCTGAAGGTTAATCGAATATGTAATCATCGGGACGATGAATCTTTTAGGAGGGAAGCATGTAACAACGCCCAAATGAGACCTTCACCAACTTCCTCCAATGATGGAGAGGGATAGCTAGTCGCTTCCCTTGCGCTTTCCCCGAGAAGCAAACAGTCGATATTTTCATCCCTAATCTCAACCTTGGATATAGATTTCCACCTCCAAATGCATTGTGTCCGCACCTTTGAGGAGGTTATCGAGAAAGGGATTCAAATAGAAAAGGCTCTCATTGCCAAAGGCACCCTCAAAACCCAATCTAAAGACAACCAAAGTGTCAAACCCACTGACAAGTTGAAGATCTTTAACAAAAACAAAAACATGGTGGGAGACAGAATCACTGATTCCAAACGTGTTCAAACAGTCCAAACCAGTCAACCTTTTAAACTGACCAAGGGCCCAATTCAACCACCACCAAAGCGACGAACATTCACCTCCCTTAATGAACCGTTGTCTGTCATACTAAAATAGTTGGATGCGGCCCACATGATGACCTATCCTACAACGCAACCGTTTGATGACAACGCTCCTAAACCTTCATGGTATAAGGAGCATGAATACTGCGAAATGCATCGCGTTAAAGGTCATAAAACAGATAAATGTTTGCGACTTCGCCACTATATTCAAGACCTCATTGACAACAGGGAGATAGAGGTGGATAACCCTAGCCACATGTAAACACCTAACAAGAAGATGGGGATTTATAAGGAACCATTCCCCAAGCATGATAAGTTGGAAAAGGCAAAACCGGATAGGGGAGAGTCATCCCAAACCTATAAATTTGTGAATTACTTGTATACCAAGAGAGATAACAATCATTACGATTCACTTATTGGATGTATCCGCTCCCCGCCGATGTGCGTCAACACCATCCGGATTAAGGGAAAGGATTTGTCTTTATAGTAACAAGGCGTGCTCCGCCTCGTAATTTCGAACCCCTCTCGGTCGACCCGCATCTTGGTAAGTGTAACCTTTTAGAACAACTTGAGAAGACATCTGCTAATATTTCGATCTTAGACCTTCTCAAGATTTCCAATGTACATAAGGACATCCTGTATCAAACTCTTCAGGGGTCGGGAGTGCCTTTAGAAGTCGATCCGGCATACCTTCAAACCATGGTGGCAAATATTGCACCAAGTGAGCATCTCACTTTCAACCATAGGGAGGTCCCTACCGAGAATCCTACACATAATCTTCCCTTATACATTGAGGTAGTTGTTACCCACAGGAAAATCAAACGGGTGCTTGTGGATAATGGATCTGGATTGAACATCTGCATGCTTAAATTAGTCAAACAATTGGGACATACAGAAGAAGATCTTGAGTCCCATATCATCACTATCACCGCATATGACAACGCGGAAAGAGAGTCAGCAGGCACCATTACGCTGCCAATGGAGGTGGGCCCCACTTTCCATCAGACAAAGTTTCACGTCTTAGACTTGGAACTTCCATATAATATGCTTCTAGGCTGACCATGGATCCATGCCATGCAAGCAGTGCCATCAACATTTCATCAATGCATCAAGCTAAAGCATGAGGACATACGATAGACAATACCGGGAGACTCGAGCCCTTTGCTCATTGTAGAGCTCTTAATAGCTTTGCACGAAAGGGTACATACACATGTCCCTCCACGATATAGCTTTCCCCCTTCATTCTCGAGGCCATGGAATCTCGAGTAGATTCAAATTCTCTTAGTTCTTGCACTCATGGGGCATCTACTTCAACATCACCATTTAATTCATGGGAGATGAAAATTATGGAATATGGTGTGGGGAGTATAATGTACAATAAGCGCTCTTGGTTTCGACCTCTCCTTGTCACCCAAGACTAGAGGTTGACCCAACTAACGCTTGGGAGACCTAGAGAGGAACACACTATTGGGTCATTCCTACCGGAGGCTTGTTAGGCGAGGAAAAATTACTTGATCCACCTACTACTTGGGTCCCCGAGGACACTCACCATCTTGTTATCAAACCCCGAATATGAAAAATCTAGCGAATGATGTACTCCATGGGCTACAAAGGCCTAGGATGTGGGAGGAATGAACAAGGACAAAGAGAACCAGTCCCTCTTCCACATTTCAAAACAAAAAGATATGGCATTGGGATTCACCCTTATGGAGCACACCCCAATGATCAAGATGTGAATTGTTCGAGCATGAGGATAGCTCGATTATCTAAACAAAGGATACGGATTCTTGTTGTAGCCAATATGAGGATCTGGCCTCCAAAACCTTTTCATGAATAACGTTGTCCTAACCATCACCCCCATTGAACCATCCCTTGTTGAACACTCAACCGTTATTACTTTCCTCCCAGAGCATTCAAGTGTTGATATATGATTTCTTCTGTAAAAGGATGTGTTCCTTTGATTGTGAAGTCATGCTTGATATGTACTGTATCTTCTTTGCTATTGAAGATCTTTGACTGAGTCGGAATATGATTGGACTCTTTTATTTCTTTCATTTTTGCACCTGAGTTTAATCTGATCTCGGAATGAATTATGGAGTTATCCATCTATAAGACCCAGCCTGGGATCAGTGGCATTGATCCAAGAGATGCTTTAAGTTTATTCGGGATGAACAAAAATTATAGACCTTACGCAGGTTGCAAGGTCTGAATGCGTTGAACAAGCTATTCCAGAGTCTAACTCAGACGGAACGTGTTAAATGAATTGGTTCCCGATATCGTAATATCAGGAAGGTCTCGATCGTGGGCCAGGTAATAAATTCAGATACATTTATTCAACTAGCCTATTGGCAGTGCAGGAGTGAATCCTTTTCGTGAATGTATGTTTGTAGGTTCTTATTCTGAACATTCTAAATGTTAGACCTAAACTGGATTTATTAAGATTAGTAACCTAAACCTAAACTATAATCTATGGGTTAGATTAGTGTTAATCTAACCTAGGCCTAAGCTATAAGCTAAATGTTCTAAGTTAGTAACCTATTGCTATGAAGGTTAGACTAAGTATTATCTTAAATCCTAACCTATGTTTCTAACCTAACTAATGAACAAGGAAGAAAGGGGACCTATGAAGGGGTGCAAGCCATGGGTGGTAATTTCTATGGCATTAAATGGGATGGATAAGCATGAAGGATAGGTAAATGGTAGAAGTTTAAACGGCTAGCAAGAGCCGACGTGGCAGAGTCGCCAAAGTTAGATATGGTCTTTGAATTGTTTTTATCCATCGCCAACTATGGCGGTCGGTGGCAATGGAGATTGAGCGGGAAATTTGGAGTAAATGCAATTAATGAACTCGGTCTTCGAGCTCAGGTTTCTCGGGAAGGCATGCAAAATGGAAAACTGGTAGTTTGTTTGGTTTTTCATGCACTCCGGTTTTCCCTCTGTCTGATCACTGGTTCTTCGCACCAGTCTACTTGGTGTTGCATGGCAAAAATGAGTGTAACTCGCTCTTTTCTCTGTCAAGGAAAGTTTATAAGGCATGGAAATAACAAGTTATTGTTGTTGAATCTAACGTGGAAAAAGAGGAGAAGGCACGAGCTCTTTCAGTGGTCTTCTTCAGATTTTTAAGCAAATAACCAGGCATGTTAGGCCCTAACCTTTAAAGATCTTGCTTTCTTTCAAATGATTTCATTAGAACAACTCTGTTCAAATGATTTTTGGGTTCAGTTGGTTTCTATGGTAACTGTGAATGGATTAGTTGTTGTATCTTCTTACTGGATGGATTTTTTTTAGAGAACCCTTGATGGGTGTATATTTGTTTCGAACGATTATACTATCTCATTGTGTTTTGCATTCGGATAAAGTTTGTGAAATGCATGCAAGAAAGTATACGAAACCTGCTCTGTGGGAGCCCATGAATTGTTTCCTTGTTGGGTTCAGGCTACAGTCGATACTTGCTGTAGATACTTGTCGAAAAGGATACTGTTGGATTTTTGTTTGAATGTTCAGTATAATTCGACTTCTTTGTAAGTTCTGGTGGTAATATAAGTGGTGGTTACTGAATCTTATTGGGTTTCGCTATAATACTTAGGTTATTTTGAATGGATAACTTGTTGTGTTTACAGTATTTTAATGCGACCTTGTAGAAGTTGTTTTCCCTCCCTTGTGTTGCAATTACGGGATTTAACCCGTTGATAGTTTGCAATATATTTATTTATATACAAAATGACTCTGTGGAGTCCTTGGAATGGTTCGTATATTATGGACTACTGTAGAAGTCATGTATGTGAATACTGGTAGTTTGATTCAGTCGGAGTCCTGGAGGGGTAACTGGTAATACGACTTCTGTTGTCTTGTTATGAATACCTTCGTTTAGCAAGGAATTTCTTGGTACAGACTCAGTTGGTGTACTTTTTATGTTTTCCTCTCTGTGTAAGCTTAGAGCGAATATTGTTGTAGGGGTTCAGTTGGAATCCTTGTTACGAAACCAGTATTTTGCTTCTGTATAAGCCTGATTGTGAATATTTATCATTATTGGCACGGTTGGAATCCTTAATATATATTTATCTTGTATATTGGCTTCTGTAGAAGCTATATCGTGAATACTGTATGATTTTGGATATGGTGGGAGTCCTTGAAAGGTGTCTAGTATTTTTAATTTCATTCAAAGCTGGGTTGTGAATGCTTGTTTGTTATTATGAATACTAAATGTTATCAACTTCGGGGGAGACACTGAAAAGTAATTTATGTTGTAACATCTGTAGGAGTTCCTGCTGTGAGTACTTTTAGTATTCTTGACTTGTTATCATACGAATTCAACTTGATTTGAAAACTTTAACATAAGTATTGGTTGAACTTGGCACTGTTGGAGCCCATGTTATGTTGTATGTTGGCTCGATTCTCGATCTTTGTCCTTGCTGTGTTTTAGTAGGGACTAAATTGAACTGAATGTTGATGTGAGTTTTGACTCAGTAGAATTGTTCTTGTGTTTGAACATGATTACGTCTTCTATTAGCATGAATATCCAGTCGTGAGCTTGACTGAACTATAGAGCTGTTAACTGTACCTTGAAAGTGATGGCATTGAATATTTTCTTGTTTTTCGCTTTGTATGGAAGGTTATGTGGGGTCTATTTAATAGATTATTCATCACTGTTTTGGCGCGAGAGCTACTGTACTGCTAGTAAGCTACAGAAATTGTTATATTTTAATTTTAACAAAACTGTGGTTCTTCTTGTGGCTTGTCTGATTTATTCGCATGTGTATAAGGTGAATGCTTTACTCTTGAGAAGACGGTACAGTCATGAGCTTGTTTTGAAGGGAAATATGAATGACTCGTTCTCTTTCTCTTCTGTTGTAAAGTATATGTTGATATATTTTTATCTAACCGTGGGAACTGTTTTAACATATTGATGGAACCATGATTTGTTATGATATTCATTTTACTAAGTTGAATGTAATGGTCTGTCTGATGGTTGTTGTCCTTGGGATTCAGATGGATAGTTGTTTTGGATACTTTTGTTCTTCTTGATCCCTAATATTTTGATGAAATATTTGAAAAGTATCTAGGACTATTCAGTAACGATAATATGAGTTACGCGTTTATAGTCATGTTTGTATTACAAAAGCATAGTCTGAAATATGTTTATTTGTTTGGTGAAATGATCTCATTTAAACAGGTTGTTTAATGAAAACAGTTGGTGGATTGCAATTGTTTTAAGAGTTAGTGCTTATCATGCTCAGTTCATCGAACTGACCCATGTTGACAATTTTTGCAGATGGTTGCCGTAAGTGGTAAAAGCACGCAGATCTGATAGGATGTTCAGATTGTTTAATTTGATTTTATGATGAATTACAGCTTGATTCTCTAAATGTACTATATGAGGAAAAATGTTCTTTTTCTGTTGAAGTATTGTATCAAGTATGCTGAATGCATAAAATGTATTTGATTAGCTTGAAGGGAATGAAAAGAGATATTTGTTACTTATGTATTTGTATTCGTATCTTGAAAGTTTGACCTTCTTCGGTTCAAATGATCTTGAGAGCATTGTTATTATTGTATAATTTGGAGACTTTTGTGATTATCAATGTAAGCTTGCAAGAATATGTGACTGAATACTTATGATTGTTTAGTAGTTCTAGTATGTTCTATCTAAAGCTAAATTGGAATTTAGTTCACTGTCTTTCTAGAAGCTAGGGTTAAAATATACCTAAGCAGGAAGCTAAACAAGCTGAATAAATTATTACTTCCTGGTCTTAATCTAAGTCAAGATGACGTTTAATTGGATTCTTAATCACTATATCTCGATACTAATAAGTAAGATATAAATTGAGTTACGAGAACTGATGCAAACCTAAAAAGGGTTTGGTTAACAATCTCATGTGAAGATCGAGGGTTATTGTCCAATTTCCTCGATTTAAGAATTATGTATATTCTATGAACTTCTTGAGGGGACCTCTAGTCTTAATAACTTCTCTTGTGTAATGGGTTTTACTAAGGAAGGTAATTCTAAGGTGAGGAACCCAGGGATTGGGAAAGACTACCTTAAGGGAGCATCTTATGGTATAATTTAACTCAACGTATGTAACACTTATTAATAAGTAGATCTTTTCGAGGTGGATTTAAAGGTTGACGACACAAGTCAACTGCAGGGTTGTACCTTCGAGAAGATTAGGATCTTCTCGAAGATACAACAATGCAGGTGACTTATGACGACACCCTTTGCATTGATCGTTAATATTTACACCTTAAACTCGAACAAGTTACTCTAGGACTGATTAGGAATGTGGTCTCGTTATAAGGCTGCCCTAGGAGACTCGGGGTATCTTGACACACTGGTTTAAGTAGGGTTGACCCAGTATGTCAGCGTATCCCTAGTCCTCGGGAGCATCCATATAACGTTGTCATCTTACTAATCCGTTCCCGAGTGAATAACTTGGGATAGGAGAGACTGATAGGAGTCAGTATAAGACATTCTATATAACATAGGAATGGGGTGAAGGACGTATTCCAGATTGATGAGTATGTCGTCAAGGAATACGAGACATAAGCATTATGTTTCAAATCTTTGGCCAAAGTATCACAAGCTGCTAATTGCGTTGTCCTAAGTCACATAGTCTAAGGGATGAGATGCTGATGAATAATGGTAACAATTATTCAAATAGGTTCCTTAGACAGAGCATTCTCAATCCCAGTTAGGGAAGAGAACCGCAAGAGTGATGTGTCAAATAAAAACGCCAACTCTTAATACACATGAATAGATCGGTAGATTACCGAGTCATGGAATGAATACATCGGAGGTACTCCAGTCATTACAACTACATATGATTATCTCATTATAAGAATGGTTGTTTTGATTTGTGAGTTCTAAATTATGTATTTAGAACCGTGAAGCATTTATCAAAAAAAAAAAAAATTATTTTTTCTAATGTATAAAATGAGGATGTTACACCTTGACCTTGTATACCCCTCCCTTATTGAATGGGATCAACAACGTCGGTGTAACTAGATTTATTCGAGAATGATGAGGCTATTGCAGAGTTCATGGGCATAAGGGATACAATTCCCATTGGAGATCACAAGAAGGGTTTCTTTATCGACTTAGACACCTGCGCCTACTTCGGCGAGGAGGCTGAACTTCGTGGTCAGCAAAATTTAAAGAAAAGCGAGGGCAAGAGTTCTAAAGAAAAGCCTCGGCAAAAATCGAAGTCCAAGTCACACAGTGAAAACCTCTTTGAGGCATTGGCTGAAAAACAAATAAGAAAATCAAAGGACAAACAAAGTGACCACGCCAAGGATGAAAATCTCGTAGAGACATCCTTGGATGAAGATCTCAACCTACCTCCCGATCCTACGCGTATGGAGGATTTATCAAAATTGTTAGTTGAAGAAACCATTGATGTCAATATTGGTACCGAAGAAGATCCCAAGATAGTAAAATTGGGAGCATCACTCTCAGCCAGAGAACAAAAGACGTTCACTATGCTACTGCGAGAGTTTATTGATGTGTTTGCATGGTCTTACAAAGACATGCCCGGCTTAGATCCAAATTTGGTCATGCATAACCTGGTTGTGCACGCAGACACTAAGCCTATCAAACAGAAGCTTGAAAGATGCACCCAAGAGTGGCCTTGTTAGTTAAAGAAGAGTTGGAAAGGTTGCTTGCAGTAGAATTCATCAATCTAATTGATTATTTTGAATGGATATCAAACATTGTTCCTGTCCAGAAGAAACCTATTGGTATCCAAATTTGCACAGATTTTAGGGACATCAATAAAGCTTGCCCTAAAGATGACTTTCCGTTGCCCAACATTGACATGATTGTTGACTCAACCACAGGGTACGAAATGCTATCACTTATGGATGGCTTTTCGGGTTATAATCAAATTAAGATCGCTAAAGAAGACCAACACAAAACAGCTTTCACAACTCCTTGGGCACCTTCATTGCTCGGTGATGCCATTTGGCCTTAAGAATGCGGGAGTAACTTATCGGGGCCATGACAAAGATAATATTTCATGATATGATTCATGACATCATGGAAGACTACATAGACAACATCCTGGGAAAGTCCAAAACAAGAGAGGATCATCCTATCATTTTGTGGCATATCTTTGAACGCCTGCGTGAATACAAAGTCAAGCTAAATCCAAAGAAGTGTGTCTTCGGTGTGCTATCTAGGAAACTATTAGGCTTCATCGTGTCAAGATGAGGTATTGAGGTAGACCCTGCTAAAGTGTCTGCCATCACAGAAATGCCTCCACCTGAGAATATCAAGCAACTGCATAGCTTGCAAGGGAAAATTCAAGCCATTCGCCGCTTTATCTCCCACTTGCGAGATAAATGTCACTCATTCACTCATTTGCTTAAGAAGGACATCGCTTTCATCCTGGGGACCCGAGCAACAACAAGCCTTTGCTTTGTATAACAAAGATGCACAGCTAATCCACCTATCCTCATGCCTCCCACTCCGGGAGAACCACTTTTGCTCTATATTTCTGCTACGCAATACGCTATTGGTGCACTGCTCACCCAATATGACCTTAGCCATAAAGAGAAAGTAGTGTACTATCTGAGTCGCACCCTCATCTCCTATGAACGTAATTATCCTCAGATTGAAAAGGCTTGCTTGGCCGTTGTTTTTACCTTTAAAACTTTTCCATTACCTGCTAAATACTAAGACCAAGCTCATATCCAAGGTCGACCCACTCAAGTATTTGTTGTCCAAACCCGCCCTCACAGGTAGAATGGCTAATTGGATCATTCTACTCAGTGAGTTTGATATAGAATTTTTCCATCAAAAATCAATTAAAGGACAAGTACTTGCTGACCAGCTAGCGAAGCACCTTTGCAAAGCACAGAACCTTTGAGTCTAGATCTACCAGATGCATCTTTGCTCTACATTGAAGAATCTATCGTATGGCAGATACATTTTGATGGATCTTTTACATTTCATGGTTCAGGTGCAGGAGTGGTCCTTATTACTCCTTTAGGTGATCCTATACCACAGGCTTTCCACCTGGCCTTCCCTTACACGAACAACATTGCAGAATATGAAGCACTCATTGTAGGGATGAAGCTAGCCATCAAGTGGAATATTCAACATGTTAAGGTTGTAGGTGATTCACAGCTAATCATCAAACAGGTTAATGATGAGTATAAAGTAAAGGATGACAAGCTCATACCTTATAAGAAGTTGGTGGAAACTCTGAAGGAGTATTTTGTGCGCATTACCTTTGAGTAGATCCCAAGAGCACAGAATAGATCGGCAGATGCTATGGAAACGGTGGGATCTATGCTTCGTATTCCACCAGGGAACAATGATATGCCATTTTTCGTAGAAAATCTACACCAGCCCGCGTATGACGTACCGGAATCTTTCCTGGCTTGTGAGGTTGTTGGTCCCTATTCCCCGTGGTATGAACCCATTTTCACCTATCTTAAGGACAATACTTTCCCTCCCAATATCTCCCATTCTGAAAAGCAAATCCTGATTCGCCAGATAGCCCGTTACACCCTTTTAGGAGGTACACTTTATCATCGTGGCTATGATGGGAATCTGTTACGTTGTCTGGATGTGACAGAGTCAATCCAGGTAATTAAAGAAGTACACGAAGGAGTATGCGGAGCACATACAAATGGAATGGTCTTGGCTAAGAAACTGTTAAGAGTAGGTTACTATTGGCCCACCATGGAAATTGATTGTTGTAATTATGTTAGAAAATGTGTGCTTTGCCAAAAGTATGGAAATTTCATCCATGCTCCATCGCAACCATTGCAACCAATCACTACCCCATGGCCATTCTCCAAGTGGGGACTTGATCTAATAGGGAAGCTTACTCCTACCTCATCTGATGGTCATACACATATCATCACAACTACAGAATACTTTACAAAATGGGTGGAGGCTGTCCCTTTAACCTATGTCATAGGAGCATAGATTTCTAAATTCATCATGAATCACATTATTTGCCGATATGGTATCCCTACAGCCATTATCACAGATAATGGGAATTCATTTAAGAACAAAATCATGAAAGGTCTTTGCCAACGGTTCCAAATCAGATTGAAATGGTCCACGCCATATTACCCTCAGGGTAATGGACAAGCTGAGGCAACAAACAAGACTTTGGTAAGGATAATGGAGAAGATGGTTAGCAAAACCGGTCGAAACTGGCACCTACAAATCCACCCAGCCCTCTAGGCCTACCGAACATCAATTCGCACTCCTACGGGTGCAACGCCATATTCCCTAGTGTTCGGACAGAATCTATCATCCCTTTAGAGATTGAACTCCCATCCCTACGAATTTCTCTTCGGGACTATTTGGATAAGGATGAAGATTACCGAGTGGCAAGATTGGCTGAGTTAGAGCTCCTGGATGAGAGGCGCATTTGTGCTCTTAATCACCTGAAGGTATATCTACACAGAATCTCCCGCAACTACAACAAGAGAATCATCCCTCGCCAGTTTGAGGTGGGTGATTTAGTTATGAAGGAGAACCATTTCAACACCAGAGCAGAGCGAGAAAAGAAAGGGAAGTTTGAACCACACTGGTTAGGACCCTATGTCATAGTTGCCAAGTATGGCATAGGGGCATACAAATTGCCTCACCCCAATGGTGATGAGCTCCATGAGCCCATGAATTCCATGCATCTTAAGAGGTTTTATGCCTAAACATAGCACAAGAAAGTCATAAAAATCACAAAAAAATATAAAAACATCAAAAACAACAAAAAAATCAAAAAAGGAAAAGAGAAAACAGTCGTCCACTAGTGAAAACCACACAATTGTGGTACTTTGGACAATTCCTTGGTGAAAACCGCTTTACGGCACCTCCAGAGGATTCGTTGTTCACAAACATTCGGACTTGGTTCTACCTTCGAGTTTCCTTGTGCACACCATCTAGTCTAGCCTTGATCCGGCTTTGCCTTCTTCTATTCGTCTGTAAGGGACGTGGTCTTTCGTTATTTCCCATCTTACGTTGGGGGCAACTCAACGACTTCACCTTCTTATTCATAAGCATGTGGCTTCTGCCCTTGTATATTCCCCACCTAACGCTGGGGCATCCATGCTTTCTTGGTTACCTGCACATAGCTTTGGAAAACTGTTAAAAACACAAAAACAATAGAAACATTGTTTTGAGAAAACACAAAAACAATAGAAAATTGTTTCACAAAACACAAAAACAATAGAAACATTGTTTTGAGAAAACACAAAAACAATAGAAAATTGTTTCACAAAACACAAAAACAATAGAAAATTGTTTCAGAAAAACACAAAAACAATAGAACATTGTTTCGAGAAAACAACAAAAACATATATATATATATATATATCAAAAAAATCTAAAAACAAGGCAAAATTTTTCAAAAAATTCCTAAAAAGTAAAACACCCTACAAAATGGTAACTTGCTTCTTACGGCTAAAACTTGTGTCTTGCGCATGGTATTTTCTCCATATCCTGTTGGTTTGTCTCACATCTTCCCCAATTAATACAACTTGTGGATCACCGGATTCACAACCATTCACAAAAGCTAGCTACTTGCTTCGTCTGTACTCTGGGGCACTTTTGGTTGCCTGGTGTTGTTTCGTTGCGCACAAATACTTTTCATGGACCCCGTGTCCATTTTCATTTCCCCTTGCATGTATCCTTGCTCGGGGCATCATTTTTAACCCTTGTCGTCAATCATGAACTTGTGGATCTCTTCAGCACTGATAACAAAACATTTGTACAACTGTCTTGACCGTTGTTGGGTTAGATATGTGTGTTCGTACTTGTTTTCCCTGTTATATGAGCTTGTTTCCTTCTCATATTGCATTGCATTATTATATGTTGCATGGATTTGGTACTTTTAGTAATGGACAATTGTTCGTAGTATGGCTTTTCATGTCATTCTACCTTTGTCGTATGCTTATATTTTTCATAAGGACCGATGATGTAGTTCCTATGGCAATATGATGACATCAAATTTGTTCCAAACAAATAAGCAGCTAGAGGTTAAGCTCTTCTCTCCCCTCATCCATATTTCTTCTACACGACTTCCCTTTCACCCCTAATTCTCCCTCTCCTCGGGGCATCCTGCCTCGTCCCCATTCTTCTGCCTATTTCTCATATTTTTCGATTGTCGATCGGCTTCCTTCATCACCCCATCGACACTCGAGGGGGCATCTCTCCCTCCTACTAATTTTTCTTCTATCCCTTCAAAATCTCTTCTGTCTACTATCTTTGAAGTGGCATCACTTACGCCACCCCAAAGAGGGCAAATGTAGACACCTATAATTACACCCAAGCAATTTAAATACTTAAATTGTGCTAATTATCCCCTTTCTCACAAATCAACGACATATCGTCAAAATCACTCATTTTCCCTCATATCATCATTAATTAATTACACTAAGCTAATTAATTAAGTTGCCTATCCAACAAATACCCTAATTAACGACCTTCATTAATAAATCACCTCTTCTATCTAGATTAATTAATTATTATTAATTAATTAGTCTTCCCCTTCATTTAACTAGTAAATCAATATTTAATTGATTTAATCCCTTTCTAATAGCCTAAATCGTACTAATATTCCTCTAATTATCTTCTATAAGCTTACACCTACCTATTAATTAATCACCTTTGATTAATTAAAATACCCCCAACTCCCATGACTTGCTAAACATGTATTAAACCCTTCTAAAGTAAGGTTACCTTTAATAAAGCAACCTTATCCATTCCTAATCATGTTTTACCTTTATCCCACATTCATGAGAATGTGTTGAATCCTTTATCCTTTAGGCTATATAAAGAGCCCTCCACCTACCTTTTTACTTACACCTAAACTTTCTAAGAGAGCAAATGCAAAGCATATAGCAAAGAGACTAAGAGCTTGCACCTTGCCCTTTTGAGAGTTCATCATCTTGAAGAGTTAAGCCTCTTTCTTAAAGTGCTTGGGTCATATGGGAGGTGTCAAAAGGGTCTTGTAGCCCAACTTTGATTAGCCCCCATTCCTAGGTTCTTGGAACATTAAGGACAACTATTTTGATAGCCATGGAGCTTACTTAGGTCCATTCATTTATTTGTTGTTAGAGAATAGAGGAGTTTAGATATTTAGCATTGTTAGTTTCAAAGTTTGTATTGATGAATGCTAGCATCTAACCCTTGTTTAATTCTTATCATGATGGTGTTTATGCTTTGTTTTAGCTAAATTGTAGAACTATTTTAGGTGGTAGTTCTTGTTTCATTTGATTTAGCATTAAGCAAAGTATACATGCACACATTTGGCACGTCGGTGGGACATACTCCATTGTCCTTTGCACTTAATTTCAAGTTTTTGTAGTTAAGTTTTATTTTTGGTTACTAACCCTCTTTTACACATGTTGATCTAACTTGTTTTTCTTAACATGTTTTGTTAATTTTGCATGTGTTGGGTCTTCCTTGTAGGTATGAAGGAGGTGAAGTGCTACCAAAATTGGAATTGAGGGGAAAATTTCAAGATTTCTCCATGTTTTCATTTTTAGAGCTTACTTTTTTAACATTTTACATGCTAGTTTTGTCAATTTCTTGAAAATTTTCAATTCTTGAGCATGTAGGTTAGTTTTTGATAGTGCTGAGTCTTCTATTTACATATTAATGTTGTGGGTTGCTGTCAAAATTTAATCTTGGTAAGAAAATTTCAAGATTTTATCATGTTTTCATTTTTAGAGCTTACTTTTTCAACATTTTACATGCTAGTTTTGTCAATTTCTTGAAAATTTTCAATTCTTGAGCATGTAGGTTAGTGTTTGATAGTGCTAAGTCTTATATTTACATATTAATGTGGTGGGTTGTTGTCAAAATTTAATGTTGGTGAGAAAATTTCAAGATTTCATCATGTTTTCATTTTTAGAGCTTACTTTTTCATCATTCTACATGCTAGTTTTGTCAATTTGTCTATGATGGGTGGAGGAGATGATGGGAGCTCCTCTATAAGTGGAGGAACAGATAGGTGCTCCTCTGTGGGTGGAGGAGGTACTGTGTGCTCCTCATGGGTGGAGGAGGTATGCGAGGTAAAGGTTCTCTAAGTGGAGAACCCAGGGGTGAGATGGGCTCAATGTTAGCAGAATACCCCTTCGTAGGTGATAAAGGAGATGAAAGGTGTTCCTCTATGGGTGAAGGACTATGGGAGGTTGGTTCTAATGCGAAGGAGGATTTCAGTGGCTAGGATCTCCTCTATGAAAGGGATGCGGGGTAATTGAGAGGCAACAGTACCTCGTTAAAGATAGTGTGAACCTCACGGGTATGGGTATCCTGAGTTGATGTCTCACCGGTTTGATTAGATGAAGGGGCATGGTTCGGGAACAGCTTTTTTGAAGATTTGTAGATTTTTGTTGGGGGTGGCATTGGGATTATCCATAGTTAACTCACCTTTCTTGAGCATTTCTTGGACAATATTCTTGAAAGTGATCCAGATTCGTCACTATGACCCTCTACTCGATGATAGTTATAGAAATCATGTTCTTTATACCATGCGGGCATGGGGCGAGTAGGGTCAAAACCTATGTGTGGTTTTATGGGTGGAAGGGTGATGGCTCTAGCTTTGATAAGCTTTTCTAAGATGGAAGAGTAAGGTTCCCCAATTGCATATATTTTTGTTTCTCTTGTCAATGCAGATTGAAAAGCCTAGACAAGTGAGAGATTAGATGAGGGTGTAGCCTTGATTTGATAGATGAGTTGGGCCTGCCTTGAGTACCACTACGTTAGTGGTGCCCTTATCTTTGAATAAGTGGTTTATGGTTTGGAAGAGGAAGACGTATCATTCGACTTGAATGTCGAATTCTTATTGCGTAATAGGATTTTCTTCTCTTCGATGGCCCGAATCTCTAACTTTCATGTCATAGTGAATGCCTCATCGAATGTTCGGAAGGTTTGGACCTGCAAGGTCAAGGAGATATGTCTAGCACAAGATTGTGTGAAGAGCTTGATGAGTTTAGTTTTTGGCAGTTGGAAGGTAAGTTGATTGGTCGTGCCGCGCTGTGGAGCGACAAAATCGGTAATAGATTCGTCCTTATACTTGACGTGTGGAATATAGATCAAGAACGTAACCTTCTTAATGATATTGATAGAGAAATTATCCAAGAAGGCTTGGGCTACTTGATTGAATGAGAATATAGAGTGTTTAGGTAACCCACTATACCAATCTAATGCAGGTCTAGTGAGGGACATGGGAAAAGTTCTCAAAAGTAAGGCATCATCATGAGCGATCAGATAACACCCATGTTTGAACGATCGCAAATGTTGTTAGGGGTCTTCTTTGTTATTTAAGTGATTGAATTTAGGCATTTCCTAATGCACAAGGTATGAACGGATAGGAATGGATGGGTGAATAGGCTCATTGCAAATCTCGTCATAGGTGAGAGTGTTGTGGGAGCCGGAAACCGATGCCTCCAATGTCTGCATCTTGTCCAACATCAATTTAATTAGGTCATTGGTGGGTTGTGATGATTGGATGCCTCCTGTAGCATGAGGAGGTTGGTTTTGGGCATATAACAGGGGTGGTACCCCAATGTATGGGGTTGCCATGTAGGTTGGTGGAGAAGAAGGCAGACAAATAGGGGTACATACCCGAATAAATAATGGATGAAACAGAGGTTGTTGGTAGTATGTATATGGGGGTGGAAGGGTCGTGGTAACCCTAGTGGCAATAGGGGCTAATGATTGTGGAATGGAAAGAACCATGTTCTAAAATGGGGTAGGGGTCACTGACACTGGAGGTGGGAATGTAGCTATAGGTATGTATGAGACATTAGGGGTGGATGAGGTTGTGTTTAGGGTAGTCATCGAGGGTACGGTGGATGTAATGGGTGCCATAGAGGTAATGACGTGGCCAGTCATAGCGGGTATAGAACCTAACTACAAAATGACTAGAGGTAAGGTGGATGCAGGAAACATAGAACCAGATGGGGCTAATGTGGAAGTGGGTGTGAGATTCAGGGGGGATAGATATGGGCATGTCGTATATCAACTGACCCGAGGCATCTCGAGTGGATGAGTGGGAAAGGTAAAACTACAAGGTGGCAGGGTTCTGGTCAAGGAGTCATGCAAACTCCTCATCTCCGGTAGTGATAGTAGTAGGTTGGATGGGATCCATGGCTGGTGATAAAATAGAAGGTGGTGAAGGACTAGGTGGGAGTGGTTGACAACTAGCGTGGAATATGAGGGTGCTTGCTTGTCTTTGGGTCAGCACCATGTGAACTAGTATTGATCAGGTAGGGTTGCTTCTCTGTAAATGATAGAGAATAAGCAGGAACATGTGAATCTGGTGATAAAAAGTGGATGAAGTAATAAATGGTGGCTAGAATGTGAAACAGGATAACCGATGTCGGTTAGGGAAAATCGACACCGGTCAGGGGTAACCACGGTCGTTCACTGTAGAAAATGGACAAAGAGTAAACAAGTGATGCACAAAGGTACAATCTGATAGGTATGCCAAATCTGAGGATGTTTAAAATGTTAACAGGAATAATGATAGTAACAGAGATTGTGAAAAGTGGAAGAAAGTGAAGTAAAAATGTCCTTTTGAGTAGGTTATCAAAAGGACTTGGAATCGACGTCAGGTTGGATATAACCGATGGCGAAGTAGAGGTAACCGACGGCACTTTCTTGTGAAATTGAAAAAGTGATGAAAGAAAGTGGTTGTGAATTAAAATATAACATAGAATCAAACCTGATTCTAGGAATGATGATGATTTGGCCTAGGCACACTCAGGTGAAGCCGAATACACCAGCTATGATGAGGAGTGTGCAAGGATGAACAAAAAAAAGTGATGAACATGATCTCTCACCTCAAAATGCAAGCCAAGCAAAAACACTAAGAAAATGCGATCCTAGGAGTGCCTTTTCTATTATGTTTGTTTAGCTTATGCTATTTAGGGACTGACACATGAATTGTGAAATAGAGTTTTTGGTGAGGATGGCTTCCTACAAAGAAGGAGATCTAAAAGGTGAGGTTTCAGGTATGTTATGGTGGGGGCGGGCTTCACTCTAAAGTATGACTCGACAGAGCAGTGAGCTAGGTGCCCACTGTGCCATGATCATGTGATCACCTACAACTTCTTCTAGGTAGGATGTTGTTTAAGAATGTATGTATTTTGAATTTTTGTGTGGTTTGGTAAGACTCAAAGAAAGAGAAAAGGATAGAAGTGTTTTTCTACGATTCGTTTGTCAACCATCAACTGGTCATGACTTCCAGCGTATAGGTTTCCCTCAATTAATGTGAGCTAATGCAATAAATCAAAATGGAATGCACTTGTTTTTAAACCCAAATCAAAAATGTGAAATTGGATGACACAATAAGATGAAGAGGAAGAGGATGCTCTTTCAAGACAATGCGAAAAAACATGAAGAAATGATTCTTTTTAATTACACCAAAAGAAAAGTTTCCTTTAGAGAAAATAGAAAGGAGAGGTGGATTACCAAAGAAGAAAATTAGTGTGTATGCTTTTTAGAAGGGAAACAAACACACAATTTTTTTCCTAGGAAGGAATGAAATGCAAGGAACCCCGAATGGGTCCCACCAGGCATGCCAAAATGTTTCACCTTTTTCTTAAATTGTCTCTTTGAAGCATTGTCGAAATAGATAGGGTAACAGGCGTAGGAGGAATACCTGTTCAAATGTCGGTTGATGGGTTGTTGCATGCGTATGACTTCTAAATCCACATCTGGTTGTGAGAGCTTCCTTTTAGCTATGAGGAACTACCTATAATGAAAACAAGACCACCATAATTAATTAAACAATATGGGTAGTGAACTTCCTAGCGTATGCTAGATCCAAGAAGTATGATACTTCCTAGATGGATGTCACCCACTATTTTAAACATTTTAATGTTGTAAAAAAATTAAATCCTATTGATATTTTAAAATGATTTAGGTATCTCACTTAAAAACACAATAAGAAATATATCTAATCTAACAGGCTAAGTTAGAATAGAATTCAAATATTAAATGATTGGTTCTAAGTCTCTGCAAGTCTGATAAAGGTCTTAGGTAGATCACAGGTGAATGAGGGTGAGATAAAATTAGGTGGGTAGGTCTCTGTTAAGGGTTGTGTGGGCAAACACAGAGACCAGTGTTGGTCAGGGGTGACCGACGGCGGTTAGGTGTAACCGATGCCGGTTACTGTCAGATCTGGAAATGTCATAGAATAGGCTAGGGTCTCCTTTGTGATTGCACAAAAGACTTTGGTTGGTTAGGATGAGGTATTGGGTGACTGGAGTAGGCTTTTGTGAGGTTTCAATGGGTATACGGAGGTGAAAATGTGGAGAAGGTCAATAGGGAGCAAGATAAACAATGGATGATAAAATGATGAAGAAATGAAATAACCAGGAAAGTATGATGTTGTACTTACTTGGATTTCATTCCTGAAGGCCTGTGTGTGAGGGATGGAGGTGTTTTTGATGGGTTTGAAGGTTATAAGTGATCACCAACTGAAGAAAATCTTTTACATGGGCTACATGTACACTCCTCTTTGCTTGGATAGATCAGATCATGGATAGGATGGTTGTGCAGGAGAAGATGTTCAATCTCCCTCCTTGGATGTGAGTTTTTACTGGAATTGGCTCTCTAAAGATGCGTTATCTCTTTGAGATGTGTTCTTGCTTGTCAAATTTCTCCCAATTTTTGCCAACTTGTTTCCAACTTCCAACCTTGAGAATAAGGTTGTTTTGGGGTTAAAAGGGGTAACCGATGGCGGTCTGGATTAACCGGCGACGGTTAGGGGTAACCGACGTCGGTCAAGGTGGGATTTCCTAGGTTTACTAAACTAGGAGATCCTCCTGATTTCCTTAGATCTTGTGTCGTTATCCCACGGATTATACTGGAAGCTTCTTGTGAGCATGCGAGAATGTGGTTAGAGGGAATGTAGGCATTGATTTTTAGGGTTTTGGGTAAGTCTTAGTTAGTTATGGGAACTTGCTAAGAATAGTTCTTAGGTTGAGTTGGCTTGGTGAGGTGTCTAAGTGAACTGCATGTGTGTATATTATTTAAATAATAAATATAGTGAGGATAATGCATTAATTTAATTAAATTAATATTAGTGGGGTGAAGGGGGTCATGGCTAGGTAAATATAATAAAGGGTGCTTATATTTCAAGGGACAAAAGGGGAGTGTGACCTAATTTTCATGTCTACGGGACGTATGCACTACCTTTGATAAAAAACAGACTTAGATTTGCACAGAACACTTACACTACAAGAAAAATGTGTGCGCTACCAGGAAAGTGTGTGCTCTACTGGAAAAGCGTGTACACCACCGCTTTGTAAAATAGTCTCGCAGATTCTGACATAATGCTTGCAGTACCACAAATGTGTCTGTGCCACCAAAACAACATGTGTGCCTAGGTTAGGGTGTATGCGCTAGTCTGACAGGTTTTGCATTACAAGTGAAGGTATATTACGAAATGGTGTCTGCGCTCAAGTTAGTGCGCCTACGCTCTAGTTAGGGTATGTGTGTCGGGATTAGTGCGTATGCGCCAGGGTTGATAAACAGAGAATCAGGCTCTGATAGTGTTCCCGCACCACCATAAATGTACCTGCGCTCCTGGTAGTGTGCTGCGCCACCCCTGCAACCAAAATATGAAAAAAACACAAGAAATCTCACAATACTTCAAATTTTAGCAAGTTAGTCTAAAAATGGAAACAACCCATTAAAATGATGGCTATGAACAAGAATTTACACATATAAAATTAGCAAAAATTCTAAGAGAATGGACATTAATTACTACATGTGCATATCAAAATTTAGCCAAAACAATGAAATTTAAACTAAAATTCCAAGGGACTAGGTCCCACCGGGCGTGCCAAATGTGTGCATGATTTGGTAAAATAAGCTAATGAACATAAAGACTAACACCTAGTAGTCTTAATTGATAAAATTAAGAAAAATACAAATCACCATCAAGATAATAATTAAACAAGGTTAGACACTAGCATTTATCATATTAAAACTTTGAAACTTAACATGCTAGTTGTCTAAATCCTCTATTCTCTTAATTAACAACAAAATTAAATGGATGAACCTATGTAGGCTCCATGGAAAATCAAAGTGGTTGTTCTTGATATTCCAAGAACCTAGGAATGGGGGCTTATCAAAGTTGGGATACAAGACCCTTTTGACACCTCCCATATAACCTAAGCACTTTTGGCTAGAAAAGAGGCTTAACTCTCCAAGTGGTGAACTCTCAAGAAAACAAAGGAAAGCTTTTAGTCTATTTTGCTATATGCTTTGCTTTTGTTTTCTCAAGAAGTTTAGGTGTAGGTATAAAGGTAGAAGGAGGGATCCTTATATAGCCCAATGGATAAAGGAAACACTTCATCCCTTTGTATGTGGGATAAAAGGTAAAACAAGATTAGGAATGGATAAAGGTTACTTTATAAAAGGTAACCTTACTTTAGAAGGGTTTAATTTATACTTATCAAGTCATGGGAATTGGGGGGTGTTTTAATTAATCAAAGGTGATTAATTAATAGGTAGATGTAAGCTTATAGAAGCTAATTAGAGGAATATTAGTACAATTTAGGCTATTAGAAGGGGATTAAATCAATTAAATATTGATTTATTGGTTAAATGAAAGGGAAAGCTAATTAATTGATAATAATTAATTAGTCTAGATAGAAGGGGTGATTAATTAACGAAAGGTCGTTAATTAGGGTGTTTGTTGGATAGGTGACTTAACTAATTAGCATATTGTAATTAATTAACAATGATAAGAGAGAATATGAGTGTTTTTTGACAAAATGTTGCCAATTTGCAAGAAGGAGATAATTAGCGCAGTTTAAGTATTTTCATTACTCAGCGTAAGTATGGGTGTCTACACACTCAATCAATAATATATTTAATATCATGTAATTAAATCAAAAAAATTAGTACCATTGTGAAGCTTTAGAAATAAGATTTCAAATGCATTAAACGGTTTGCAAATTGAAGCTCTAGTTCTCAAGTTATGAGCAAATCATTGCGGTCACTTCAACTCAAAATCAGCCGTGAGTTACTTGCCTTCTCACAACCATTTTTGATTGGCTGATTATTTTATATTTTTACAAAACTATAGTTTGAAAAAAATCTGTAGTTTTTGCTAAAATAATTACAAATTGAGGGCAATTAATACATTTTTCTCCAAATTAATATTTTTTTGGTGTGAGTTTTCTAAAATTTTGGTATTTTTAGAATCATCCTTTCCTCCCAATTTCAATGAGTGGTCACAAGATTAATTTTCTCACCATTTTGAGAAAAAAATTAATCATTATGTTGATTTTAATTAAATTAAGTTGTTTTTTGGGAAATTTTATCCTCAATAAATTTTACACGGTAACTCGAAATTGAGCATTGTTTTTTGCAAAAGTTCTTTTTTTCATTCATGACGCATTACTTATAATTTTGGAAGAAAATACCAATTTTGAAAAATACCCTCATTTTTAGCCTCATCATGTCAATGTCAAAAATTGTAAAAAATTACCTCACGGATGCATTTTCGGTGTTACCCGACATCCAAAGGAAATAATTTAGTAACATGATCACATTATCTTTGAGTTAAGCGGCTTCAAATTAGAGATCGGAGGAAACAGAGGAAGGAGGGTGATCATCGCCTCTCATCAATCACCAACAACATTTTGGTATGGTGGCATCTTTTTTTAGTTTGATTTGATTTTCTTTTTAGTGCTCTTGGTTGTGTGAATAAATAGAAATTTCACATTGTGGGGGGAACATAACACCAATGTTCCATTTCCATTCTGTGCCTAAAACAGATAAAGTCAAGGGTAGCTTCAATAACAGTGGCAGTTTCCTATGTTGTTTGAGATCGAGTGGCAGCGATCGACAAAAATGGCTACAATTAAGAACATTGCGATTCTTATAGAATGTGATGTGATTTTTTTCCATATTTCAGTTGTTTTCTTTGAGTGGTGTGTGGTTTCATTCCCTTTCTATGATTGAAATGCAGAGGATGTGCATTTTAGAATCTGTGAACAATTATATAGGAGGGAAGTTGACTATGGTGATCCTCTAACTATCATACCATCCTCGACTACCGTACTTTCTTGGAAGATGATCAACTGGTAAATAGATTCACACAGAGAGGGTAATCATGATCAACCGGGTGAACTAGAGAGGTGATAATGTGCAAAGAAGATCTAGACATCAAGATCGAAGCCGCAGTATGCAGACTTAAAAGTATGCGAGGCATAAGATTCTATTTCCAGTACTTGATATGTGCTTTCTTCCCATGTAGACACTAAGGAAGGAATCTTAGGAATATCCTTGTTAGTGTTCTCATGTAACTAGTGAATTTATCATATGGTAAATTAGTATATATCGTTATATATTAATATTGTTGTAATTACAACAATATTTACGTATATAGTTGAATTGTTAGTGGTGTTATAAAAACCCACTTAAATAGGATTGGAGTGGTTGTAGGAGGTTTCTTATTTTATAGGAAACATCCTCCCTATATATTTGTATATCCCGTATGGTCAATACATACAATTATTATGTGAATTCATTTTGTCATATCAACTATGTAAAAATTTGTCCACCTACAAATTTGGTATCAAAGAAGATGTAAATCCTCTCTCCGTGATGGTTTTTTGAAGTATAGCCAAGGGCAGTTATGTTGTTTATTATTGCCCTGTGTATGCATTTTTTATGAAGTGGATTTTCCTTCTGTATATCCTATCTTTGTTGTCATAGGAGTTTATTTGTATTTGCAGTCTGTTAGACTTATGTGAATCTTCTTCCCTTACTTTCTATCTCACCATCCATTGAAGAACTTGTCTTATACATCGAATACAATCAGATCTCCAGAAGAAGGATTTAGCCAAGTATAAATTCTTGCAGATGTTAAAGAAAAGAAAGCATGATTTTTAGTCGGTTGGGCGTAACACTCGGTCAATAATATCTTTAATATCATGTAATTAAATCAAACAAAATTAGTACCATTGCGAAGCTTTGGAAATAAGATTTCCAACACATTAAACGGTTTGCAAATCGAGCTCTAGTTCTCAAGTTATGAACAAATCATTGTGGGTCACTTCAACTCAAAATCAGTCATGAGTTACTTGCCTTCTCACAACCATTTCTGATTGGTTGATTATTTTATATTTTTGCAAAACTATAGTTTGAAAAAAAAATCTATAGTTTTTGCTTAAATAATTACAAATTGAGGGCAATTAATACATTTTTTCCAAATTAATATTTTTTCGGTGTCATTTCTCTAAAATTTTGGTATTTTTGGAATCCTCATTTCCTCCTGATTCCAACGAGTGGTCACACGATTAATTTTCTCGCCATTTTGAGAATAATCATTGTGTCAATTTTAATTAAATTAGGTTGTTTTACGGGAAATTGTATCCTCAATAACTTTTGCACGATAACTCAAAATTGAGCGTTGTTTTTTGCAAAAGTGCTTATTTTTTCATTCATGTTGCATTGGTTATAATTTTGGAAGAAAATACCAATTTTGAAAAATACCCTCTTTTTTTAGCCTCATCATGTCAATGTCAAAATTGTAAAAAATTGCCTCACGGATGCATTTTTGGTGTTACTCGACGTCCATAGGAAATCATTTAGCAACATGATCACATTATCTTTGAGTTAGCACTTCAAATTGAAGATCGAAAGAAATGGAGGAAGGAGGGTGATCATCGCCTCTCGTCACCACCAACAACATTTTGGTATGGTGGCATATTTTTTTCAATTTGATTTGATTTTCTTTTCAATGCTCCTAGTTATGTGAATAAATAAAAATATCACATTGTGGGGGACATAACACCAATGTTCCATTTCCATTCTGTGCCTAAAACGGCTAAAGTCAAGGGCATCTTCCAATGACAATGGCAGTTTCCTATGTTGTTTAAGATCAAGTGGCAGCGATCAACAACAATGTCTACAATTAAGAACATTGCAATAATTAAATAATGTAATGTGATTTTTCCATACTTCAGTTTTTTTCTTGAGTGGTGGGTGGTTTCATTCCCTTTCTATGATTGAAATGCGAGAGATGTGCATTTTAGAATATGTGAACAGCTTTTATAAGAGGAAAGTGACTATGGTGATCCTCTAACTATTATACCATCCTCTAGCTACCATAATTCCTTAGAAGACAATCATCCAGTGAATAGATTCACACAAATAGGTAATCATGATCAATCGGTGAACTAGATAGGTGATACTTGTGTAGCAAGATCCATACATCTAGATCCAAGCCAGCAAAGTATGCAGAGACCTAAAAGTATGCAGAGGCATAAGATTCTATTTCCAATACATGATATGTGCTTTCTTACCATGTAGACACTAAGGGGGAATCTTAGGAATATCCTTGTTAGTGTTCTCATGTGACTAGTGAATTTATCATACGGTAATTTAGTATATATCGTTATATATTAATATTGTTGTAATTACAACAATATTTATGTATATAGCTAAATTTTTAGTGGTGTTATAACAACCCACTTAAATAGGATTGGAGTGGTTGTAGGAGGTTTCCTATTTTATAGGAAACATCCTCCCTATATATTTGTATATATCATATGGTCAATACTTACGAGTTATTATATGAATTCATTTTTTCATATCAACCGTGTAAAATCTATCCACATCCAGACTTTTTGATAGTAACATTCCCCACTTAGCAAGGAAATCAACAATAATGACATTCATTTTCAAGAATTTACGTGGATAAGTAGCCAATTGTATAGCTAAACCTCTAACATAACCAACCATAGGCACCTCCCTAGAATCCATGAAAAAACACTTCAAAAAAGTAAATGTTATATTAATATCCAAATAATTCATGACTTTTAAGGGTATGATATTATATGTAGCACCAAAGTCAAACATGCAATTGTGTAGGAGCCAACCATTAACAATTAGAGTGGTAAAAAAGGGTTGTACATCTAACCGTGTTTCTACAAGGAGGTCCCTAAATAAACCTCGGGAGGTGGCTCTAAAACTTGTTCATTTTATTCATTTTCACTCTCAAGCACATCCGAGGAAACCAATTTTTTAACCATAACCTTCTCCTTAGCAATAACATCCTCCTTGAATCCCAAATATTCAAAGGCTCTCTTCTTATGCTCAGGGATCCTAAGCAGTTCAACTAGAGGAACAATGATCTTTATTTAGATTATTATTTTGTCTATATCATATATTATTGGATTGAAGGGTTGTTTTATCATATGGGATGAAGTATTTCATAATAAAGGCATTGGGATAAGTGTTTGGTCCTAGTTTATCAACAGGGTTCTTAATTGGTACACTTCTCTTAGGACCATCTCTAAGAACATTGGATAGAATACACATCTTAGATTTGGCAGATGGGGCACACCCCTTGATTTTTCTATTCTTTAGGTTATAATATTTCTCTTGGGAAACAAAAAAATTGATCAATAGCTCCTATCCTCTTTAGAAGGAGCCTCTCCATAATATTTCTTAATCATCAAGGTTCTCAGATATTAAAATTCATGATTAGGTAACTAAAAATATTGAGCTATATCAATATTAGAATTAAATTCAAGAGGGAGGGAATAACCATTTTTACATATTCCCAAAATTCATCCACATTTTGAGAACATAGAATATTAGTGGAAGATGCAACCTATTTTGAATCCTTTAGACACTCCAAAACACATGCATCACCAAAATCATCTTCATTATCATCGATTGTTGAATATTCACTGGGAACATGAGGGAATAATAACTTATCACACCAATAAATAGTGTGTTCCTCTTCGTAGCTACAACTCTTCTAACCAATGGGATAGGGATTGCTTTGTTATCTCTAAAAGCATGTTGACCCACATGCCCTTTTCCTCCGTCATTAGCTCTATGATCTCCTTTGGGATGATTCCTAAATATTTTATGTCCAAAGTGTTTAGTTGTTGATTCTAGGGATTGCGAGACTAGTTCAAGATCATCACTTGCAAGCAAGAGATAGTAGATAGGTGTTAATAAGGTATAAGTGTGTAGTAAAGTTGTTTTCCCTCCATTTATTCATTGTTTGAATTCAAATTTGTATGTAAATAGTAATGGTGAAAGTAAAAAGGTCTTGTAAGTGAGTTGTCAAGAGTCATATTGACTTAGTAAGAGTGGTTATAAGCCAAATAAGGTCATGAAGACCATTTCATCAAATGAAAGTTGTTGTAAGTGAGATTCTAGGTGATTTAGGATGAGATTTATCATGTTTTCATGTTTGGTATGTGGTTGAGCCTTTCTAGGAGATAGTTGAGCAACTTTGGGAGTTAGTTTAGGGGTCTCAAGTTTGCAAAATCCAAAATTGGTGAAGAGATTCAAATGAAATATCCTTTTAATGTGATTTGACATGTAATGAATGCATGAGCATGGATTGGAGAAGACATATAATGTCATTTTTTCATTGTTTGAGTTTTCCTTGTAATCGCAATAGAACTATGTGGTAGGGAAGCGAGTAGAAAAATTACAACGGCATTGGAGGACTTATCTTCCTCTACCATCAACTCAAACACATGGAGGAGACCATTACAAGACAAATAAAATTTATTTGAGGTCTTGATGGTCAAAATTGGGGTTTTTATAGAAAATTGTGTGTTCTCGAGCTCTAACTAGGGCATCAAATTCCAAGAAATCCACCCAACCAAAAAGGTACAAATTTTGGAATCCTATCTCATCCCATGAGGTAGTAGATGTGTGAAAATTTTCTATTAGGGAAACGATTGGGAATTATGATTTAAAAATTATAGATCCACATATATGTTTTCAAATATTATAGATTATGTTGTGCGTGCTTAAATTAATCACATATATAACTTAATATAGATTATAGATTATAAAATGTAATAACATGAGTTGAAAGAAAATAACAAGAAATTAAAAGAGATAGAGAACACCATATTTAATGTGGTGAAACCCGAAGGTAAAACCCCAAGAAAAATAAAGCATTCTCTCATTAATAATTCACAAGACTTTAACCCAACACTTCCACTTTGCTCCTCGCCTACACATAGATAATTACATATCGTTGTCCTGGAAATATTACGCTTTGCTTACATAAAAATATTGAGCATATATCTCATAATAGATCAATTGTGTATCAATCCCATGAGGATCATCCTATATAATATATATATATATATATATATATATATATATATATATATATATGAATGGTCATACCATATATATATATTATATATATATAAGATGGGTGAATGGTCATACCATCTCACTCTTTTAGCTGTGAAAGACCAACCTAAGTTTATAAATAAACTTTTAATAAAAGGGTCGTAAGTGGTGGTCCACCAAAAGGTATCCCCACTTGACATTATCAACCCCAACACTCCCCTTAATGTTAAGTGGGGAAAATAAAACAAGACATGCCAATTTTACCTTTTTCTACAAAAGGATTTACATATCCATGAATCAACAACAATGACTCTAGATAGCATGCAAATAAGGGAAATCATACAAATATTCCCATAAAAATAAACAAGGGAAATCCTACAGATCTTCCCATAAAAGTAAACAAGGAAAATCCTACATATCTTCCCATAAAATAAATTCTTAGGATCATGTTTTATATATGAAGACTTATATTAGATTATGGAGCCTTTTATAAACCAAGGCATACCCATAACTAATGCTTCGCTAGGATTTACAAGTAACTTCACATAGTGTGAAACATTTACTTATTACAAAATGGATGAATTATTGGAATTTTACAATAACCATTAAGAGGTGTAATTTTCATGCACACTCCCCCTCAATAGAAACTCTGATAGGCCTAACAAGGCAAAAAAATTCAAAACTTCCCAAAGACACAATGTCTTAGTGAAGATATCTACAACTGGATCTTGATGTTGAACTAGATTCTTTATCAAGAGCAATATGGCATTCACATAGAAGAGGAATACTTCCTTTAGCTTCCATGTGTATCACTTTCAACAACCTCTTTAGCCACATGGATTCTTTTTTTGCTTCAAGTGATGGCACTTGCAAAAATACAAATGTATATCCAACACAACATCAACATGGTTAGATTCATAATATTCATATAGATATAAATCATATGATTTCCAAAACACAAGTTGCATAACTAACATAATAGTATGCTTAACAACTAACCATGTTAAATTACAAATATGTTGAAAAACATTTCAACATATTACACTTGTAAAATATATTAGATGCAATCAGTATTGGACGTCTCTAATACAAACACAAAGGTGTCCCCAAGTGTCATTTGATATGCATATAATAATATTTTAGTAATCACATGAAATTTTTATTAAAAAACATATATACCTCCAATATCTTTATTCTAAGCCTTTAACTAATGAGATAAGACTTGATAGATAATAAAATCATACAATAATAGTCACAAATGTGATCCACTAACCGTAGAACAAACATGATCCACTAAATGTGGAATTTTCTTTGCATGCAAAAAATGACCATGTAAGAAAAACTTAAGCTTAGACATGTCATATTTGACAAATGAATTATTATCAACAAAAATAGTTAGAGAAACCAAGCTCATGAAAGAAACTACCAAGCTTTTAGGAGTTTTCTTAAGACCATACAAATATTTTGTTCCATACATGAATCCTAGTCTGATTAAAGGATTGAAATATCTCCCCCTTAATGTCTACATCCATCATATCAGAAGGAAACTGAAAAAAATTGAAGATCAATTTCATTTTTAGGATACTCAGAAGAGGGAAGAGAGGTATATTAAAAAAAAAACATGCACATATTCATTAGCTATCTTTGAAACCTTATGAATTTGGTTAAGATTTCATGATGATGTTTATGAAATGATTCAATAACATTCATATGATTCATGGTCATATTCTATTTTAGGAAGACCAATTACAAGATTTAGGTGATACATTTCATACAAACTTCTGAAATTTACATGACCTAATATTTCATGCCAAAGTTGAATATCATTCCTAGAAGAGGAAGAAAAGCAAGATTCAGAGACAAATCTAGAATATATAAGCCATTTTTCTAAATACCAGAAGTAATAACATTACTGATTTCATCTTTTACATACCATTTATCTTGCAAAAAACAAATTTACAATTTTCTTTAGTTAGTTGGGAGCAAGACAAAATATTCCTATTCAACTAAGGAACATACAAGACATTCCTAATTACACCATTTTCCAATTTAAAATTCCCACAAGCTTTAGATCTAATGATGGAATTATCTCCTAGATATATGTTTTCTTCACATTTAACAACATCTAAGAGGATACCATAAATACATGTCATGTGCCTAGAGATACTACTATCTAGGATCCATTCATTTGAATTTGAGAGCATTGTATTCAAGGAAATAGAATTCTTAGCATTATTTTTATGATTTTTCTTCTAATTATTGGATTTACTATTTCTAGTATTCTTAATAGATTTGTTAGTTTTCACATGACAATCAGACTTTTATGACCAAATTTTCCACACTTGTTACATGTGCCATTAAATTTGACTTTAAAGTTCTGATTGTTTTTAACAAAATTAGAATTAGGATTAGATTTAAATTTTGATCTAATATTAGACTTCTTATTAGGTTTTCCAGCATTACTAGCTATTTTAAATACACAGACAGTCATGAAGACAAATACAACTAAAAACGACTCAAGGAAGCCAAATAGAGGCAAAAAAAAAGCTATATATCTTCTTATTCAAAATACAAATACAAAAAACTTGGGATGAATCAAATCACTTTGATTGAATTTAA
The DNA here is from genome assembly GCA_018340775.1 of Taxus wallichiana var. yunnanensis. Lineage (NCBI taxonomy): Eukaryota > Viridiplantae > Streptophyta > Pinopsida > Cupressales > Taxaceae > Taxus > Taxus wallichiana. Next base: position 907,297,339 of record CM031234.1, on the reverse strand, counting down.
AATGATCTAGTCGATCTTATACTGAGTTGAGATATAGTTCATCTTAAAGAAAATTAATTAAAAATATATTTATTAACTAAAACGAGCAAGGAAACAAAGCGGCACCCACTTTTCACGAATTCAATGGCTTACGAGAGACATGCATCACAATTTTGGCATTCTCCCAACTTGATTTTCTTGGCGGATTTGAAATACCCTAAAATAAATTGAATTTAATAGACTTACAGATTTGGATTGGGGGCAAAAAAATTACCTCGATGAGTTATTTTGCAACTCGGTCAAGGTGAGCTCACAAGTGAGCTAACCAAGCTTCAAACCGAGCTACTTAACCACCAAAAATAAATTAAAGGACAACTGAAGTAAGAGGCAACACGTGGCACAGATCAACAATATCAAGAGGGGCACATGTCATCTTTTTGGAAAATTCCAAAACAAATCCCCCTACAAGACATGAAGTCTCCATAATTAACTAAATCAGATTTTTTTTCGATTCCTGCAACGTGGGTTAAAAATGACTAATAAACAAAGAAACATGTGACACAAGATATAAAATCTAACACCGTGAAAAGCTAAATACATGTGTAATTTTTTTATTAGATCACACTTTCGTAGTCAAACAAGTCATAAGACTAACTAAAATAGAAAACAAACTGTAAAATCATACACACGTATTGTTAATTAATCGGATCACTTTTTCGCACTTTGACAAAAAACAAACAATATGCAAAAGAAAAGTATTAGTCAAACGATGCCAATTGTTGAAAATATAATGAATAAAGAAAGGACATTTAGCGGCTTTCCGCAAAACTTTAAATAGATTGCTTTGGGTGGAATTAAAGTTCCATGGAATAAGCTAACCTTTAAAATAAAGTTTGGGTCCAAAATAAAATGATAGATGTCACAATATTAGTGGCTAAGCCAAAGTAGATACTTGGCACCCCAAAAGAAAAAAGTCCGATGCAAAAAAAGTAAAATACGTGTCAAAATTCAATTGGTTCACACTTTGCAATGCTACCAAAAATACTAGAGAAAAACTAAATATACATGGAGCCTTCTTAATGGCTCTCTTTTCACTTCTCAAAAAGACTAACAAATGCGAGATGTGAAAATGCTTGGATCTATTTTATTGGCTCAACCTTCACATATGTCAGTAGAAAGTAAACAAAATACTGACAATATGAAATACAGAGCTACTTGGAACAATCCAATTGGAGCGGATTTCGTAAAGACAGAAAGAACTAACAAAAGACTAAAAATGTGAAATACTTGGAGAAATCTTATTGGCTCAGATTTCATAAAAATAGAAACAAGCAACAAAATTCTGATGAAAAAAGTATTAAATGACTTCAAGCTTTCTTATTGCATATGATTTCACAAATGACATAAAAAATTAAAACAAGTCCTTGACAATGCCAAGAAACGTGAGTTGGAATGCCCTTATTGGATCGCGTTTCTTGACTAACAATCGATAAACAACAAAATGACAATGTGAATCAAGATGGAGCACTCTGATTGGCTTGGTATTTTCAAAACTGAAAATATCTATTTAAAAATTTGACAATACGAAGCTAGATGGTGTAAAATGATTGGATTGAGCTTTGCTTAGCATAACTTCATAGAAAACGAAAAGAACTAAACAAAACTGCGACATAAGAAAGCCACTTGGCACTTAATGATTGGATTGGGCTTTCAATAGAAGATCTTCACAAAAAATGGAAAGATCTAAAAAAATGACACACAATGAAGACACTTGGCAATAAATAATTGGATCGGGAATAGAAAAAATAGATCTAGAAAAAATAAATATTTAACAAGCCGGGCGGATTTAAATGCTTCGAACTAACTAGATCTACAAAGATCTTTTGGATCCACAACCAAACCATCCCTAATGACTACAAACGGTGTGAAAAACTTAAAATAATATTGCGTAGATGATGGATTTAAACCAAAAATGACTGAAACTAGATGCAAAAGAAAATATCTAAGCATACAATTTCTCAAACATGATCTAAATAGCCATTTAGCCAATATTTTCAAAAATATTTAGGCGGGAATCAAAATTTTAAACCTAGTTGGCTTGAAGATTCTACAAAACAATTAGGGCTTTGCAGATCAGTAAATAGACTTAAAACTTCTTTACTATACCAAATTAAAATCTTCTAGATCAATCTTGCACACATATAATCACCTGTTATGATACCATGTTAGGGAAACAGTTGAAAATTATAATTAACAAATTATAGATCTACATATATGTTTATGAAGATTATAGACTATGTTGTGTAATTAAATTAATCACAGATGTAGCTTAATATAGATTGAAGACTATAGAATGTAATAACATGAGCTGAAAAAATAACAAGAAAGTAAAAGAGGCAGAGAACACCAAATTTAAAGTGGGGAAACCCGAAGGAAAAACCCCACTAAAATAAAGAATTGTCTATATTAATAATTCACGAGACATTAACCTAACACTTCCACTTCACTCCTCGGTCTTCACATAGATAATTGCATATCAGTGTCTCACAATATTAAATTTCACTTACATAAAAATATTGAGCATATATCTCATAATATATCATCTATGTATCAATCTTGTGAGGGATCATCCTATATATATGATGGGTGAACAGTCATACCATCTCACTCTTTTAGATGTGAAAGACCAATCTAATATTATAAATAAACTTTTAATAAAATTTTCATAAGTGGTGCCACAAAAATGTATCCCCACTTGACATTATCAACCCCAACAGCTTCAAATTCAATTCACATGTGCAAGTTCCTAAATCTCTAAACCCTCAACCTATAGATCAAACAGTTCACGGGATCGTATTTTTGTCATTATCCTAATGAACTTAATGTTTCAAGATCCCAAATTATTGTAATGAATATTGAAGTAATTTAGAACATGAATACAGTGGTTTTAGGGTGAGTTGAATTCATTTTCCCTCTATTTTTGCAAAATAGCTCAAAATTAGGCCCAATAGGATTGTATTATCTCCGGGTTCTCCAATTTTGTAAAGAGTATCCCTGATTAAAATTTCACATAACATCTAAACCCTTAAAGGCTATCTTGAATGGTTCTTAGAATCTTAATATCGCTAAGATAATAGAAGTTATTCTTCAAAGAGTTCCTAATGAGACCTAATGGCTAGTGGGATAAGAGTACTAAGGATAGGTGGAGACAAAGTTTTTAAATGAACTCTAAGGCACCTTGACATCAAAGGAAATCCTTTCTTAGCTTCGACCCAAATTATAAAAAATATTTGACTGCTCCAAATAAAGTATTAACAACTTCTCAAGATCATCATACTTATTAGTTTGAGGTTTGTATGGATTAACCAGACTTAACACCCTTCCTCTTAGGAGGTTTACAAACAACCTTTAGATTATTCTCTATTTGGATATTCATAGTAAATTCTTATCCTAGACTTCTAGGGTTCTTATCCCTCAAATAATAGGCTACCTTTTTATCAAATACATGAGTACTTAATCAAATAAGACTCATCACTAGGTATTATGTTATTTGGTAACCTTATCAAAATAATAATAATAATAATAATAATAATAATAATAGGTTTTTACACCATGATGCCGTAAGGGCAGCTGTTTTGGGTCTACAAGCATCTTATAGCATATGGGATTACCTCGTACTCACATGCGAGAGGCAACTAACTTTTCTACAAACGAGGCGTACATACCCTACCCCTGCAGGATTTGAACTTGTGACCTCTATTTCAAGAGCACATATTCTTCACCATTAGGCCAACTCAAGGTACACATTCATTGGTTATTTTTAATATTTTCAAACTCAGATAGAAGAAACCTAGGGTCAGTTATATCACCATATTGTATTTTAAATGTGTTTTTAATATCCTCCCAAGAATCGAATTATCCTTGAGGCAAAGGGTTGAACTATTTTTGTGCATCTTCTTCCAATGTTTGTATAAAAATTTAACATAAACATCTTCATATTCTACCTCATAATCATCCATAATGTTTTGAAAGAATTTCATATGTTAATCCCCATTAATAGCATTATTTCCTTATAAATTTGGCAGTCTCATTCTCATTTCATTTGGTACTTCATTAGGATACCCCACCATACCATTAAAATTTATGGGTCTATAGGTATGGACTCGAAATAAGCTCTAGGAGGAGGATGATCCATGTTATTTTACACTAGATTCATAGGGATATGATCAATGAAATTTTGGACATGAGGCCTTTAGATCAAATAAGTATGGTCAATACAATGAGGGCCTCTTGGGGAATCAGATTCAAAACCAAAACCTCTATTCTCACTTGTGAACAAATGAGTAGGATGAGGGAAAATTTGAGTAACTTTGGGATCATAAATTTTTTGGAACAAGGAATGTAAATGGAAATCAAGATTGTGTGTCTCAAAACTATCAGATGAACTAGAGTAGTCTTCTACCAAAGGAGATGAAACTCAAAGGGTTGAGCACCCTTACCTTTTAAATTCTAGACCACTCATAAGTTTCCAAATTTTCCTTCTCCTCTGTTGTAATCCTTCTAGTTACGAGAAGATTATTCGTAGGGTCTAATCTAAAAATGGACCTTAAGCCATCCAAATTTCAAAGTGAAGAGCTAATCACCTAGATATATTAAATGAAATAGCACCATTCTAACCCAGGCCAAAGGAGTCGCCACTAGAGCTTTAAGCTCTATACATATCATATTATCTCTAAAGATATATTAAACCCCACTTCAAAAACAACCAAGATATAGTAATTTGATGAACCTTTACAAAACCTAGGAACAATTCATGACAATTTCAAGCACCTTAACACACACAATGGGTCATGTAGATCTAGAATTATGCTTGCCGAAAAACCGATGACTAGAATAATTTAAACAATTAGTACAGTAAAAGGATGTTCCAATATGAAAAATTGATGAATATCAGCTAAGTATTCTTTGAAAAACAATAACAACAATAGTCTCAAACTTGAACCGAGGAAAAGTCATTCCCTAGTAATGGTGCTAATCCATTTTTAGCTCCCATTATTATACCCTGTGGGCTTGAAAACAACTTTAAGACATAAGGATTTAAAAATGATAAATTTTGAAGGATATTTCATTTAAATCCAAGGATATATCTAACATTATCTTATAACTAGGTTCTGAAATGACTAGGAGGCACCTCAAAAGGGGATGGCTAGACACTGGTACTTTTGGCTCTACCTGAAACATTGTGATATAGATCAAGGGTAACTTGAATGAGGGGGGGATATTGTAATTCAATCTCCTTCAAACTTTTGGTGATTCAATCTGAGTTAAGAATAGCCATGGATGTAATATCTACTCGCAAGATTTGTCACACATATACCACACATGCTTAGTGCATCATACACAAGTTACTGAAGAAAGATAAAAATGATTCACAAACATCATCTCTACGTAAATAAAAAATGAAATGGATCTTAATGATGTTTGGAATGATAATATTTAAAAATCAAGGAAAATACATTCATGATAGACAAATGTAATGCAATTTGCAGAAAACATGTGTATAGTATGCGATCTAATGAGTTTGTAGGGGTAGGACGGTAGGATGCTTTTAGTTTAGAGAAAAGGTGGATGGATTATGGTTGATTTATAATAACAATGTGTTAATGATTTCCATGAGAGCGTGCTACTTCCAAAATGCAAATAAATCACAACCAAATAAACATAACTTACAAAGGGGCATTTGCATTTATTGATACCTAGTTCATGTAAATGTTACCATACAATCTTCAAAATCCTCAACACAAACACTTGTGAAAGAGCCATAACAAAAATTTATTATTTCCATTTTATACGCCCAAGATACACTCAAGGGATAACATAAATCACTCCAAAGCACTATTACAACAAGGATTTTATAACTAAACCAAAATATTGCAAAGTATACACTACAACACAATATTTATGCAATGACCAAGAAAATACAATAACCAGAAGTTAAATATGTGTAATCCATAGATGCAACAAACATAAGACTGCAATAAAATCTATATTTCATTAATCAAATATTCACATACATAATAAAATCCATGACTAAATCAAAAAAATTGTTCCATTCATATTGGTTTTAACAAGGGGACATAAACTAGATGCCCTCAATGCCTGCTAATGGTTGTAATGCGAACCACCTTAGCATTAAAACCTCAAAAAATTATAACTTCCTACACTTCCTAGGATAAAAATGAAAACTAGAGCTAAGTAAAATTAACAATCCACTATCAACAACTAACCACCAACCCTTAGAATGAGGATAGGACCTCATTCTTATACAATATTTCCATAAGGGAATATACCCAAATTCCCCCAAAACTAACTAGAGAGAAGAAAAATGTAGGGAAAAGGATGTTGAGCCACCAAAGTGAAAGAGAGACTCCTCCAACCATAAATATTCCATTTTTATGTTTCCGGGTTGAGAGATTTCACTTCATGATTAGAAACATGGAAATGCACAAGATATTCCTTTTGTCAATTAACCCTTTTGTCTTTTCTGCCCAATCATCCTTTATGCATGCATTACAAGAAAAGTTGTTACTTTTATGCAATCATTTATTTTTGTCTCTTCCCATGAATCTATTATCCATGTAATCATTTGGGAATATTTTTTCTCTCTTATAAGAATATAAAGAATGGAGTAAATTAAATAATAAAAGAACATAAAGGAGAGTGAAATATTACGTAGGATCCAAATTAATTGCTCCCCCTTGTTCTTCTTTTCCAATTTTTTATGTAAACATCCAATATTTTAAACATATTTATGAGGAATTCATCATCTGGACTAGCATGGAAAATAAAAAAAGCTCTTGGTTTTAAAAACATCATCAAATTCAATAAAGATGACCTTCCTTTTCTTCACCCTCTTGGCCAATTTATTCATACTTCCCTCTAGATGAATGAATTTTTGAATTGAGCATAATTGAAAGCTAAGGAAGAAGAATCCAATTCCCCCTAACATGTTACTAAATAATTTCTATCAAATTCTCTACATCTGTAGCTCCCAAGGTGTGTGTATCTGGAATTGGTAGCATCTTTTCAAGTTTAGAATCTAAGTCATCAACATACTTTTGGCCTTATCCTTCATTGCATGGAGTTTGTTGATGCATCCTCCCAAAGTAGTTGTCCTTAGTTTGATGGCCTTTACATACATATGTTGTTTTCCTCTACAATATGGGGAAAAATTCCCTCATCCTCAACCAATTGATCATCTAGATCAAGTTATTGCCTCAATTTTGGGTAATAACCCATCCCAATACTCTATTTCATCATAACACTTTTCAATTTTCTCTCATTGCCTCTATTTGTTTAGAAACTTTTTATAACACTCCACAATGCTTCTTATGGACCTTGATTCCTTTCTTATCAACTCTTCCTCCCATTTCTTGGTAGCATCTATTCTACTTTTTGAATCATTTACATCTATTAATGCTTCTGGAGTTATAAAAAATAATTTCTTGACTCTCAAGAGGGGTTGTAGCCACTTTTACACATAGGTTGATAAGATATCAACCTTCTCCTTTAACTATTTTTGTCTCTTTATCTTTATCAATTTTCTAGAAGAGACCTCCTATGGCTACTGAAGCTTCATGTTTCAAGATCTCAGTGGTGGGCTTCCCCAAAGGTATCTGTGTAACTTGGTAATCTGCAGGGGTGGCCTCACTTCTTAGTATATCTCCCTTGGGAGTTACAATTTCTATGGACCTTTCCCCTTGGGGACCCATAATAGTTTTTGACAACACCCTTTCTTTCTTTGGGGCCCTTGGTTGTCTAGATGACATGACACTTTCTAAACTGACAACCTCCAACTGAATCTTCACATTTTCCCTTTTTGGGAGGGCAACTCCCAACCACCCTATTGTTATGGTATTCCTTCCTTCTGTAAATTTGGGGTATATTTTAAGAGGTTCTAGGAGACCACCATAATGTATTTTGAGGTAGAGGGGGTAACATCAAGAATAGGAACATTTGATTGTGAAACTTCACCTCCTTTTCCTACTTTCTCATTCATGTGTGTATGTATCAACTCAACTAGCCTAGCTTCCTCATCATTAGTTTTTAGGCTCCTTAGGTGGAGCTATTGTATCATGAGCTGGATTTTGAACCTCCTCTTGAACCTTCCTCTTATCATTCCTTAGAAACTTCATGAGTTTCCAATACTCTCTCAACCACTTCCAATGCCTTATCAATAGGATAATATGTGGTATCGTTCCCTTCATGGATGGAAATGTTTGGTTATTCAATTTTAGAGGTTAAAATCCTTTTTTTCAAAATTACCTCTTTTCAGGTACTTCCATGTCTCAATCTGAAGACACTTCAAATACAGTAAGGTACCTCAATTGTAGGTTGTTGAGTTAACCATGGAAGATTCACTTTTCCCATCAACTTGCATTTATGGGACTTTACCTATTGGTTTCAAGTAAATGGAGATCATCTCATTCTTCCTTTATAAGGCCTTGCAACAAATCAAAGAAAAGGCCCAAGTATGGGTTGTCCTCTTGCTCTCCAATGTCCACAACTTCAACCTCCATAGTTTATTTATCCTGAGACAATTTTTGTAATAGGAACTCCCATTGTTTCAATGGGTAGAGTGGTTTCAACCACCTTTGTATTTCCACCTCTTTCATGTACTTAAGGATTTGCAATGTTTCCAATGACAGTTGCACTTATAACTCCTCCTACTACAGGGGTTTCAACTCTAGCCTTATTAGTTCTTATAAAATTCTTAAGTTCAAGCTCCTCCTCACCTTATTTTTCTTACATGGATCCCATTGTTGATCTAAGCCTTGATTTTATTTGTGGGAGAGATCCCCTCATTCATTTCCCTTTTCTTGAGGGTCTTGAGGGAGCTATAGTATATGTCATGGGTTTTGATGCATGTGGGGGCTTATAATGCAATGGAATTTCCTAAGTGATGGGTGTTTCCTTCATGGTTTCATCAACATATCTCTTCCATATTTTGGGTTAGATGGGACAAAAAGTACTTGTTTTACTTTTAAGCAACACTCCATTCCTCCACCATCCTAGAAGTAGGCCTCTTGGATGAGACCTAAGGTGTTTTACCTTTCAAAGGATCCATTGTAGCTACACCTTATTTCAAAGGAGGAAGATCCTCCTTGAGAATCCATGAAGCCCTATATTCCTTTAACACCATAATGTTTTGAAGTGATAAATCTATTCCTTTTTGCATGAGCCAAGTCAAGGTTCTCCTCATAACATCAACAGCTTATGTCATGTAGCTATGTGTGGATTTTGCATTAATCTAATCAAGTGGCTCCATTGTTTGTGCGCTTAAGTTTTTTGTCAATATAAACTTTCTTATCACTTGGTCATCATCTACAAGGCCTTGTGGAATAACTGCCACCTTGTAATCAATTATTTGTGTCAAGGTCATCCTAGATAAATCTCTAAGTCTGACCTCCTCTTCATCCTTACAATTCATCCAATAGTCCTTCATAATGGAGGCTCATGCTCATATGATCTCCCTAGGATTGTATGCATTACCCACCTGATATCATAGTTAGGCCTTTCTTAGAATTTTTCCATAACCATCCTATTCATTTCTATCTAGAATCCTTGCTTTAACAACAAAGTGGAGCATGTATACCTCCCAATAATAATTGGGAACTTTATATTTGTTTTAGTTCCCTAATATTATCATCTTGTGCACATTAGCAAGTTTTCTATCCAATTGAAAAATTTCCCACTTATCATCCAAGTACCTAGGAAACATATATGGAGTTCCTTGGAAGCCACTCACTCTTATGTAGGTGAAGAAATTGTATGAAATAGTAAAAATATCAACCAAACATTCCTTTCCTAATATTCATTATTCCTTGAAATAAGAAAATAATAGGTGCAAAGAAAGCATCATGATCTCTCATCAAGTTGGATCCTTGATTTTCTAAGTTCAATTGAGGGTAGAAATCATATACTATGAATTTTGAGAATTATTTCATCCTTGGAATACCATGAAGGGATTTATGGCATGCTGCTATGTTGTTTAAAAGGTAGGATATCATATGAAATTCACATCATTATTTGGATATTTCTTGAATTTACACAGTCATCTTAATAAGATAATCATGGATGGACTTGCTAATGAGTTATTCCCAACAAATATTCTCCTTAAAAGTGAGATTAATTTGTATATACCTAAACATCCACTCTTTGAAGTAATAGCGAGATAAAACCTATCATTCTACTCAATAGGGTAATGATGTCCTCATCTTCCTTAATGAACTATGATCTTTTCAATTTTTGGGAAGCATTATTTAAGAACCCCTAACATTTTGCAACCATTGATTGTTCATAATCTTGGAAAATACATCATGGTGGGTGGCCCACAACTACTTAGATGATTCAATGGTTATGTCTATCACCTATTTTCTTCTAGGAAATCCTATTACTTCTCGGAAAGTTTCAGGTGTTAAAAATAGCTTTCACACCATTGTCATCTAGTACTCCCATGGTTTCAGGGTTGTAATTCTCTACACATGTTTAAACCAATTCAAGGAATTTAATGGAGGGAGGAAAAGTAGAGGCTAAAGTATTGGGTAGTTACCGTATGGTAAATGGTTGATAGTTATCTCGATGGTTAGTCATATTTATTGTTGAAACAACAATTTATCACAAATAGATTATAGGTTTAGTTAGTTTGTTATACGGGTTATTTATTAGTGTAGTTTCCTATTAAATAGGAAGTCAATTTACTATTAAAATGGACATATAATATCCAATGTATCACAGATGAAATATATAGAAGAAAATAATATTGTGTGCATTATAATATTTTATAATATGTAATTTCTCTTTGTACGGCTCACTCTAATTTCCTATCAGTGGTATAGAGCAATTCTGATCTAATTTTTAATAGAGCCGCTATGGGTATGTGAGAAGCTTCTAGTGCAACTGTGTTTTGTCTGTGTTTTGATCTTCTACACAATTATTTAACGTTGCAGTCTTCGTGATATGCGTACGGACTGTGGCGTGTCCTAAAAATAGATATTGTTTTTAGTATACATTTCATTGACTGTTAAAAGCCAATCTTTCTATCATCTGATCCAGATGGCATTGATAAATGTGATGCAGTCCTGAGCGTATTGTCCTTGTGGCTCGTATAAGCTTCTGCAAATTAGTGTCATCCGAACATGTGGATCTCATATTTACGTTGGAATTATCTTTCAGTTTTCGTGATTCAATCAGTATATATTGTTATAGACATTTGCATTTGCCGCATCATTAGCTCCAGATCTAGATAGCTATAGTTTTCTGAATGGTGAAAAGCTTCAGACCTGTGTTTACATCAATATCTTAATCTAGAATTGCGTTGAATGTCTCCTCGATGAAACACTTCTACAGACTTATGTTCTGTTAATTCATGCTTGATTTTACGAGATCCATGCGTCTGCTCCAGTCAAGTTAGAATTTGTACTCTGTTGCAGATTTCTGCTAGGAAATACAAGCTTGATCTTTACTGCAGTTGAATCTTATGTTGCAGAACTTGATGGCACATCCTATTTTTCCTGATTATTCATGGCTCAACTTCTGATCAATAGGTATCCCCAAATATAAAATGGGCTATATCTGTGAGATCTTCAATTCAACATTCAGCTCAAAATTCCCAGCGGATCGAATCCTATCAATAGAAGGACGTATTTTATCTGCATATCACCATAGGTTGTTTGGAGTTTATTGCGTATATGTTTTGTTTAGTTTGTTAACAAAATCATTATTTGTGTAATCTAGTCATGTGGTAAAATTTATCAAATGGTCATTTATTTATTTTAAAATCAATTTAATGTGATATCTAGTCTATGTGTCTTTCCATCATTTGTTTATGGGTTAAGTTGTTTTTGGTCTCTATTATAAAGTGTGTCTTTTTTATCTACTCGTGTTGTCTCATAATATTATCTTATAAATCCTGCTTACTCTTTTCGTCATTGTTTATAACGGGTCAAGTCTTATTAAGTCAAAATTTTGCTATTTCAAATATTTGGTCTCATATTTACAAAGCATATTGTTATTGTCAAAGTTAAGTGTCGTAAAAATCAAATAGGTGATTTTAGGATATTAGTTAATTTTTTAGCATCGTCAAAGTTTCATTGTAAAATTACATTAAAACGAATTCCTCACAGACGCATTTTTGGTGTTACCCGACATCTAAAAAATAAATGATTTCACATTGTAGGGATATAATAAACAATGTGGGAATCAATGAGCTTCATATCCAAATCCATATGAGTTAGTATCATCATTTAGATGGAAGACGGAGGCATCGGAGGCGGGAGGGAAACCGGTGAATTCTCATCGATTGCCAACGACGGGCCACACTTCCGTATGGTGACTTATTTTTTCAGTTGTGTGGTGTGGATTTCAACGTGACGTGAAAAATAAGAATAGATGTTCCATGTTCATGTTCTCTTTTATATGTGAGTATTCCTAATGCAAACCCCTAATATAAACATATAGTGAAGAACATACAAAGACAAAAGAAATGTAACATCATGATTCTTGAAGAGGTTGAATAGTCAGATGTGTTCCTATTCATATCTAGGTTATTGGTTAGCCTTTGGAAAACCATTGAAGATTGTTCAGATGTGTTCCTTCTTAAGTTCCCACATTTTTAGGTTAGATGTGTTCCCTAGCGTGATCGGTTGTTAGCGTATGATTCTTGAATGTTTTCCCATCCTTGTCGATCATATGTGTTCTGAAAGTGCATGGTTGATAAGAAGTTTATGTGTTCCTTCTTCTACCTTCAATTTGATTTTTTACCAAGATCATGAGCTAGCGAGGGTAAGCAAGCTTCAAATAAGTGTAAGAGTTATTTACTACCATGAAACATTAAGGGGGAATGTTAGGAAAATTAATGTTCACATTGTATTGGGTAGTTACCGTATGGTAAATGGTTAATAATTATTTGGGTGGTTAGTCATATATATTGTTGAAACAACAATATATCACGAATAGATTATAGGTTTGGTTAGTTTTTTATATGGGTTATTTGTTAGTGTAGTTTCCTATTAAATAAGAAGTTGGTTTGCTATTATAATGGCTATATAATAGCTAATGTATTACAGATGAAATATATATAATAAAATAATATTGTGTGCATTATAATATTTTATAATATGTAATTTCTATGTGTATGGATCACTCGATTTCCTATCAAAATCATTGCCACTTGCATCAATAAATGTCATTAACTCACTCCTGACCTGAAGCCTTTGAAAAAAATTAACCTAGGTCAGAATTACCCAAATTTGTATCATTTACTTTATCTATGTTTCTTGATATATTGGAAGTAACATGGATATCAACTAATTTCATCTTCATCTTGGAGTTTAGGGTGAATACATGGTCTTCATATATATGTTACTTAAAACAGTGTGGAGGAAAGAGAACTATGTACTCAAAACCACCTAAAACCATTTTGAATAATGTTTACACTGAAGTATTGGTCCTTGAACTTACTCGTGCATACGCAACTAAAACCTCCAATTAAAAATGAACAAGGGCACAAAGATGTTAATTCTTCCTCAATATAAATCTCTACAACTCATTCTCAAATTTAATGGCTTTGATTCACTTTCGAGGGCTCCGGAAATGCTCGATCTTGTTAAAATATGATATCATAATGATATAATTAGTTTCAATTTTAAACATATAGTTATTTTCTCAAATCCCATTAATGACGGAAGTTTTTAATTGCTCTAGAACAATCATAAATGTTGATTTATAATCCAATTTTAAATGTAGGCTATCCATGTGTGCGGATTTGGAAAGGATTGGGGATGAGGAAGTAGTTTGTATTTTTGTAGAAACTGCAAAAATGTGAAGTGCAAATCATTATGAGATGCCTAATCCCACGATGTATTGACATAATTCTTTGTGTCCTCCATCAGGATTCAAACCTCAGGATACATCCTTCATGTTTTCATAATATGTGAAGTTGCAAAGTGCAATGGTGCAAAGTAAACTTTCCCACCACTTGCAAGATTCACATAATATTATCTCTAGTGGGTGTTGGGAATGAATTACACATTGTAACTTTGCATAAGTTGTGAACTTATTTAAAATTCCTGAAGGTGTGAATATACCCCAAATATTCTATTTTTCGGGCCATGTACTTCTACTTACAAATTACAATTTTACATGAAAAGTGTATAATTTTTTTAAGGGACCGCAACTTCCGATTCTTTGAATATTCAGCCAAATCAAGGCGGGGATAGATATCGAATTCACATTTGTGTACAAAATGCAAACCTATAAATTTGCACAAGTTAAGAATCCTTTCTTCAAAGGTTTAAACATGTCATCAGTACCCCAGGATTTCATCCACTTCCTCATAAACCTACAAATCATGAATACACCACAAAACATGTAAAATGTTAAGATTTTAGTCAAAAATGACATGTTAGACTTTACAAATGACATAATTTTCTTTTAGATACGAGGCTCGGGGTAATGGGCAGCACTACAAGAACCAATAACCAATGCAAGGTGGCATAATAAAACAAACAAGGACACCGAGAATGTACATGGAGATCAAGGTTTATTTGAAAGATCAAAATAGGCACCAACACAACCTCGGAACAAGATAAGACTAATAAACCATAGACATAAAATTCTATTGATTAATTTATCAAAGGCACCAAAACCTTTCTTTGTTTTACAAGATCATCATGTTTACAAAGTTGAGCATGTAAGGAAATAGAGGAAACATAGACAAAGAGGGAAATAGAAGAATTTAATCTCTTGATTTTATTTAGTAGTGCAAAGCTATCTACTAGAAACTCACAATTGACAACCCTTTGGAATGGAGAGGCAATTCTAATTTATATCCTTACACAAAGTATTTTTATCCCATATTAATTTTCACTTCCCTCATCACTTGTGACATTTCATATTCCTAGGAAACAAAAGTGATCCTTTTCTCATTAATTGAAAAGAAATCTTTACAATGTTAAACTATAGGTCACTTAAGTGAATAGGACCTCCTTAATGAAGAATTAGAACATGGAGAGAGAAAAGGAGGAAGGAAGAAGAGAATATATGCTCATTTTAAGACTTCATTAACATGGGAAATTTTTTTATTATTATTCTTACTTTATGCTTCTAATTTAAATACCCATATATTTAAATCCAACATAAACCTTAATGTAATCCATTTCTGATAACTATCATAAACCATGTGTAGTTGTATGAGAGTATATAGATCCTACTCGATCCCCCTCAATGCTCTTTACGAGCCAATACATCAAATGTATCATTTGGTATTCCTTTTTAGGATATGATAATTAAGTGAAGATATCTAAGTGTCTACTGGGTTCCGCCAAGGAAACCCCCAAGCATCTCATAGCTTAGATCTTGGTGAAACCATGACAATGTAATCAACAAATTACACTACTTTGCACAAAGTTTCAAATTCATGTATTCTATGCTCGATTCCATGACGGAACAATCGCCATTGGGAACTTTTCATCTCACCTTAATCACTTATTCAGTTATATGGATCTGCAATCAATGGTGTTGTAAATAGCTATAAGTCTTGTACAAGGTACAAATCTGGATTAACCTACAAGAATATGTACCACTATGTCATCCTATGATGCCTATGGGAAATTAAGTATCTTTGTAATGATTTACATCATTACTAGACCACTTCCTTCCCATATCCATCATAAGTTGACATCGAGGTGTGTGTATCGTGAGGTTCAATCCACCTTTATAACTCTAACAAAGCTTGTACTTAATGCAATACCATGTCACAATTCAAGGTCTTGATGAGACAACTCAATACAACTACTAAGCAACAGTATCCAAATAGTGACTACCATCATTATAGGGATACGAATGTGTAGCGGATGTAGTGAGTTGACCCACTAAGGGTCCTAAATTGGAACATTATATCTTAATGTTTCAAAGTGTTAATTAAATTACAACAGGTTAGCCTAGGTCTCACAACACTTTCACCTCGAATGAGTCATACCTAAGGGCCTATCTTAAGTTGATCCAAGGATATTTAATTTCCCAAATTTTATTTAATTATCTTATTAAATCTCATGCCAATAATATCCTTTAAGTAGGGATCAAAATGATCTTTTATTTGAGTACAAAATTACAGATTTAATTTTTCCTTAAGCTTAATCAGTTAAACAATGTTTATCTTTAATACAATTAAGTACCATGCCACTAATTTAGTTATATCATTATAGGGCAGCACTAATTCAATGTCTCTATATTTCACATTATTAGAGATGGTGCATTTATACATAGCTAATTGTTTAGGTATGTAACATACTTTTATCAAGTATCATATACTAACAATGCAAGTCAACACTTCAGCATAAGCACACAACTTTTCTTTAGTTACTACTTAATTAAGAGTATTCATTTTTATTATATCCATCAAGTAAGTATAACACTTGATTTATATAGCTGATATGTTAGATTGAGTGACTTACTTATCAATTCATCTCATCCTAACATAACCTTTATAACACTCCATTTACATATGATTTTAATCACATTTTATTATGTTCACTTACTTGTCAACTTTATTGATAATAATGTCAACATAGGTTTAGGATTCAATTACCAAGTCCTTTCCAACTTAATAAGTATGTTTCCCTTTTCTTCCATTAAGGGCCTAATTTCTTATTTATAAGTTCATATTGACACATTATGGAATAACCTTGATAAGAATGCAACATCATTATTTATAACTTATTATTACACTTTTTCTACTTCCGAATAAGGTTTGAAAATTCCTGATTATAACTCATAATATTTTATTGTTATCTAATAGATTAATTGACTTATACATATAGTTCCTTATCCAAGAAACACTCCATTCCTTAGATAACTAATAAGTCATGAATGTTTATGAATTAGGAATAAAAATCAAATATACAATATTCATACTAAATAGATAACCTCAATTATCAATTTCCAATCATACAACAATTCATTATAACAAAAGTGGAAATTCACTTTATTCCAACTTAATAAATATTTCATAAGTTTTTCAGTCAATAATGACAACATTTCTCAACAATTACAAAATACTAAGGCATTATGTCCTTTTAGCTTTTCCAACAAATTCCTTTTAATACAATTAAACATCCGAATAAAATGAACTTTATCAATAAAACAAATGCAACTTTCTATAAGTCTTTCTTCTTTCACTTTTCATGAAATCCATCAACAAAATTGTTAGCACGTGTTCAGTTCACGAAAACTAAGCATGATAAGAACTAATACATTTGAAACAATATGCTACTATTTATCAATTTCATGGAAGGAACCCTTCTATTTAATGAAATTGTTCTAAGTACCCAAACATTAACAACTTTAAACATGCTAAAATGCCATAAGGCCAAATTAAGGAAAAGAAGTCACATGTCTCATCTATTTACCTTTTCTTAAAATTAGTGAAAGATAAAAATCATTCAAGTTAAGGCTATTTGACTCTAAAAATTCAAAAAAATTAATTGTGCATTTGGGATTTCAATCATGTAATCACATAGATTATATGATTGAAATCTAACTTTCAGACCTTCAATCATTGTTTCCTTCTATTAACAATCAATTCATTATTTTCAATAATTTTATTATAAAATATTCAAATGGTAAAAAGTAAGTTTTTACTTAATAATCGAGTTATCTACTATTCTGAAGATAACTTTTATAACTGCTAATAAAATCTACATCAAGACTAGTAACATTCCAATTGTCCATTCAACAAACTAATTGTATCGATATAAAGCAAAAAGATTTTATCCTTTCTAAATATGTCAAAATGAGAGTTTCCCCTCAAGGATGAACTTACATTTAAAATATCAAAATATTACTTCCACATAATAATGAATCTAAGCACCATTGATAACATACAAAAGGATTACACTAAATCTTTCATGACAACTCAAGGAGTCAAGGATTAACCCAAAGAAAAAATCAATCCCTTAAGGAAGTATACAACCCAAGTCTACTAAACTTCCATAATATCGAGCCTATCAGAAAATATATTAATTTGACCATGATTCAACAGTAAATCAACTAACAGGTTCTATGATGAATAAATTATCATGACCAATTTATACAGATGGTCGTACAGAAAATAGACTTGGGGATGATAACGATTGGAGATCAGGATAGTTAATAGATAATTATCAACCCGGCAAAACCTTCTTTAACTTAACTCAACTAAAATACCCAACATGGTCACATAATCCCAAAAAGGGATATTTTACAACTTGAACCGTTATTACAAAACAAATATATGCAAGTTCGGAGAGTGATACAAATTAGGTTCAACAATGTCATCACCTTGAGAATAAAATCAAAATAGACTTGTGATCCTAAGATCCAAGTAAATCCACTCAACTAGAGAGAAATAACATCCTATAAATGAGACAAAACAAGTGCAAAGATTCAGTATTTACTAAAAGTGAACAAGATTTACACCATCCCTTAATGGGTTATTCCTAAAACTAGAATAGTCAATCCAAACTAAAGAAAGATATTGGGTCACTCATTCCATGTAACTGATTTCTCTTCCCTAAGTAAGGATTTGAAACAATCCCAAATATTGCTCACCCAGATCGGGTTTCAAATTGATTTATGTTTCCCTAAATATTTGAACCAAGATTCATAGATAAGATGTTCTAAAGGACTGAAATAAGAACTTGTAAACTAATTTTTTGTGTAAAAATACATAACCAAACAATAATAAACCCTAACTTTATTTCTTATGGGTTTCATCCCAACATTAAGTATTTAACACCAAAATAAATACATATAACCATTGATATGAAAACAGTAGCATGAATAAGAGCAATATCATTTAATAAAACCATTCATAGTGCAAAAAAGATTTGTTTTCAACCAACACATGCATTCAAGTATAACTATTAATGATGCGAAACAGAGAGTTTCCAATCAACCCAGATCCATATTTCCAAGTATAAGAGATGAATAACTAGAAGATAAAACAACAACAATACAACCTCAAAAATCCACTCAGCATGCCATTTCAAAAGGTAAGAAGAGTTATTTTCATGAGGATTGTTAAATATAGTAAAATATCATAATGGGTTAGAGCCTATCATGCCTGGTAGTTCTCTCTAACTCCTTTTCCAAGCTTCCAAACTTCCCTGACATTTTCAAAAACCATTTCCACCAAAACTTCAACCAAATCCTTTGAAATCCCTATACTCTCTCTCCCCATCGTCATTTATAAACTCAATAATAAATTTCTTCCATTATTTTTGCCATGTAATGGAAAATTGAATTTGTAACAAAATCGAACTAACAGTTTGAAAAATGGAGAAATAACATGTAGAGCCATTGATCTCAAAAATTTAAATGCAAAATAAAACCAACCCTTTCCATTTTCCCCTAAACCATCTCATCATTTCCAATGCGGTTTTTTATCATGGTTCAAGATTCATTAATGCCTTGTTAAACTATTAGAATCCACCAAGAAACTCGCTAACCTTCATTTAAACTTGGCAACAACTATCATTTTAAAAACCACATCACTAAACCATTTAGAAATGAGAATAAAGGTCATGTAAAATAAATCGATCCACTTCTAAAAAATGGTAGGATAACTTTAATTTCCAATTAAGTTCACCAAGTACCCTTTGGAATGGTGTCACCGCCTTTATCACAAACTCAACCTTTCCCATCAATGTTAACCTTAGTTACCCTTAGGTTAGGTCGATGTATCCTTACTTAGGTTAGGTACCTTTTCAATACTATTAACCTTAGCTCAGTTTAGGATAAGATGAATTCCTTTAGATAATTTAGGGATTAGGTCCCTTACAACAATGCATCCCACTTAGCTTAGGCTAAATGCATATAACATAGTTAGGTTACCTTCATAGTTAGTTATCACCTTAGAGTAGGTTTAGTTAGGTCCATTAGAATATTCAACATGAACATGTCCTACGGTATTATTGAACCAAAAAGACAAATAAAAATAAAATAAGGCATTCATGAGATGCTCCCATTGATCTCTTATTCATTTAATCCTGAGTAAGAAAGTATCTCAGCAAGAAAAAGGTGTTATCCTTACTTTAACAAATATGATCGAAACAACATATCGATCATAAGCATGCCTTGGATCACTAAAATTGATCCAAGGTATGACTATTCCTTTAATAATAATTAAATAGACTAAGGCAAAAATTTAATATTGTGACTTGGATAACTTACCGGCATAGTCCCATAAGACAGTTGTCACTTAATCATTTGGGTTCACATAATGTACTGCAAAACTACATTTAGTGAGTACATTATAATCATTCCATGTTAGTATAATTTTGCCAAAGTATGATTTACATCAAATTCATAAGGTAACTCATATAATCAACAAAAAGCATGGTAAACAGTTCAAGAGAGTATACCATCTCGAAATTGAGTCACATATCAACGTTTGCAACTTTAGTTAAAGAAGCAAGTACAAATATCAAAATGGCAGAGGCATTGAATTTTCACACTATTGTTGATACTTTCCAAAATATGTGATGTGAGATATTCACAAGAATCAATCTCAGTGATAACATCATTCAACATTTCATATCAAGAACTCATCATGTGAGACAAAATAGGAGACAAGTTATCATTTATGGCAAGTGAACACATTTTTACTCACCAATAAATGAGAATCAAGATTGCTCATTTCTAACACCAATGGAAGAACATTTTCCTAATGGGATTTCTCCTTCTCAATATCCTCCTTATTCATTTTCACTTTAGAAGATAAAAGGGAAATCTTGAACTATGATTGAATATCTGACAACAATGTTTTTCCTTTCTCAAGAATCTTCTCAACCCACTTATCATTAGCCCTTCCCTGCATTGAGTAACCTTGAGATTTCTTGATTGTTTCAGGGTCGAAGCTACTGATAGGAGTGATGAATTCCATGAGAAGAGGTAGTATTGCACTGAGATCTATGAATTCTTGCACATAGTCGGTGAAATTTCTCACATGCTCTTCCAATCGTTCTATTTTTTTCATGTATTCTTTATTTTGAGAAAGCATATCGGTAGAAAACTCCCCTGAACATGTGTGCATCATCCTCGTGTGTAGCTTGACCCAAAGAAATTCTTGTCATCTTGTAGTCACCTTGAGTCATTTATTTCATAGGATTTGCAACCTTTGGTTGGGAAATTTCTACATATTGGTCACTAGAAGCTCCACTGAAGAAACAAGAGGTTACTTGTGCCTTCTTTCCTCACTTATCTTTCATGATCTTTGAGATAGCTCCAAAATCAGTAATGATGATTACTGCACTGTCCTTGACTCACTCCCGATCAGATCTTGAATCCAAGGGAAAGTATCTTCTCGTGTGGGATCAATATTAGGAATGGGTGGAATTTCATGCTCATAGTAGGGAATCACATCTTGTACATGGTGGGATATCTTAGCTTCCAAACATTACACACTTGAGAACCGATGCAAAATTGGGGACTGTGAAGGATAAATATCACCTTGTTTAAGAGGTTCAACGGGGATTTTAGTGACTTTGTATTTCTTACGGAGTATCTTGGAGTGAAAATATTTAATGTTATCTTCCTCCACCATCTTTCTCTTTAAGGGCTCTTCTAAGTGATTAGAGCTTGTGATCTTCTCAGATGTCTTCATAGAGGAAATGTGAGATTCTTGTCTTGATAGAGTCAAGAGGCCACCAGACTCGATGAAAGAAATTATTTTTCTCTTGAACCATTCTTTTGATATATGAATTATTATTACAGTCCTTTCTTGATGTCACCTGATTCTCTTATATTCCATGAGATCAAAGGAAGGGGTGAATTTTTCACTACTTAATACTTGGGATCAAACAAGTCTAATCCATCATCCTCTATTCCCTCAATGAACCAATCAAATTGGAGGCCCCTCATTTGATAAAATTTCATCCACATATGGTCCATCTTTCTTACTTCAAATTCATCAATACAATTAGCCCAATAGTCCTCAATTTGAGGTGTGTGGTGTAATCCAGAAAGGTGAAAGTTTCAAGATTTCTCCTGATATCAAAATCAGTCCTAGATGCATAGGAATAGAGATTGAGGGAAGAAAAAGAAGATTCAATATTGATGCATCTGTAACATTATTACATGAATAGATTCCCAAAGATATGGGGAAAGATACACCCTATTTTGTTGATTTTCTGATATTTCCACAGTTAGACATATTGCAAATTTTATCTGGAAAAATTGTGTAAGAGTTTAGAGAAGTCCAACATTTTGGGTCACAAATATGGACCCATCATCAAGGAAAAACAAAATAAAGAGAAATGATAAGATTGCTGAAATTAATTTCTTTAATAAATAAAAATAGGAGGAAAATATTAGTAGTCGGCTGGGAATAAGAATAGAGAAAATTGCCTACATAATTCAAACATTACAATTTTATCACTAGGGTACTGGTAACCCACAAGTAATATCAAATACCAAAACCACAATGTAGGTGAAGGTTAAGAATTGAGTGAAGTAGCTCCCGTAATTCTTGATCAGTGTAGTTAATGGACAAGAGATCCTCAGCTCTAGATTGACCTCAAGAAGTCTTATGATGAACATGGTGAATGCATCATTCACCCTAGTAAAATGATGGTTGCTTTCTCTGTGAGTGATCTATGGGTATTTCTCATAGGCATATGATTTTTGGATAAAATGATAGCATCATCAGGACTCTTAAAGGGTATTATGTAGGAAAGATCATATACTAGGTAGGAATTCATGGTGAACTTCTTGGTGGAAGGTAACTGAAGTAATTACTAATGAATGTTATCATTGATAATCTACCCCCAATCTACTACCTAATTCCCTTTAGTGGTAACAAGGATGAACTGATCCATCTAGTCCTAGAACTCTTTTTTGTTTCCTCACCCATCACCCTACTTAGTAAAATGATGGCATTTGAATAACCTTCATGGAATTCACTCCTGGATAAGTTCTTGGGAACACGAGAAGGTTTTCTTCCTTGCTTGAGCCATGAACCAAGCACAAGGCCTTGCAAATATGAATTAGTATTCACCCACTCCTATGATGTAAATTCCTTAGTGATGATGACCATGTTACTATTGGTGGGAATCTATAGACATTGTGAGATGCCCTTGGGAGTGAGGACTGCAAGGATTGAATTGTCATCTTCCCGCACTATCCTAGAATCAGATTCATAGTGTTGTGCATAAGCGAGAACTAATTCATTTCTCTGAATGGGAAATGGGTCACCTTATGATGAGAATAAATTTTTTGAGAAGATCTTCTCTTCCACTAGCTCACGAGGTCTACCAAGCATCTTATTTTCAAGTCTTCAAGATCCATGTGAGTGACATCGTGTCTCCCACACTAGGATACTCAGTGATTAGGGTTGAAATGGGTTCTAGACCTGAGTATTTAAACTTCATAGTGTTAAAAATCATAGAGATAAGTAGAATAGGAGTCACCACAAACTTTTTGAATTCAAATCCAAAACTTTCTATTTTTAGCAAGTCCTATCCAGGATTGTTATTTTTAGTAATTTTCCATTGTTTTTTCTCTCTAATGTTTCTAGCTCATTTGGATTATTGCAAATGTTGAGGTTTTTCTATTTTTAGAAACTTACTATTTTTAGATACCCATTTTTTTGAATACTTGCTATTTTTTGTAATTTGTTTGAATTCTCCCTTTTAATGTTTCTTGCTTATTTGGGATATTACAAATGTCAAGGATTCATTATTTTGAGAAAATTACTATTTTGAGCCACTCATTATTCTAAATAATTTATATTTTTAGAAAGTACACTTACTCATGTCGGGTTGTGACAAAACCATTTGTCAAAATTTTATTTTTACACCAAGACCTACTCCAAATTTGATCATTTTTTGTCTGCTAGATCTCTGGAAAATTGAAAAAGTAGGTTTATGGTTTAGAAATTTCAGTTTACTACGATAAAAAATATAGGACATCAATGGATTTTCTTTGATAATCTTCCCAAAGGATCTTTAGAGAGGAAATCACTAGAATTTTTAAGGTAAACGGGAGTTTGGATGAAAAGTTACGATCAAATATTTGTTTTTATGCCTATAGATGTCCTGGAAAAAATTGTTAGCATGTTTGGAAAAATTTGAGGTTTTCGAGGATGTTACAAACAACACATTTCATAGAAAATGGTTAAGTATTTGATAAATGAGAGTTATTGAATTTTTTTATGAATCTTAACTCACATGCTAACTACACTACTTAACTAGGGTTTGAGTGGGGTGACTATGAGGTTTCGCATGGTGTAAGTGGGATAGAGGGGACATCAATGACACCAAAGTGTACAACTTATGCGCTAGATGGTGACAATTGGAAGCTTTTTGTGTGTGGTGGATGAGATGCAAGGGTTGGTAAATTGCACTTTGTAAGAGATGGAGGTGGTCACATGGGGTCCAAGAGTTGCATGTATGAGTTAGGTTGATTTTTGTGCCCCACTTTTCCCTTGGTAAAAGAGGGGATAAAGGAGACACCATGGAAACCAAAGTGAGACTTAGGAGAATAAGGAGGTTTCACTTTAATGTCCCCCTTGTACTATGGGGAAAGAGGGGATAGAGGGGACAAATGGGACACCTAGGTGTCCAAAGTGTGACTTTGCCATTCTAGGAAAGCATATTTTGCCTTGGATGTCCAAATTTAGGGACTTTTTCATTTTAAACGAGAGGGGCAATTATAGAGTTTTGAAATACCTCAGGAAATATTTGAGCCTTGGAGAAAATTTTATGTTTCCACCTTATAGAGGATTATAATAGATTTCAATTCCTATTTTTTTGCTTCTTAACTCCTTATAGATCTCCCATAATCATCTAGAGAAGTTTGGTTTCATTGAGGAGCTTTCATTCCCTACACCATGAAATACCCAATGTTGAACATATTACTCCTGGATCAAATTTTCTTTCCTAAAATTTCTTAGATTACTTCATACAACTTCAACACTCTCTAATATCACCCTTAGATGTTTTATATTTTCCACTGAATGTTCGTGGAGGGTGTTCAATTAGTTGCAAAATGGAAAAAATGGCCTTTTTAGGCCTCTAGAGAAAGTTTTCTTTCATCAAACCTGAATGAGTTCATCCACCACCGAACTCTTCCCTAAACATTAAAACACACTTAATAATATTCTTAACAATTTCCTTCGATCCTAGATGAGGGTAGGACTGATGGAAAGTTGGCTAGAGGAAGGATTCACAATGACCGGAAACATAATTTCCAATTATGGGCTTAGTTGTCATGTTGAAAAGTTTTAATTTTTCATACTGCATATTTTGCATGACAACGCATGGTGAATGCATCTTTCACCCTCGATAAATGAGATATACTCTCCTAGAATATGATTTGAGGATACTTCTTGAATGTGATAGAAATATGTAGCACATTTGGGGCAGTAAAGAAACCTTAATATGGTCTTGTATATGTGAGAGAATACATCAAGATATGAGTTCATTGAGAACTTCTTGGAGGTAGGCAACTGCACCAACTGCCTGTGAATATTCTTACTTATGATTTTCCCTCAGTAAATCATTTGATTCCCTTCTATGACCACTAGAATGAATTTTTCCATCTAATCATGGAAGTCCTTCATGGTTTCTTCTCCCATTACCCTATTTAGTAGGACCACTACATCATAGTAGGCCTCGTGAAATTCACTTTAGGACAATGATTTAGGCATCCAAGAGGGTTTTCTTCCTTATTTATATTACCCCACTATCACTCCCTAAAAGTATGAATATGTTCGTGCCCATTCCTGAGAGGAAAATTCCTAAGTGATGATAACCATATTATTGCAAGTGGGAATTTGTAAGAATTGTGAAATTCCTTCGAGTGAGAACCGTCATAATTGAGTTGTCATCAACAAGAATTGTTCTCAAATCAAGGTCATAATGTTGGGCATAGGATAGAACTAGCTTCATACTCGAACTAAAAATGGATAACCACCCCCAAAATAAATCACTTCAGAAAATCTTATCCTCCATAGGTTCCCAAGGTTTGTTCAACGTTATTTTTGCAATATTTTCTAGTTCCATGTGAGAGACACCACTATCTCTTACATTGGGGTATTCAATGTATAATGTGGAAATTGTCTCAAATCCTGTGTATTTGATCTTCATGGTGATAGTATATGGTAACATAGGAGTGATATGGAGGAGTTTGAAAAAAATTAACACAATCTAAGAACTTTCTAAATTTAGTAAGTCACAATTGGATGTCTAGTTTTAGCAATTTTCACAATTGTCACCTTTTTATCTGCATTTTAGATTTGAGATAGAGAACAATGTTGTTGAAAACCATCAATTTCTTAGAATTACTATTTATGGAAGGTCATCTTGGTATTTACTTACTATATGTATAAATTTTCATTCGAGTGTCAAATTGGGATGAAATCAATTTCATTTTTTTATTTTTCACTAGGATGTTCTACTCCAAAATTCAAGAGTTTTCAATTGTTGATTTTTGTAGATCTGAAAAGGAATTTTTTGGGTTGAAAAGTTCATATGGATGTAGAAAATATCTCATAACATAACTGGAAACAATTTTAGACCATTCTTAAAGTTGTTTTAGAGAGGAACCTATAGTCCAAGTTTCATGACAAATAGGCATGGGGTTTGGAAGATATGAGTAAAAGTGGTTTTTAGGCATGGAGGGTGTTTAAACAATTTTGGAAACATAAAAAATACCAACAGTAATATGTGAGATTAAATAACATTAATAAGCTTCAAAATTGGTTAAGTGTTGCATTTGAATGGCTTTCACCCTTTCAAACTTGATTTCCCTCCCATTTGCACATTTTAACCCATGTTAAACCCAAACAAGCTAACCCATGTATGGTGGAGGTTGGAAGTTTGGCTTCACCATAAAAAAATAGGGGAAAAGAGAAACGGGGGTATCACCCCCTCAAAATAAATCCATGGTTGAGTGCTTCATGAGGATGGGGACAAAATATGTGAGTTGAAAATAACTTCCTAGTACTCTAGGTTGTGATTTTAAGTGCTAAAAATGAGCCAAGGATGGGGAGAGAATATTTGTGTCCCCCATGTCCCCTTGGATGTTGTAAAAAATGTACATGGGGAAATTATACCTCTATATGGCCACAAAGGGGTCCTTCTGTCGTGAAAAGTGGTTAAAAATGAGTTTTGGTGAGTTTATGACATGTTCCTAGCACTTTATGTTGTCACTTAAGTGACAAAACCAACTCCTCCATAAAGGAGAAATTTTTTGTGTACCCCATGTCCCCTTTGATGTTAGTACAAAGGGACATGGGGACATCGATCCTTCAAATGGCTGATAAGGGTTCCCTCTTCCATGAAAAGTGGTTAAAATTCAAGTGATCGAGTTTAAAGCATCTTTCGACACATTATATTGTCACTTGAAACCATCACACTAAATAGGAGATCACACTTTTTCCCCCATGTCTCTTTTATAATTGGTACAAAGGGACATCAGGCCTCTAAAACCCCTCCCAAGCTTCTTGGAATGTTGATGTCATCAATCTCAAGGTAGAAATAGACTAAGGAGTGATTTTTGGGCCTAAGAGCAAGACATGGAGTTTGGAGGGCCAAACTTATATTTTTATAACTCAAACCATACCAATGAATCCATTCCCACCATTTTAAATACCTTATTCATCTTTTAATTTATATTTTCAGTCCATTTTCAACTTTTTCCCATGCACATGCATTAATAAGCTAAGTTTCCACCAGAATCCATAATGAGTATGAACCAATATAACACATGGAACATGAGTGGGGTCTAATTTAATCTAATTTTAAATTTGGTTACACTCTTAACTCTTCTGAGGTATCTGAAACCCTTCGGGAAAGTTCCACCTTGTAAAAAGTCCTTGTGTTGCACTAGTGGACAATTTTCCACATTTCATACTCCCAAAATTCTTCCTTGATTATTGAACCATGAAGTAGGATTTTTATATTTCTAATTCCTAGGATATGAGCTCCCAACACTTCACAAGGCTCCTAAAACCCTTCGAACAAGGTGACTAGCTCCTTTGGAACATGTATTTCCCAGTGCCTTGCCCAAAAAGACATGATTTTTCTCAACTTGTTCTTGACCTCAATTATCTCTGCAGAATATTCCTAAACTACCTTAAACAAATTCATTTATATCCCATACAATTCCCAAATTATTTTAAATTTCTGTACATTCACGTTTGAGACACATAAAAATTCAATGGTTGTGCCTTTGACCATGATTAGGGACATATTTTTCTACTATGATTTTGTGTGGGAGGAAAAGCTTCATTGAATTTGTGATGAAAAGGAGTACTTAGTGGATAAATTTTTTATATAAGATGGAGATGTAGAGAGACCCACCCCACGATATAAAAAATTCCACCAAGAGGGGAAGATGGAAGATGTTGTGTAGGTAACACAAGTTGAGGTGATATAAGGGAAATGATTGGTATATACTCGACAATGATCTTGCTAAATACTATAACCAGCATTTGTGAATGAAGAAAATAAACATAAAAATGGAACAAGATCTATGGAGGGTGTCCTAAGACACTATTGGGGAGGTGAAAACGTAATCCGACTTACAAAGCTAGTTAAGGAGTTACAAGATTTATTTCACAAATTTTATCAAGTAAATGAAATTGTTTCATCTAATATTAGGAAAATTCATATCAAGTTATGGGAAGGTGAAAATGCAATTAAAAAGTGACCATATTAGATGAACCCAAATCATGGGCAAATGTAAAGGAGGAATTTGATAAAATGTTGGATGTTTGAGTCATCTTCTTAATATAAAAATCAGACTAGACTATGCTAAAGGTTATAAGGATGAATAAATATGGACTCATAAGGATTTACAGGGATTATTAGGTGTTGAATGAATCATGCATACAAGATGCATAAAGCAAGAATTTGATAAACTGTTGGATGCTCGATTCATCTTCTTGATAGAAGAATTAGATTGGATTATCCTAAAGGTCATAAGGATAAATAAATATGGAGTCATAAGAATTTAAATGGATTATTAGGTGTTGAATTAATCATGTATACAATTTGCATTCTTATCCCCATTTACAAAGGAGGTACTTAAAGGATTCACGGGATGTGAAATATACACCTTTATGGATGGAATCTCAAGGTATCACCAAGTGTAGATTGTGTAGGAAGACAAGGAAAATACAATTTTTTTGAGGGAGTGGGGTTCGTTTACATACAATGTGATATCGTTGATTGAAAAATGTGAAAAGGTATTTTCATGTATATTTATCAAATATTTCAAGGAATGCATTTACAATTTATTTTATGTCTACTTGATTATTAGATAGTGTATGGATTTGGTGAGGGTCTGCCATATAAATTTATTCTTAGTGTTTAAAAGGTGTAGGTAGTTTTAAATGTCACTAAATTTTATAAAATTTACTTCTAGAGTACTGTATGGTAATTTTCTAAGATATGTCATTTACAAATAGGGTTTTTTAGTGGACCCCATAAATGTGGCACTAATTCAATAATTAGATGATCCATGGATGTAGAAATTATGTCCATTCATTTCTTAGACATTACGATTATCGTAGGAAGTTAATTCAAACTTATGATGCATAGTAGCAATTATGTAGGAGTTACTAAAAAAGGATGGTCTACTTGACGAGATATATTTGTAGTAAGGGTTCTTTGATACACTCAAAGAAAATTTGGCTAGTGCACCTATTTTTAGTTCGCAGACTAGAAATAATTATTTCACAAATATATTGATACATCTAGAATGGAAATGAGATCCATTCTTGCCTAACCAGTGAAAAAAATATTGACCATTCCATCTACTTTGTGATTTGAATGTTGTCTAATAGGAAAAGAACTACAAAAAAATGAGTGGTAGGACCCAAGGATGGTTTATGTGCTTTATAAGTTTAGAAAATACCTATTATCTTCTTTGTTTGTGTTATTTATAGACCATGATTCTTTGAAGTACATTATGATCAAGTTATCTTTGCATGACTATAATTCTCATTGGATTGTGCTCTTTCAAGCATTCTAGTTTAATACATCTATAAAGTCAAGGTAATTACTTGTAGGACCAGACCACTTATCTCACACACATATAGGATAGGATAAATTCCATAGAGGTAGGGTTTCTTAATGCCTAACTATTTCAATTTGCGTGAGTGCTGGAAGAGATGGAAGAAAATTCAACATTCTTTACATTAGGATTGGAACCTCGAGGATGGTGGTGGCAAAAAATAAGTAGTTGATGATAAATATCACCCAATATTAGTTGATCATAGGGTAATTATATGATATGGATAAATAATAGGTTTTCTTATATATTATAAGTTGTAACATGAGTGAAAATATATACTACAACAAAGGTGTCGAAAAGGGGTGGAAAGAGGAGATTATGCACAAGATGTTAGAGTCTATAAAATATTGGTGTGAGGCTGATGGTATCTAACACTATTCAAGGATACACGATAGTTAACGAAAAAAATTTATATTTCTTAAAGGGTAGGGAAACAAAATCACATAGGTGAGATTCCATTGGTGTCAATGATTACATAGGAAATTTTTAACAAGTGGGTCGTTTATTTTTTAAAAACTATAAAACCACCTATGTGATGAATAGGGGAATGGTACATCATCATTGCAAAGAAATATTTAACCTGATGAGTTGAAGTTACACTAATGAGGGACTGGAATGAAGTAACTATCATTCAACTTTTGTAGGAAAATATAATCACAAGGTTTGCATTTCCCTTAAGCCTAACAAGTAACCGTGGAACTCATTTTCTTAAAAATACCATAATGATTATTTTGGAGGAATTTATGATCACAAATTATAAGATAATTTCATACCATCTAAAATGAATGGGAAAACGAAGCCTTTAATAAGATTGTATACATGACTTTAATAAATATTTTTGAAGTGGTCCATGCAGATTTGGATGACCATGTTTGTAAGGTCTTATGGGCCTACCAAATAATATATAATTTATTGAAAAATTACACCCCATTCCACCTAGTGTATGATAAAGAGGAAGTCCTTACAATGGAGTTATTGGTCCCAAATTTATGGATTTACCCCAAAATTAATCTCGGAAAGGAAGTTGGTACATAAAAGGCTTCTTGAGATCTTACACCTTGATGAATGGAAGTTATTATATTGGTTGAGTTAGGAAATTGAAAAAGGTGCACTAAATATTTTTTAGAATGGGATAAGGTTCTTATATTCGACTTAAACTATGCACAACACTTGGTAGTTATATAGACAATGGACAAGACCATTTATTGTCCACCGTATTTTGGGGAGAAGAGAATTAAATCTCCACAATTGGATGGAGAGATGTTTCTTGGGAGTTTTAATAGTGTGGGCTTAAACCTTACCATAATTAGACATAAAAACATGGATGGAAAATAATTCTGGGAAGACACTAAGTACTTTTGTATATGTTTTAGTTTTATAAGTGCTACAAAAACAATTGAGATAATACTCCATAGACGTAACATTCTTTACACAAAAACTAGTACTTTATTTACCAAAGACTTAGATTATTTTGATTTTTTTTTTATTATTGGCAAATAGTTTTTTGAAAGGGACTATACCCTTGAATACAAAAGAAGGCCTGAGAGCCGAAATAAGAGTGAGAAACAAAGAGAATGGATCAAGATCCAAGTGTTACAATGAAGCTCAAAGTAGCTCAGAAACAGCTACACAAACGAGACATAACAGCAAAACAACAGCAAAAAAACAGCAAACCAACCGCAGAGAAACAGCAAACAGAAGCTCTGCGACTGTTACCCTTACCCAGGCGAAGCGTTACCCTTCAGAGTGGTAGATTTTTTCTTTTTGCTGACCGTTACCCACCCTGATGGAGCCTTCGCGGTTGGAGAAGAAGACAAAGGAGGAGTATTTTCCTTAGTCGCAAATGTCCCATTTGGAACAGCCAAGTTGTTCTCCCGAGATTATTTTGATTTTTGTACACACGGATGTGGCACCTTTTTGTGAGGAAGTAGAGAAATGGAACCTTTGTATAAGAAGTGAGTTTTTGAAATAGGATATCCCATGAAATATAAAATTGAAATGAATATATGTGTTTTTATGGATAATAGTTTTATTGAGCATGTTTTATGCATCCATAAATGATTCGTCATTTGGGGAGAGAAAATCATTAAATCACGTGATGTAGAGGGTGAGTAGGCATATTTTTAGTGCATGTTGATGATAAAAAAGAGTACAATTGTCTCGAGGAAGTATGTGTTATAGTAAATTCCAATGGGGTATTTAAGGGATTTAATGTGGTGTTATGAACCATTCTTGCATTATTAAGGTAGATAATTGAGAGAAAATATAGTGAAGAAGTGATTTGATAGAGACAAAAAGAATTAGATCTAAAGGGAATCAAGTGAGAATTTAGTGTGTGAGGGATTAAGTTTTGTATGAGGGATTAGTGAAAAGATGCACTAAAATCAATGACACCAAACAGAATTTGTAAGTATAGTCACCAATGATGGTGTAGCTAAAAATATGAAAAGGAATACAATTATAGTGGAGATGGTATATCTAGAGAACTTACCAATGATATTATTCTTGGAAAACTAAGTAGGAAGTTGTATCTTGGAGGAGTTGAATCAAAATAAAGATACCATTGTAACCATGTTGATTGCGGAATTACACATGTAGGTGGGTAAGGAGAAGGAAGAAACAACTATGGTGGGTGTAGTGGAACTATGGGAGATGCCTTATTTTAGTGAGCCTTATTATTTTTTGACTTAGGATATAGAAAGAATACATGGGATCTAGTTGTACTTCATTGAGAGAAGTAATAATTTCATTGGCATGAGGATAAGTTAAGCAAGTTGCCTTCCAAATGCTAGCGAATATTTATGGACAACATCAAAAAGATTACAGAACTAGAGAAAAGTAATTTCGAATGGGGAATAAATATGGGAATGTACTCCTATGTGTTGGAGAATTTCTAGTATACAACTTCCTATGTTTCTATATGACTGCTAACTTCAAATCTATCCCCTACAAATCGTATTACCTATGCATTAAAGAAGCCAATTCACTTGCTCAAATACTTGATGAGGGGAACATCTAGGTGTTTTTTAATTATGTGATGAAATAGTTGAAAATGCACATGAAGCACAACATTTAGAGATTTTTTTTTGGTAATTCTCAATCATGGTGTTACTCAACACATTAAATTTGAGGATACCTAAATATTTTCCATTCATATGAGGATCCATGTGTGAGAAGTAAAAGGATAGGATGTTCCTTTTATTTGATAACACTCAAAGGTGTTTAGAGGTGAGTAATGAATAATTGCGTATTTGGTCACTACATATAAGGTATTTTTAGATTTTTGCATCACTCCACATCCTATTCTTACAAGTATGTGCATAACGAATGATGGGTGGATTAAAAGGAGGTTCGGGTCATTTAAGGTGACCAAAAAATACTCTAAGCATGCATTAGATAGAATTGTGAGGGTGAAACACACAACATTTTATGTTCAAGTGTTGGATTCCAAAAGGGAGTTTTGCGGTGGAATTTTTTTATCCGCATATAAATGAATGCATGTTGTGATGAATATTTATAGTATGAATCCCTTGAAATTTTAAATGAAAGGATGCTACATGAATAGATAAATGAGGAATGGATAAAAAATACTAATTAACTGAAACTTTCGTACCAAAAAGATAAGTCAAGAATTACGGTTGGTAATACCAAGGAATTGGTCACATAGAAGTTTGGGTTTACCACAAGAAGAAAATTACCAAAGGAAACTATGAAACCACCTCCACTACCACCATTGGTTAGGAAGGGAAAGGAAAGAAGGGTGTTATCCCCCATATAATGAATACACATCCCGAGTCCTCTCTTAGGATATGAAATTTATGTGGATAAGCTCAAAAAATAACTAGATAAGTCTAAGGTGTGTGTGGGCCACAAGGAGGAGGGGGAAAAAGGTAGTGTCGAAAGTAGTGGAGCCTCATATAAGTCCACCGAACATCATCGAAAGAGGAAGGACTGGCCCTAGAGAATGATGGGGAAATAGTTTCATAGGAATCTTTTTTAAGGATACCTTGGATAAGAAGGGAGAGAGTTCTCACAAGAAGTGGGAGATAAAAAATAAAAAAAAAAAATCCACAGAGATCAATATTTAGACGAGATATTCATGAAATCTAATGAAATCAATGAACCCTTTATTGGCTTTTGAATTACCTAAGGTTTCAATTGGTATAGCTTTGATGCAAAACCATCATAAGGATTAAAGAGGGTACATCTACAATATCCACATGCGTCAATTTCTTCCTAATATGGATATTTTATCCTCATCTTGGTGGGAGAGTAGATCTAGTAGATTTTATTCTTGTAAAATTAAAAAAACATACCATCATAACAAATGTAGATATTATAGTGGTGATGTGGGAACATAACTTAGAAAGGTTGTAACTTTTGATCCGACCATTGGATCATCTTGAAATTTTATAGGGTGTTAGATCTTGATTAGTAATATGCCATGACCAACTTATCATATGATATGGGTGCCATTTTGGAATATTTTTGGGCTGAATTCCTTCATCTAGTGGTCTGAAATTGGCTTTGAA
The DNA here is from genome assembly GCA_018340775.1 of Taxus wallichiana var. yunnanensis. Classification (NCBI taxonomy): domain Eukaryota; kingdom Viridiplantae; phylum Streptophyta; class Pinopsida; order Cupressales; family Taxaceae; genus Taxus; species Taxus wallichiana. The sequence continues at coordinate 907,262,708 of CM031234.1, read as the reverse complement.
CATTTGTTTGGTTTTGTCTAGATATTAGAGTTTTAGTATATTTTGCTATGATTTATAGAATAAGCCAATATTTGGCACAAGCCTTCATTTATGAAGTCATATTTATTACGCAAAATTTTGGGCCCATCCAAGGTGTTTTACTAGTAGGTATTTTTTGTGTTTTAAATTTTCATGTCATTTTAAGGTTTCATGGAATTTTAAGGTTTTTTTAGAGACAATGAACAATAAAAGGAAGATTGTAATGTTGTAAAATATTAATTTAGATTCACGAATGATAAGAAACATATTTTGAATAGTTTTGAGTTTTCCAAGATTGTGTGTGTGTGTGTGTGTGTGTGTGTGTTTTTGAGGCATTTCAACCTCTTCCAAATTGGATCCACATCAATTGGTATCGAGCGAGGATTTTGATCTTGCGGGAGCACGTGAACATAATACAACTTATATTTGTCTATGTGATTATTAACTCTATTTCATATAAGCATGGTTAGATATGGAAGAGGATGTTATGCTCGATGAATAGGCATATCCAAGAGCTACAGATACAAGTTTTTGAGCTCATAGGAGAAGTTACCCACCTTAGACAGAGACATGTAAATGGGGATGTAGAGTCAAATAGTGATATTGAAGAATTACCTCCGTTAAGGAATGAAGGAGGAAATGAAGAATAAAATGAGAGAGATGAAGAAAAATTTAATGATTGATCATTTGAGGAGAGAATGATCCAATATTTGGAGGGAAATAATGACGGTATCAAGATTAATGTTCTTGATTACGGTGGAGGGTTATGACCAGAGGAGTTAATTGACTGGTTAAATCACATGGAAAAATTATTTGAGTGGAAAACCCTTTTAGAGGAGAAGAAGGTTAAGTTTACATGTAATAAGTTGGTCGATATGCATTGATCTCGGGTGGGATCGTCTGTAGAAATGAAATACAAAGGAAAGGATAAGGAAAGATCCAGGCTCGTATAAAATGGTGAAAATTTTGAAAGAAAAGTTTCTTCATATAGATTATGCCCAGACACTATTTCAAAGGTTTCAAAACCTAAGACAAAAGGATCTCAACATTGAAGAGTATACTAATGAATTTTACAAGATATCAATTCGGTGGAACAAGGAGATTCTAAAGAAAAAAAGGCTACAAGGTATGTAAATGGGTTGAGTTATACCATACAAGATGAATTGAGTATTCTTTAGATCCATAGCCTAGATGATGTTTATCAACTTGCATTAAAAGCAGAATAAAATAACAAGAGGAGTAATTTTAGAAGAGGAGTGAAGAGAGGACCATCGTCATCTCCAATGAGAGGGAGAGGTAGATTTGATTCCCTAAAAGGTGAATCCTCTAATGTAGAAGGGAAAGAAGAATTTGGTCAAGGTCATGATAACTACCAAAGAGGTAGGGGTTTCAAAGAGGAAGAGGATATGGTGGAGGATGGGGTTGGAATATCCCCCAAAGGAAGTATACTTGTTATCGATGTGGTGAATAAGGGCATAAAGCTTTTGAGTGTCTACACTATCCTACATAGGATAGATGGCAAGTGGAACATATGTGAGTAAACCTGGTCAAAGCTGAAAAGAAGAGGAAATGGAGGTTACTGCAGACTTAGGTGAAACCCTCATGATAAGGAAAATGATGATTGTCCCAAAGAAGGATAAATACCAATATGGTGTCGGTGGTCATTCTTGGCCGCAGACAAATATCTTTTGAATAAGATGCACCTCTGGAGGGAAGGTATGTAAAATTATTATTGATGGTGGTAGTTGTGAAAATATGGTCTCAACTGTGATGGTTGATAATCTCAAGTATAAAATGTGAGAAGAACATATATCCCTATCACATATCATGGTTCAAGAAAGGGAATGAGATAACCATAGATAAAACATTCCTAATAAAGTTTTCAATTGGGGATACCTACGAGGATGGCGTATGGTGTGATTTTATCTCGGTGGATGTATGTCATATTTTATTGGGTAGACCTTGGCAATCGTTAGTGTGTATGACTTGCCTCGTCATCCTGGGGTCCCATCCATATCACCACGGGGTTCATTAGCTAGGCAATATCCTAGCACGTGGGTTCATATTGAGGTAATTAAAATTAATAAAATTAAAGTCAATATACCAATAGACATGAGGGGGTGAAAGGGTTTAATTTATTAATGTTTTGAATCAGGCATTGGGGGTAGGTTAGAGAGGTGGGCCAAAGGAAAGGAAAGTTTAATTTTAATATAAAACTGAAACATTTGAGCCCTAGTTTTTAAAAGTAAATACCTTAAAATTGTAAAAGGAGTGTGGTCATAAATTAAATTAAAATATCTTTTTTAATAAAGAAATCTAGATTCTTAACCAAAAAATAATAAGATGGTAGAAGATTAGGATTGAGTATGCTTTTCAACACAAGTGATATTATTTCACCATCTTAATTATTTGAAGAAATATTAATAAATGATTAAATCTTAACATATATAAGGTGATTTGTTAAAGGTCTTCAATGGCTTCAAACTATCTTTCAAGAGGAAATGCATATTAAAAAATTGAGTGAGAAATATAATATATTTTTTGTCTACTATATTATGGTAGAAATAAAAAGGGGTAAATAAAATTGTAATTGAAAAATGGGTAAGTAAGGTACATGGAAAAAATAGGGGTTATTTTCATTCTAATAATATAACAAAAGGGGGTATTATCAATTGAATAATTAGATGTAGAAACTAGAATTAAGGGTGTTCTTTAATACTCTTCGAATGCACGTGCTATACCATAATTTTACTAAGTGAACCCCCATGCATATCACGTGGTGATTCATCTCGCCTAACGAGTTCATAGGTCTTAGGAGTTATATGACAAGTGGCATATTCCGTCATAGAATCTGTCATTGTCATATGTGTTAGTGGCATCATAGGAGTTACATTCCCTATTTGGAATCGTAACTCCTCTTTCCCTCTTATGGGGAATGATTGTCTAGGTACAGGGAGTTACACAACACTCCTATATGTACCCTCATTTCTTTATATATGAACATGTTAACCACAATGTTATCTTTCTCAGTACATGATTTTCCATTGTTGTTCCACTCTTGTTGATTATGTTGGAACTATCACGTTATCGTTGGAGTGCAAATTCATCATAGTGTACAAGTTTTCGTATCGATTCTCGCGAACACCCTCTCATGGTATCATAGCTTGAGGATTTGGTAAGAGTGCACTCATCATTTAGGGTTTCTTATTACTTGTGGTTTCATTATACCATTCCTCTTGCAAGTTTTTGTTAGTTTTATTGGAATTGTGCTAACGGGTTTTTAACAATTGTTCTTGGATTTTGTGTTTTTGGGTTTGTGCATGTGTGGAGGTTATCGACTTTCACCGCCGGATCTAAATGGTTTCAGTCATCTAGTGGGAAAGCGTTATTTTGAGGTAAGGGTCATTTTTCAATCTTATCACATTTTTAAATGCAATTGAATTTTTTTATAAAATCTATTGTTATTGACCTTTTATCTCCCACCCTCTCCTACCTGGTTGCATTGTTTTACCTACGCATTAGCTCTCGGTCACATGCGTTTGGGTTTTTTTGCATTGTTGGCTCCTTGTTATTGGCCGAGCTGCTTTTGCATTCATCGCCCCTGCCCGTGTTCGTTCCTTTGCATTGTATTCCTGGGGTTTTATTGCATTTTATTGGTTCGCTGCCCTTCATTACCGAGAAGTGTGTTTTACACCTGCGTGCTTACGTTCCTTATCCTCTCATTCTCGCTGCTACCCCACTTTTATTTTATTTAAAGTCATTTATATATTCTCAGTCGTGTCGCTTTTTCTAATCGGTCGGTGGTTTAAAATAAAAGTGGATCGGTTAGAATTAAAAGTGGGTGGGTGTTCTTTACATACCTGGGATTTTTTAAATATTAAAGGTGGCCTTTAATTTCATAAAGTAAGGCCTTTTATTAATGTGAGGTTTATAAGGTAGATGTTTAATAGTTCGGGCTTTATAATTATTAGCTAGGATCTTATTTTTATAAAGGTTATTTTATTTAATTATTGGGTCTTAACATTAGTTTGAGATCTAATAATCTCTCTCTAAGGTTAATTAAATTAATCTTTTAAGAGCCTTTATTAATAAATTAAGTATTTAATTAAAAATTTAAGCTTTTTTATTTTAGATTAGTAGTAAATAAATAGTCCTTTATTTAATCTTTTTGTCGTTTTTAGTCCTTTTTGCACTAAAATGAGTTTAATTAGATGTTTTTAAAGGTCAATTTTTAAAATGTTATTAGTTGTTTTTTCTCTAATTGTGTGCTAGAGTGTTTTGTAGCATTTTAAACATTTTTCCTTCCGGGAGCCTTCGCTCCGTCCTAGAAATCATCTAGAATCGTTTCGAGTTGTGTTATTTCCTTGTAAAAACCCTTGTTATTTTTGTGACTGGTGAGTGCGTTTACCACAATATAACGGCAAGAAGGGCTTTCTGTGTGACATGGGACACTATTTCTCACACATTTTTATTTTGTCTCCCTCTTTCTTTTTCTCATTTGGTGCTTGTTTACGGTGTCGAAATGCTACAATCAACAAACCTTGATTGTAGTGTTCACTATTGTGCGTGCGTATTACGTTGATTACAAGATGAGTGACCAATTGGTTCTTGACGCTTACATCACGCCTCGATTATAATCAACACACTAAACTATAAAGTGCCAAATTCGAGTTTATTAATATTGTTATGGGATTGTTGTGTTTCTTTCTCTTTCTTTAGGCATTCTTTCTTTCTCTCTTCGCTATGGGTGCATCAAAAGTACCTTTTCTCACATTGTTCAACTTATTCGAATGGGGATCTAAAATTGTTATGGTTTCTGCTGTAAAGGGTTATTATTTGTTTCCATGGGATTGGAGACTAAACCCGATGATGAACCCAAAAATCTAAGTGGTTCAACTGTTGTGATGAATCCTTAGGTCTTCTTTGTATTTCCATCTCTTCCGACTTGCTCTTCCACATTGAAACTTCCTCAACACCCACTGAAGCGTGGAAAACGTTTGACGACATGTTTGGGAAGCAAGATGACATGAGAGCGAATGAGTTGGAGAATGAAATACTAGGGTTAAACCCTAGTGACTTTGAAAACATACATGCCTTCTTCTCAAAGTTTGTCCACACTAGATTGTTTCTTAAGGGATGTAAAGTGGAGAAGAAAGATCTCAATTGATCTTGTCAATTCTTTCTAAGTTAGGTCTCGAATACTCTATCTTCATTTCAACTTTCCACACCATGAAATCCACCTTGGGAAGTACTTGGAAAATGCCCTCATTTGACAATTTTTCATCCCAACTCATTCAAGAACAAGACAAACTCATTCAAATGGGGAATCTAAAATCCAAGTCACATGCCCTTGTGGCAAGTAAGTAAGGGTAAGAAAACTAAAAAGAAGGAGAAAAGGATCAACCTAAGAAGGAAACCAAGACCAACCAAGCCCAAGCCAATCTTAACACAAATGCTTTGACTTCTGAGCCTAAAGTGAAGAAGGAAAAGTGTAAGTGTTCCTATTACAAGAAGATGGGCATGAAGAGCACCAATGTATGTAGAAACAGATTTATTACTCAACTCATTTACTTGAGAAGAATAAAAATAAGTGTCCTGAATCCTTTAAATAGAATGCTAAAAAGGGTAAGCCTTCATAGAAAAGAGTCTAAATCGAGAAGAAGAAAGGAAACCCTCAGAGCTAGATCATCTCCTTTATCGACGTGGATTATCGATTTTGGCTTTGAATGTTGAGTTCGTTAGCATCGAACGATGTTTCATGTCCCAAATCACGTTGGGTGATGACACTACAATTTCGGGCTTTTAGTAGTGGATCCGTAGAAGATGGAGGGTGGAACATTTAACCAAGTGTTGAACGTTCCCAATATCTCTACCACTATCCTATTGGTTTACCAAATCACTCATCTTGGCGAGGAATACGAGTGGAATTTGATCCTAACTCGGTGATTATTCGTGAGCTTAAATCTGATTGCACAGTGGCTAAGGGAAAGGTGTATCACCGTTCTGGTTATATATCTTTTCCCATTTTACTTCGATTCGATGCCCACTACTTCTCTCACTCATACATATGAGTTTAGAAAGCTATAGCATGAGTGTTTTGGGCATCTTAAAAATGTTACCTTAAACAATTAAGACAAAATGAAATCAATCAACATGTTACCCTGCGTCAAGTTTTCTAAGGGTCTTTATGAGGGTTGTGCCCTCAAGTAGCACTGTGAGAAATTTTTTGATAAAGGAAAATCATGGAGAGCTACTCGTCCTTTGGATCTTGTTCATAGTGACATTTGTAACTCTTTCCCTTCTCCTTCATTTACTAGAGCTCTTTATATACTAACCTTCATTGATAACTTTTCACATTACACTTGGGTGTATTTTCTTAAGCTTAAGTTTGAAGTCTTTGAGCATTTTTAGGACTTTAAGGTTCTTGCTGAGAAATAAGCGGAATGGTATATCAAGGATTTTCAAACCGAAAAATGGAGGTGAGTATGTGAGCAATAGGATCAAATTTTTTGTACCTCCGAAGGGATTTCTTTGCAACATACATTTCTTACAACCCTTCACAAAATGGAGTTATGGAAAGAAAGAACCAAATGCTTAAGGAGATGCCCACTTGTATGATTCACTCAAAATCCCTTCCTCCTCAGTATTGGGACGAAGTATTAAACCATGTGTGCTACATTAAGAACTTATTCCACACAAGGCCGTAAGAGGGATGACACCCTTTAAAGCTTGGTTTAGACGTAAGCCTAATATAGAGAGCTTTGTGTCTTCGATTCAATGTTATGGCCCAGATTCCCAAAAAGAAACACAAAGTATTAGAACCACAATCTAGACACTGTATTTTTGTAGGGTACCTTGATGGCGTGAAGGGGTATAGATTGTTGAACCCTATTAATCAGAGCTTTATATTTATATAAGTGTTAAGTTTGATGAGTCATCTTCGACCTATACTTCTCTACCCTCTAAGGTTATTTTTCTTGATGATTCATATTTTGACTCGTCGATGATGATGTTTTTGAGTGAGTTCCTCCTCTTAATCATCATAATCCTCTCGACCCTTAGACTTTGTATTATTATGATTATGACAGTAGTGATGATGAGGACTATGTCCCTTGTCACTCGAGTGAAGAATATTCCAACTCGAGCCTAATCCTTCTAGTCCTCTTTGGGATAGGAAAACTTTGCGAGTTCGGAGAATTAGTTGGAGATCCTTTAGATGAGAGATGTACTAACTCGAATTCATTGGACCCCACTCCTTCACCTCCACTTCTGACTCTCAGTCTTTCCGAGGCTTCTAGGATTCCTGAGTGGGATTCTACCATGGATGAGGAGTATTCCTCACTCATGAAGAATGATACTTGAGATCTCAACCTTCTTTCAAAAGGAAGAAAAAATGTTTGGTGTATGTGGTTGTACCAGAAAAAGTATAGTGTCGATGGAGAATTTGATAAGTATAAAGCATGACTTGTATCTAAGGGTTTCCCCCGAAGAATCGGGGCTGATTACTTGGAAACATTTTCTCCAGTTGCAAATATGACTTCTATTTGACTGACCATTTCCATCACGCTTCTAATAGATGAGAAGTCCACCAGATGGATGTCAAGAGTACCTTCCTTCATGAGGACCTCAAAGAAGATATCTACATGGAATAACCTCTAGGTTATGTCCATGATACCTCCCTCAATTTCAAGTTAAATAAGTCTCTCTATTTATCCTTAAACAATCCCCTTGGGCTTGGTATGCCAATATGGACTCCTTTCTACTTGCATCAAGGTTCACTCAGTGTCACTCTAACCCAAATGTGAACATTCTGTAATAGGATGAGTCCATGCTCATTCTTGTTCTATTTGTTGATGACTTGTTTATCGTGGGTAGTTCTTCCTCTATCATCAATTTTGTGAATATTTCCTTGACCAACAATTTTTTCCATGTCTAACTTAGTATTTATTCATTAATTTCTTGGGATCCATATTTCACAATCTGACTCAGGGATTGTGATTTTGTGGCCTAAGTAATCTCTTTATTTTCTTTCTCGGTTTCACGTGTCTGATTGCAATTCTTCTCTTAATCCTTTCCTTTACGTGGTTAAGTTGGTTCCCAATTTCTCTACTCCTTTGGTTTATGGTGCTCGTTATTGATAGTTGGTTGGGAGCTTGATTTACCTTGCTCACACTAGGTCGGATATATCATATTATATTGGTATTGTGTCCAAATTTATACAGGAGCTTCATGAGTTGCATTGGAAATTAATGAAGTAGATCCTTCACTATGTTTGTGGCACTCATACAAATGACATTCACTACTTAGGAGGGATAGAAATTGACTTGGTTGGATATACAGACTCTAATTAGGTCAGTGATCTAGATCATCAAAAATCTACCTTAGGCTACAATTTCTCTCTTGGTTCGGGTCCTATCAGTTAGTCTAACAAGAAGTAGAATGCAATTTCCATATCATCTACAGAGGCAGAGTACAAAGGAGAGTTAACGCTGCCATAAAAGTGTTTTGGTTGTAGGGTATCTTGACAAAGTTTGGTATTCACTTTCGATAACATACCATTATCTACTATGACAACATGAGCACCATCTTCAATTCAGTTCAACATTAGTGGATGAAGTAAATTGAGATCCACATATAATTCATTCAAGAGCCGATACATGAAGGAATCATCGACTTACAACATTGTTAGATAGTTGATCAAAGGCTACAAACATATTTACCAAGCCCTTCTCTGAGGTGAAGTTTCTTCACTTGTGGTCTCTTCTTAGGGTGAGGTATGTTGTATCCTCCCATCTTCTTCAGCTTTCTATTCTTTATCATTTTCTTCTTTCTAGAGAGATGTTGTTTGAACATGGGAACCTTATCAGGCCTTTAGTTGTAGGGGCCCCATTGACACATATTTCTTAGTTGTTTAAGGGATTCTTCTTTCTTTTCTTACTTGACATGACCTGAGTCTTGCCCACATCACGTGGTGATTCAAGACACCTAGCGAGTTCATAGGTCTTAGGAGTTATATGAAAAGTGGCAGATTCCATCATAGAATTTGTCATTTTTATATGCATCAATGGCGTCATAGGATTTACATTCCCTATTTGGAATCATAACTCATCTTTCCCTCTTATAGGAAATGATTTTCCAGCACAAGAGTTACGAAATCCTATATGTACCCTCCTTTTTTATCTATGAGCATGTCGGACACATTGTTGTCTTTGTATACATGATTTTCTATTATTTTTTTAATCTTGTTGATTATGTTGGAGCTATCACATTACCATTGGAGTGCAACTTCATCGTAGTTCATAAGTTTTTGAATCGATTCTCATGAACACTATTTCAATAATATGATAGAAATATTACGCATGATGGAGGGAAGAATGCTTATACTTTTTGGAAGGATGATGTAAAGGTTGTTTTATTACCCTTCAATGAAAAAGAGAAGAGTTAGGTCTTATTAGTTACAAAGTATTTTGTTGTACAAATGGAAGAAGTGGGTTATTGTTATGCATTGATGGAAAAGAAGGTGGAACTAGAGGCCTTTGGTATACCCATTGTGGCAAGAGAGGTGCTAAAATAATACACATATATCATACTAGAAGAGCTACCATATGGGTTACCTCTAAAGATGGATATATAACACCATATTAATTTTATCCCAGGATCAGACCTTTCGAATTAGGAATCCTTTGGGATAATCCAACACAGAGTGAGGATTTAAACATGCAAGTGACATATCTGATATATAAAGGGTTAGTGAGATAAATCATGAGTCCATCTGCAACTCCAACACTATTGAATCCCAAAAAGGATGGAGACTAGATAATGTGTGTGGATAGTAGAGCAATAAATAAAATCATGATGAACTATCGGTTCCCAATTCCAAGATTGGAAGATATGATGGACATGAGCCCTATATTTTAGTAAGATTGACCTTCGGAGTGGGTACTATCAAATCTGAATCTGTGAAGGGGATGAATGGAAAATGGATTTCAAATAAAATATGGATAGTACGAGAGGATAATGATGCCATTTGGATTATATTATGCACCAAAGACATTCATGAGGCTGATGAATAGAGCATTGTGAGAATACAATGGTACTTTTTGGGTTATCTATTTTGATGATATTTTGATATTCAATAGGAAAGTGGAAGAACACTTGTTGCATTTAAAATTGGTGTTAGAATTGTTATGAAAAGAGAGTTTGTATGCAAACTTAAATAAGTGTAGATTTATTCAAAAAGTTTAGTTTTTTTGGGGTTTATCATCTCAAAGGATGGAGTGAGGATGGATGAGAAAAAGTGAAGGAAATTTTGGAATGACCTATTCTAAGGAATGTGATAGAGGTTCTTAGTTTTCATGACTTAGTAAATTTTTACAAGAAGTTCATCAAGAATTTTAGTAGCATTGTCACACCCATAACAGAGTGCACAAAGGGAAAGGAGTTTGTATGGACTAAGGAAAAAATAGATAGTTTTGAATTATTGAAGAAGAAAGTGTCAGAGGAACTTGTTTTAGTATTTTCATATTTTAGCAAGGTCTTTGAGGTTGATTTTGATGCCTCACATGTCGAGATTGGAGTTGTATTGAGTCAAGAAGGACGACCTATAACATTCTTCAGTGAAAAGCTAAATAAAGTTAGGAGGAAATATTCTACTTATGATGTGGAATTTTATGCTATTGTTCAAGCATTAAGGAATTGGAGACATTACTTGGTAGCTAAGGAATTTGTACTCTTTATTGACCATGAAGCATTGAGGTATGTAAAAATAAAAGAAACTAAATAGTAGGCATGCGAAGAGGGTTTAATTTTTGCAAGAATATATTTTTTTTCTTAAAACATAAGTCAAGTCAAGCAGGATCAAGTTGTTGACACCTTGAGTAGGCATGTAGAATTGTTAATAATAATGGAAAATGAAGTAGTAGAGTTTGAGGTAGTTAAGGAATTATATGAAAGTGATACAAATTTTGGTGATGTTGTAAGACAATGTAAGGACCCTAAAATGGGTAGTGGTTCTTCTGACTATTTGGTGTAGGATGGTTATTTATTTAGGGGAAAGCAATTGTGTATCCCTGTTAGTGCAATGAGAGAAAATATTAATACAGAATCGCATAGTGGGGGTTTGGATGGACACTTTGGTATAACTAAGACAACTACTCTTATGGTAGAGATGTATTATTGGCCAAAATTAAAGATGTACATAATTAGGATTATATCAAGATGTAGAGTGTGTCAAATTGCTAAGGCCCATATACATAATATGGGGTCAGATATGCCATTAAATTTCTCTCTGTAAACATGCGTTGATTTGAGTATGGATTTTGTGTTGGGAATTCCTAACACATAATGAGGGAATGGTTCTATCTTTTTTCATAGATAGATTCTCTAAAATGGAACATTTCATTACTTGTAGGAAAACTAATGATGCTTCTAGAGTTGCAGATTTGTTTTTCAAAAGTGGTTAGGTTGCATGGAGTTCCAAGAATGATCACTTCAGATCGGGACATAAAGTTTTTGAGTCACTTTTGGAAGAATTTATGGAGGAAAATGGGGACACAACTACATTTCAGTAGTGCATATCACCCCTAGACTGATGGAAAAATAGAAGTAGTAAACAAAAGCTTGGGAAATCTTCTATGTTGCATAGTTGGAGAAAATCAAACAATGAGATTTGGCTTTACCACAGATAAGTTTACTTATAACAGCTTGGTAAACAAGTCAACAGGAGGTCTCCTTTCCATATTGTCTATGGTAGGAACCCCAAGGGAGTTCTAGATCTAATTGTGTTGCCTGGTGAAGATAAAACCAGTGATGATGTAGAAGCATTTGCAGAACACATGCTACAATTGTAGGAAGAAGTGAGGGAAAAGATGAAAGTTAGTAATGTAAAATATAAAGCAATTTTGGATGCAATTAGGAGAGTAAATTCATTTGAAGAAGGATATATGGTTATGGTTCATCTTAGAAAGGAGAGGTTTCCAAAGGGGACATATAATAAACTAAAGTATAAGAAGATTAGGCCATGTAGGATTCGAATAAAATGAGTGATAATGCCTACAAGGTGGAGCTACATGAAAACTTTGATATTTCACCATCTTTTAATGTTTCTGACTTATATAAGTTTACAAGTCATGGTGAAAATGTCATGGGGGAGGAAGAAATAACATGGGAGAAGAAGATTTTGAAGAAGAAAAAAGAGCGCGGGTAATGCATGTCTTAGACTAAAAGATACTCACTAATAGGCATGAGAGCTACAATGGATATTTGGTATAGTGGGAAGGTTTACAAAAGGAAGAAAATACTTGGATTCCTGAGTGGGAGTTGAAAAATATTGACAATGGAAATTGGATGAATTTCATCAATTGAATTCTTAGGAGCAAAATTCTTTTCAACCAGGAGAGAATGATACATGAGCATAACTTCCGAAGGCCATAACTTTTGATCTGACCATTGGATCATATTGAAATTTTCCAAGGTCTTAAGTATTGATTAGTAACATGCCATTAACAAAATTTCAAAAAAAAAAGTGTCGTTTTCAAAGCATATTTTTGGGGCCGAGTTCCTTCGTCCTAGTGGTCTAAAATTGGCTCTAAACATTTATTTTAGTTTTGTCTAGAACTTAGAGTTTTAATATCTTTTTCTTTGTTTTATAGAATAAGCCAAGATTTGGTGCAAACATTTATTTATGAAGGAATATTTTGTATGTAAAATTTGGGGCCCATCTAAGGTGTTTTACTAGTACATATTTATTTTTGTGTTTTAGGGTTTTATGGAATTTTAGGGTTTCGTGACATTTTAGGGTATTTTAGAGATAATGGATGATAAAAGGAAGATTTTAATGTTGTAAAATATCAGTGTAGATTCAAGAATGAGAAGAAAACAATTTTCAAAAATTGCTTTTGTGTGTGTTTGTGTGTGTGTGTTGTGTGTGTGTGTGTGTGTGTGTGTGTGTTTGTGAGTGTGCATTTCAACCTCTTGTAAATGGATCCACGTCATAATAAATGTAGATATTATAGGAGTAGTTAAATCAATGGGACGTATAACTTGTGGAGATTCATTTTTATGTACTTGTAGTGGTATAGTATATCACAATGAATCATCATTATTTTGAGGGTGGAAATTTTACAATGGAGGAAACCTCCTTGGAAAATGATTGGAAACTTAACACCGTAGTCAAGCTAACTATAGAGTTATAGAAGATCCAATGGAAGAAACCCCCATAGAAGTAAAGGATTTTCCAAAGTTTTGTGATTATAGAAATATTTATAGAAGGTAATGGCACAAGCTGATATTATATTGGGAATTTTTAATTTATTCACTATTTTGGAAGAAATGTAGAAGGCATGATTAGTAAAAATAAAGCCTTTCATAATCGATACAAAAAGAGTTGGGCAAGAATCCTATATTCGACATAGAGTGGAGGCCTATAAAAAATAATTAAATCAATGGGGATAATACGATGAAATCATTGATAATCTCTCTATACTCAAGGTTCAAGTTTTAATCAGCCATAAAAATATGAAAGCCACTCTAGATCCAAATCCAAGGAAACATAGGAAAACCTAGAGGCTTTTCTCGTAGTACTAGGAGAAAAGTTGGAAGATTTATAAAAGTCAATATATGATGGTCATATAGGAAATAATGAGGAGATGGGCTAATGGTTGTATGGATGGTAATTTTGGAGTTATTAAATAAAAAGGTCCTAAAGGCCTTAGAATAAAAATAATTGGTTTGATATTCTTTTAATTATTTTTACAAAGATTATTCTTTATTTTTATAGAGTGGGAGCAAAGAACTTTGTTCAAGGATGAAAACATAATTTAGTGTGGGGTCATGTTGATAGGTTTTAATAGAAAATAAAATAAAATTACTAGAATACCATGAACGTGAGTGATAAATGGGCATAAGTCATCTAGATCTATATAAAACACACTAGAATAACACATGGAAGAACAAGAAAAAAATGTTTTTGGATCATCAAGGATCGCCAATGATCGTGTAATGCTTTATAATTAGATGAAAATTTTAATCCATAATGGATTAAATATCCACAAAAATATGTTCAAGGGTCAAACATTATAAATAGGGGGTCACAAGGACATGAATATACACTCAAATTCACAACACATGAGTGGCGCATAGATAAAGACAGATATGAGGAAACATAAATATGTGCGAGTTGTAGGTAATGATCAATAGAATCAGGGAATTCTATTAAGATGGGTAATTTTAGGTGTATATGGATTCTTGTTTGGATTAATGAGGGTTAATGTTTGTAATTAAGAATTATGTACATAATTAATTACAATACAAATAATTTGTGATACATATGAATATAATGATGATATTTTCTGTTCTATTATGCATTCATGGATGGTTAATGGGTATTGTTCATGAATTTAGCACCATAGATAACATATAAACCTCACAATTCTCCCCTACATGAGGTACATGTTTCAAGTTTGATTTCACTTCATATGAGACCTTTAATTATAGGATTGATTGAATATTCTAGAGTAAGAAAAACATTTGCTTGATCGTAAAATCCTAAATTTTAGATGAAGTAGAACAACATACAATGAGCTAACCAACTATTTATCCTTTACAATAAATATTTTTATTAATTAATAAGAGGAGAAATCTAATTATTCATTAAGTAAAATACAAATGTCAAGAGAAACAATTAATGAATCTCTATGAAAGAGAACCATGATCTCTCCATATGGGATTTCTGTACTAGCCCTACCCACCAAAACCATAAATAAAAGTAGAGAGCAACATGTAGTGCCCACTTCCTTTTGACACCTTTTGATACTGATCATGACATTGTTGACTATACCATGGACATTGTTATAGTTTTGATTTAATATGATGATTAGATGTTAGAGCATGGATTATTGCTTGACTCGATTCATATATGATGCATGATGATTATTAGAGATATTTTATATATTGATGTTGATATACTATCTGACATGGTTACATTATAAATGTTGTTCGGACATGTGATATTAGGACATTTTGAGTAGACCTAGAAAATGAAAATTGAATTAAAATTGATGATAATATAGTTGTTGATGAAATTTTAAGTGACAATGTTGATTGGCTTGATGATTGTTGTGATTCACATATATATTGATGAATTTGGAAGTATATTATATTCATTTGGATGTTTTGATGTAGCCACGAGGCCGAAGGAGGTATTTGTGTTTTGTAGGTTAAAATATCACAACACACATCGAGAGGATTGAGACCAACCACTTTGGAATTCTAGATGAATTCAACAAGGTCACCATGACAACTTTATTTGTTTGTGTGTGTTTGATTGTTGTTAGGGATTCCCATGGGGGTCACCTTCAAATGTGACCAAGGGGTTTTATGTTTCTTTTATTTATTTTCCTTGGTTTAATGTTGCATGTGTTTATTTTGTAGTGCTTTGACCCCTTTCCTTATTTATTAAATGGTGTGTTAATTAATGTGAGTAATCATATTGTTAAAAATTAATTAATCAAATTGGGTCATAAAAAAGTAATTATTAGAGTTGTTGGCCTAAAATTAAAGTGTTGTAAGAAATGTGTAAGTGATGTGTAAGATATGTGTAAGTTGATTTTGGAGTATGAAACACTCCATCTTCTTTGAAATTCAAAATTTTCCTTAGAGGCTGATTTTGGAGACTTGTGGGACAAATTAAACTTGTTTCGTGCCTCTTAAATTTGTATACCAACCTTACATATGGTTGAGAGTTAAATTTATCCCTTCTTTATGCATTTTTGTAAGTCAAGTTGAATGTTTTTATTACACTTTTCTTACATGTTTTAATTTCAGTCCTTATGGGGTGTGGGCTTGTTTGAGTGTGTAAGTAAAACTATCATATTATTCACCCACCTATTGATTATGCATTGGAAAATGAAGTTGACTTTTGTGCTTGGAGTTGAGGATGTGTGATGTGGCATCCCACTTGGATCCACCTCATCCTCTTCCCTTCCCTCTTCTATAAATTGGAATTCTTTAGCTTGGTTTTGGGTTGCTCCAATTTTATCACTTCATTTTGGGAGACTTCTTTTGGGGTTTTGGAGAGCTCTTGATTTTGGAGAAGATTGGAGATTGTTGCATGCTTGTAGATTGTTGATCTCTTGGACTATTTTTCATTGGAAAGCTTGTTGTTTTGAACTTGGAACAAACTCCATCATGGAGAGGTAAGAGCTTGGCTCTTGGAAATGCTCTTCTTTTCCCTTTTATGAATATGTAAAGGCTTGTATGTTTGTTATTATTTGTGCGATGTTGGGTAGATGGCCTAGGAATGGTGTAGGAGAAGGCTATGGGGCTTATTTTGTGGGAGGAATAAGTGTTTTTGGGGAGGTATAAGTATGGAGGGAGTTATGATTTGGCTTTCACCTTACAAAGAAATAGCTTGCATTTCCTTACTCGTTGTGGGGTGCCATAAGAGGTTGGGGAGGTATAAGGAAATGTGAGGAATAAGGGGCACTTGGGGAGGCATAAGGACATGTCAAGGATTTTAAATGTTATATTTTGGCAGTTTGTTCTCAGTGATGATACCCATTTCCTCTTTTGGAGGCATAAGTAGCATCCCCAATAGTTTCTTGCTCCTTTAGCTTGCATGAAGAAGCCTGAGTTTTGTTTGTTGTCTTTCAGGTGGTTGTAAAATTGTTGTTTTGTTTTGGACTATGTTTTAATATGAAATGTGCATGTTGAAAGATTGCCTTTGTGTTGTGGAAGCCTATTGTTTTCATGTATTGAAACACATTTATTATTGCATTGTGGTTGGGGTGCGGGGGCCAATGAAGAAGGATGAATTCTCCTTTCATTAGATGTCTTGGTTGAGTGGAGAGCGTTTCCTTTCCCCTACTTTTGTTGTGATCAAAATTGAAAAAGATGGAGAATCTTCATGTTGTTGTTCTGGAGCAGAGGAAAAAGAGTTTTTACAGTCCTTGTTGAGATCATTATTTATTGTAATCCTTTCCCACTTCGAAGTGGATGACCTTGTAGATTTTTTGTGTGATGGAAAGATGTTTTGTATTGGTTATGAAAGTTGTAATTTGAAATGTGAAAGAGATGTACTATGTTTTCTATTTTTAGATGAAAGAAAAGAAATATTTATATCTTGTAAGTTGTATTTGATCAATGGAAAAGAAAGTTGTAAAAAAATCATACAAGTCAATAGAATTTATTTAGTTCTGTTAAGATGATATTGTCTTCATTAGAAATTTGGGTTTGCAATGTATTTGAAATCTTTGTTTGGAAAATTGAAAAGGGAATACGTATGAAGAGAATATATTACTCTTTTCCTTTGGAATGCATGATTTGAAGGAAACAAAATATTGTAGTGATTGGATTAGAATGAATTCATAAACTTATGTTGGTAAATGTAAATGGATCAAATCGAAATTGAAGTCGTAGAACTCTGTTAGAGAATTTTTCAAACTGGCAAATATTTTATTCAAAATGCACAAAATGACCCCTACAACAATTAATAATAAAATGAAACATTGAATTGAACTTAATATGATTAAGGAACCCCCAAACAAACTAAACCAATTAAGAAATGGTTAAGGATCCTTTCAAATAGAACAAAGGTAAAACTACAAATCGTTTCGCTTATCAAAATTGAGAAATTTTGAATTGATCTTAAATAAAAAAATTATACCTTACAATCCATCCTAAATTTCTTTAAGAGCAACCCTCTATGTCTATTTTTCATGTTGAGAAAGGAGGGATGTCTAATTGAACAAAATTTTATAATTCGAATGTTACCATTTTCATTTTATACACCTGCAGAGATTTTTCTCAAAATTAACCCTTAACAATTTATCCAAATTAAATTCTTAAGGTTTTTGTAAAAAGTGGACGTTGAGAGCTTTCTAAAAAGTCCTTGTTTTCCAAAAACGGAGTTCCCTATCAAAATTTATGGCCTTTTGAAGTTCAGAAGAGGAAAAGCCTCTTCTGCGCCTATCTTGCGAGCCGGGAGAAAAAGGAGTCTCTTCCACGCCTGTCTTGCACACCCGGAGAAAAAAGTTTTTCCCACGCCTCTCTTCCATGCCCAGAAGAAAATTTATTTCTACGCCTCTCTTCCATGCCTAGGAAATTTCTTCCGTGTGCCCCGCAAGAAGATAATCTATCTGCGCTAAGGATGACTTTCTCTCTCTTAGTGTTTTGTAGGATTTTTGATAACTATTGTAATGAAACTCCACTTCAATTAGATCTTACACTCATTACTTGTAAAATGGAGGTCCGGATCAAAATTTTTATATCGTCGCATGTTTATGCGGCCCAGTGAGAGATGAAAGGTGTCCCTTTTGGTCAAACGAATTTTGTTAGCTTTGTCAGTCTTTAGTTGAACCTCTTTCAGAAATCTTGCGCTTCAGCTAGTTAGTCTAGATTACTAAAGTAATAAGTTCACCTTTGTGAGAAGAATGCTCAAACTAAACATGAATCTTGTAGATTGTTAAGGCAGGTCTTGAAAAAAAAACATTTTTGGTAAATGCATAACCTTAAGGGATTATAAACCATGGAGTGTATCCAAATGTGACTGTATATTGTGGTTGAGTTGTTTCATTTTGCCTTGTCAAAAGAGTAATGTTAATTATACTTGATGGGTGTTAGTTGTTTCTATGCTGGCCATAAGGTCATCGTTGAGTCAAGTTGTTTGAAGAGTTAGCCGTAACCTTTGTGACCACCTGTTACGTCATTCTGTACATCAAACAAGTCTAAAACAATTATCATGTACTTTTCTATGTTGGTCTTTGTGTCGTGAATTAGTGAGCGTTACACAACCTAGTAGGAAATAACACATAATTATAAAATTGATTATAATTATAAAATTAATTATCAATTATCTATGAATATTAGGGTCTTTTCCCACATTTTTACTAGTTTGAAAAGGTTTCTTAGGGGGCATATGGGTATGTTACCCTTGGGAAAATTTGTATAAGAATGAAGGCTTGTCTTCATTCAAAGAATGGGTTCTAGTTTAGCTCTATCTCTATTTTTGGTTTTTTTCTAAGGTGATTACATTGTATATTCATTAGTAGACATTGAGAGATTTTTGTATGCCTCCCTTATCTAAATTGAAGTGTACATAATTATTTTCCATGTTTTCAATCTGCATTCTGGAATGTAAATGAGAACATATTTTTATAGATACAAATTTCGATGTAATCTTATGCTTGTTAAATCAATGAAATATGGAGTCATTTGTTTCTAATTATTGCATATCATTGGTCATTGAATAAATATTGTGTTGTAGTGTTACCTTATAATATTATTTAGTTTTAAAATTATTCTACAATATTACTTAGGAGGTGATTGCATCTCACAACCCTTGAGATTATATTTAATGTTATGATTGATGTAACAAATATTTTTCTATATATTCATGCATGAGTGTTTATGTTAAAGATTCATAGGCTATGTGGTAGTGATTGCATGAATTTTTATTAATGAATGCAAATGTCTCTTTTAAGGTTATGTTCTCTTGATTAGATTTCTCTACATTTTTGGAAGTATCAACTCTAAATGGTGGGCACTAATACTTCTAGCCCATCCATCACCCCCACCTCATCTAACTAAGTATGATCCTATCCTACCCTTAAAATCAAATTAAATTTTCCTATTCTTCATGTGTTTTCCTTAAATCACACATATTCTACATATTTCAAGTGTGTTTTCCATGATCCATAAAATTTAGCATCTCAATATCATCATACCCCAAGTTTTCAATAGTTTATTTATATATGATGACTAAGATCACATTTTATTTTTCCTCAATGGCTTGTGTCCAATGTGTCAAATGTTTGCAATGTTTGTGTGACAATTATTTTAAATGAACTTCACATTTAGTGGTTGAATTTGATCTCATATTGAGGTTCCAACAAGTCTAAGGGTTTGAAACATAACATCTCCCTCTCTCTTTCAAGCCACCCCTTAGGTTCTCTCACCTTAGTTTAGGTAGAGCCATAAAGTAGCAAGATAACAACCACATCTTCAATCATGTCCTCCTTGACATTCCCATAAGGAATGGTCAAGGTATACATTGATAGAACTATCCTTGGATACAAAATGACACATCAAGAGGTCTATCTTTTTTCCTTACCTCCTTTCTCACTAATTTCCTTGTTTGGGGTGTTAGATTGGGAACCAACATGAAAATGGTGCCACTGCCACTACAAGGAGCTAGATTGAATTTCAAACAAGACTTACGATTCTTGGTTCATAAGAAATTTATCTTTGAGATATCTCTTAAAATTATATGATTTTAATGGTTCTTACATGATTTATTTGTTCTCACAATAATATCATTTTTAGGTGACTCCATGGATATTTGAGTATAAGGTTTTGAGGGTTTATCCACTTGGTGTCTTCCTAGTCTCGATGTCTATGATGATTTTTGATATACATAGGTTTTGAAGTTCTTATCAAATATTATTTATTTGTTTTTCTCAAAGTGTTATTCATTGTATTCTCAAGGTTGATTTATTATTTTTAGAGTGCAAGTCTCTAGTGGTGACTCAATCTTAAGTTCTAGATCAGACCAATGCTATATTATTTGTTTTCTATTATTATTATTCCTAAATTTATAAATACTAGAAGGGATTAGGTCATATTTCAAGTTACATTATACTAATAAACATCCTCTTAAGTTAAAATCCTTACAAAATAAAGGAAAAAAGTTTGGAAGCCAATAATAGGTCATAATTCAAGAGGTAAGGAAATTCATCCTTCTCAGTTTGGTGATTTCCCTTTGATTGAATATTATTCTAGTTCTTCTTGATAGCTCTAAACTAAATAGCCTAGAATACCAAATTCACTCTTTGTTTCAATAAGGTTTTGTGCCTAAATTTTCTAAGAGTTGTCCTGAGCCTACCCATTTGTTCACAAGTGAGAATAGAGATTTGGGTTTTGGAACTATTCCTCCAAGAAATATCCATAACACCGACCATACTCCTTTGGTTCATAGACCACTTGTTCAAAACCTAGTTGATCCTACTCCATAAAATATCTTCAATCACAATATGGATCATTCCCTCCATGTCTCCTTATAGAGTTAATGCTTTAAAACCTATCAATTTTGAAGGCATGATTGGGTATCCCAATGAGGTTCCTAATGAAATCAGAAATAGGTTGCCTAAATTTAAATCTAATAATGTTATTATATTTTATCAATACCTTAATTTGTTTCATAATATTATGGATGATTATGAAATGGAATATGAGGATTTTTTTGAATTTATTTTTACACACTTTGGAAGAGGATGCTAGAGAATGGTTTAATGCATTACCTCATGGGTTAATTGACTCTTGGGATGAAATGAAGAATGCCTTCAAGATTCAATATGGTGATAGGACTAATCCTAGGTTCCTCTTGTTCTGAATTTGAAAATATAAAGAAGAATCCCAATGAGTGTGTGCAATATTTCAACATAAGATTTAACAATACTTTGACAAGGTTTCCAACTAGTTTGAGACCCAATGATGAATATTTTTAATCAAATATTCTGATGCATTTAACAAGAAAGAAACCTATTATTTGAGGGATAATAATCTTGTCAGTATGATATAATCATTTACCATGGCTATCCAAATTTAAAATAACATCAAGGCTACTGGTAAACCTCCAAAAAGGGAAGGGGTAAAAATTGTAAATCCTGAGAAACCAAATGAAAGTAAATCCACTAATTTGAAAGAAGTGGTCAAGACATTGGAAAGATCAATAAAAATATCTCCTAAAAATTAGCAAGAGATGAAAATGGTTTTATTTCTAGCCCTTAAATTCAACATAAAAATCAAATTTAGAATCATAATAAATTTAGAGGAGATCATAGAAATGATGATAGAGGGAAGAGACCTATAGGTTAGAATGATAATTAACCATGCATTTAAAAACAATAGAGCGCTTATTGATCCATTGGGGAAAATTTACAGTATTTAAAGAAGATCACATCATTTATTGGTGTGATAAATGTTTTTGCCTCATGTTCCATGTGAACCACATACCTTTAGGTTGAGGATGCATACTAGATCAGAATTTGATTATATATGTGTGCTTCTTGATCACCAATTAAACTTTGAACAAGGTACTACTTCTATGATATCTTATGTGCTAAGAATGTAAATGATTTTTGGGCATGTGTAAACAAGGAGTGTTATCTTCCTCTCAAAATTAACTCGAGATTGATGTGGCATAGTCTTCTAAATTTTGAATTTCCCAATCATGATTTTGAGTATCTTAGAGCTTTGATGATAAAAATTATGATGGATAATTCCCTTCCAAAGAGGACATGGAGTTATTGATAAATGTAGTTGTTTCTTAGTAAAAGGATTATAATCTAAGGAATAGCCAAATAAAGGGTCATGTCCCCAAAGCTTCTAAGGTTAAGATGTCTATATTAACCAATGTTCCCAAAGGTGCTCCCAAGAAATTTATATTGTGCAGAACTTTTTTGTTGATCGAGTCCATGTATTCCCCTCATTGTGTCTTTTTTTTAAAGAGTGTATACCATATGAGAAAATAGTCACTCTCCTTTCCAATACATCTCTACCAAAGTACAATATATGTGACATGGCACAAATCCTAATCTAATTGAAGATAATGGTTCCCTGGTGGAATTGATTAAGATTCTAGAATAAAAAGAGGGAATTTGAGTATTTGGGGTTCATAAAGGGTACTATTTTTTATGAGTTTTTTCAAAATAAATAAATCCCTCCCATTATTATTGCAAATGAGGTTAGGAACCTCGATAGCTCATTTATCCCTCCCGAGGTTCATTTTAGCACACCTATAGTAGAAATTCAATTGGATGTAGACCCCTTTTTCACCATAATGATTGTGAATGGTTAACTCTTGCATAATTTTATGTTTTACTCAGGCACTTCTTATAATGTAATGTCATTATTATTCATGAGTGAGAACTTTGATATAAAGATATCAGCTTGCTTATGGAAGGTGTTATGCTATGGATTCAAGATGATTTCTTGTTGTGGGATGTGTAAAGGGATTGGTAGTGTAACTAGCATCCCACCCAAGAAAGTACTTGAAAATGAATGTGGTTTTTTGGACTTCCCAGCCAAAATAAAGAATGTTTTTGTTAAGAAAGTGGGCAGCAATTATGTGAGGAAGTGTGTATATGGATATTTCTTATGCTATTTTTCCTATGGAGGGAAATTTTGTAAAGTTACACAAGGAGGAAAAGTTATTTCACTTGATTGAGGATCCTATGAATGCACCATATGAAGTGTTATACCCAGATGTGTACTTGGGTAACTTTGTGGGTAATTCTAATTTTGATGATTAGTTTCTTAATTTTGAGACACATTTGAAACAACTTTCTACTCCTTGGACCATGTTTTTTTATGGAGCATGCTTTAGTATTAGAAATGGAACATGTGTAGTGTTGGCTTCCCATGGCTAAGGATCCTTAAATATTTCTTTCAAGTTTTTTTTTTTGAGTTCACAAACAATATTTTTGAATATGAGGCACTCTTACTTGGCTTGAGGATTGTATAGAGGAATGAAATAATGGACCTTATTATGAGATGTGACTCTAAATTAGCTATAATGAAAATCATAATACTATATGCAACCAAGAATAAGAGGTTAAAACAGTATAGGAATGTAGTGTGGGACTTGATTGAGTATTTTGATTCCTTAAATATTGATTACCATGAGAGGAGTCGAATGCGTAAAAATGATAGATTAGCAATATTAGGCCTTCTCAGTATGATAATCAAAGTACATCCCCATACGGAAAATTCAAAATTGAAATGCTTTTTAAGCCCTCCATACCTGAAAACATCCAACATTGGCAGGTGTTTGATGATGACTCCCACATCATAAAATTCTTAAGTTGTAAAGAGAAATTATTTAATCAACTAATTGATCTTAAACCTATGATATAGGTATGTGATGGGAAGGATACCTTATTTTGGAAGGAGATAATTCAATTAAAAACTAACACCATCCCAAGAGGGCTAATCATTCTTGAATCTAGTTTTAATGGTACTGATAGGGCTATGAATAGACCCACCCACACCTTTAGGAAAGCAATTGAGTGCAACTTTAGGACTTTCTAGAATCCAAGAAAATTTTGGTTGGGTAACAACTTAAACATAGAAGAAAAATAGGCCTATACTAAACTGCTAAAGAAATATCAAGATTTTTTGCTTGGTCTTATTCTAAGTTGAAGGTTTAAAGGGAAGATCTAGTTCAACATGTGATGCCCCTAAAGCCTCATACCAAACCTTTCAAGTGGAAAAAAAGGCCAATAAACCACATCCTTGCAACTAAATTACAAGAATAACTCAAGAAGATCAAGGATGGAGATATCATACAACCCACTAATTACTCTTCATGGGTTCCTAATTTGGTCCTAGTTAGGAAGAAAAATGGGGACATCAAATTATGCGTAGATTTTAGAAATTTACTAAGGATTCACTAAAAGATAGCTTCCTATTCCAAACATAGATAACCTTTTGCAAAAGGTAACAAGGTCAAAAATGTTATCAACACTCGATGGTTTCTCAAGGTACAATCAAGTGGTGTTTAAATATTCAAAATAGTACAAGACTACTTTCACCACTCCCTAGGGAACCTATGTTTTTGTCATAATGCCTTTTATATTGATGAATGTTGGAGATGCCTCCTAAAGAGCAATATATGTTGCATTTGTTGGATTTGTAAATTATTTAATGTGGTTTATCAATATGATATAATAGTATTTTCTATAAAAAATATGACCACTTGCACCACCTTGAAATTTTTTTGATCAGTGCAGATAATTTGGTATCTCATTGAATTTAAGAAAATGCCACTTTGGTGTGTAAAAGGAAAATTTATTAGGATGAGTAATTATTAACCCTGAAAAGGTAGAAGCAATTAATAAGGTGCATGTTCCCTGGTCCAATAAAGGTATATTATTCTTCTTTGGTCAAATCAACTTTGTGATAAGGTTAATATCTTATTTTTTTAAGATCTATTTTCCTATCACAAGTATATTGAAAAGGATCAGGTTATCAAGTGAGATTATGAGACTATACAAAAATTCAAAGCCTATGTTAAACAATCCTAATTATAAGGAGTTTCAAATTTTCTCCTTTGTATTTGAGTTTAATATTGCTTCATTTTTGTTGTAAAAGGATGATGAAAGCCATGAGAAATCAATTGCATTTTTAGCAAGGCATTACAAAGATCTGAATTGAAATATATAATCATGGAAAAACAAGTTTTTCCTTGGTAAAAGCCACAAAGATCTGTAGACCTTACATCCTTAGCTCAAGGATAATTTCCTACGTAACACACATTGTGGTCAATGACATCCTAGTATAAATAGAAGTCTTAAGAAAAAGGTGCATATGGGTCAATAAACTCTAGGATAATGACATGGACATCCGGACCACTCAATTTATGAGAGGACTTGGTTTGGAAATACTAATGACATAATCAAACTTATATGTTGTTAAAGTGCACAATATTGATGGTTATTTAAGTAACCCCCATGAAAAGGTAAGTATGTGTTTCTAGTATAGGGACATAATTTATTATTTAAAAAATTTAAATCATCCTTCAAGCCTGGATAAAAATCAAAGAAGGACACTAAAATTAGTGTCTTAAAAATACATCCTAACATACTTGGTCTTAGCTTTTAAGAATCCTGAATGATTCTTATTGAGGTGTATAATTGAGGATGAAGCTCATAATTTGATTAATGAATTTCATGGTGGAATGTTTTTTGGTCAATATGTTACCAAGTGTAGAGACAAAATCATTCACTTTGGGTAATTATCTAGTCTTGTTTCAATACTACTATTCATGTGATTCCTAAGTAATAAAATTACTAATTAACCTATGTCTTTGGCTACCTTTCTTTGTTTTATGCTACCAATTTTGGTCTTACACCCTTACTTTCTCAATCTAAATTTTTATACTCTAACTTTTATCATCCCGGACACTAGCACCCATCCTAGACATCAACACCAGTGCCCTCATTCCCTCGGGTGCCCCCTGGCCCCTTTGAACCGTACTTGCAGCACCGTTTGGGTACTTTCTTTCCATTTGAGCATCTTATACTTTTGGTATTCATCCTTTTTGAGGTTAATTACAAAATTCAATCAAATGAATCATATAAATATAAATTTATGTGATCATAATAAAGGACCAAGCATTAAGCATAAGCTATCACCACCTAAGGTTGCATCCATCGTGCATCTAAGAGCTTTATTACATCAATCTAACAACATCACAAGGGACACAAGGGTTAGTTATTGTACTCACAAACTTCACAAGAGGTAATTTAATTTTATTCCATGCACGCATCTATTACATTTCCTTACATTTAGTTTAGTTTTCTCATTATCAAGTGCAACAAGCACAAGAGCCACCTACAAAACAATTATTCAAACACACACATAGAACTACATTGGATCTAAGATTTAGTGTAGTGCTCGGTTGTAATATCACCATTGTGACAACTAAGGACATCGACCCCTCATTTTACATCTTTCTTTTTTATTATTTGATGTCTATTTGAGGTTTTTGTAGGTTCATATTTCATTACAGGTTTTGAACAACCTCAAGGATTATTTTGCGGGCTCAAAGTGAAAAAGGATACTAAAAATGAACACCTTGTGACCACTCAGAGTATGTTTCTAGAGTATTTCCATAGACCCAGTGCTCCTAAAAGCAGGCCTAGGGAACCCACGGGAGCCCATATCCCTCTCCAGGTGCCCCACTCCATCCTATCTTTCCAGATCTACATTTTTATGGGTCTTTGGGCAATGTCCCTTATTCTCTATTCACTCCGGTTAGCACTTCGATACTCTCTATATTTTATTTCAAATGAAATAAGTACCTCTTTCTCCTCCTTGTAATTAGGGTTTCAAAATTTAGTGCTTAGTTGTGTGGGTGTAATATATGTACTTAATTACATTTTATTTTACTCGCTATAATAACATCGATTAGGCACATATTTCCATATTTAGATAAATCACCAAGGTTACTCATAATATTTTGAGAGTAGGATATTGGTGGCCATCCATTTTCAAATATGTTTCTCAATTGGTGAGAAAGTGTGAAGATTACCTACATTTCTTTGGAAGGTTAAGAGCTTTTGGATCTCTCCCCTTACAACATGTTTCACTTGAGGATCATTTTAGGAAAAAGGGATTGGATTTTATTAGTGAAATGTTAGATACTTCCAAAGGATGGACACAAATAGATCTTGGTATCAATTGATTATTTTACTAAATGGGTTGAAGCAATCCCCACCAAGAATGAAACACACCATGTGGTCATGGATTTCCTCTTAAACCACATCATTTATACATTTTTTTTCCTTGTCAAATTGGTTATTGATAATTTTATGATATTCATAGCTAAAACTTTAGCAACCATTTGTGATTAGTATAGAACAAGTCTCATATAAGCTTCCAATTACAATCCTCAAGGGAACGGGAAAATTGAATCAAGTAAAAAGAACTTTCTTAAAATACTTAGAAGAACATTGGAAGTCAAAAAGATAAAGTGGGGTGAGAAAATTAAGTTTTCCTTATGGGTTGATAGGGTTACATTAAAGAGATCCACTAGAAAAATCCCATTTGAGTTAATGTATAGTGTTTACGTAGTCTTTCCTCTTCACTTACAATTGCTAGCTTATCAGTTCATGCAATAGTTGGGAGATGAAGAGGGAGTTAATCATTATGTTGCAAGGATCAACCAGATCATTGAGCTTGATGAGGTTAGGATAGAATATCATCAAAGACACATTAAATTTAAAGAAAAACTTAAGAAAATATTTGATAAGAATGTGACTCCAAGGCATTTCAATATTGGTGATTTGGTCCTATTTAGGGATAGCAAGACTGAAGATAAAGGAAAACATGAGAATTTTAATGCATTGTGGATGGGTCCCTATTCCATCAACATCAAAATTGGGGAGAATACCTTCTTAAGGTATTTTGAAGGAGAAATTCTTGAGCTACGTGTCAATAGAAAGCATCTCAAACACTTTTTGGATTAAGTTTTACGTAACCTTGTAATTATGTATTGTGTATAGATTTTGTTTTGTTTTTCTGTTCCCTTCTAGTCCTATGTGATAAGATTTTGTTGATCTTGTGCTCATGGTGCTATGAATTGTAAGTAACCAGTGTATTATTATGTGACTCCTTACCCAATGGATTAGGCATCTAGTATACTTCATCCATGAGTTTTTATGTGGTTCTTGTGGCACCCATTAGGGATGCCCATCCCCAAGTAAGATCTAGTGTTGGTGAACGATTTCATCATGTTGAAACTCATGGAGCATTTTGTATCCCCTAAGAATTTAGTGTGTCTAACCAATTATTTTATCTCTATGACCTTTCAAAATGTTTAGTGTTCCCCAAGCTTTAATTTGACTAAACCATTTTGTGATCCTGGTCATTTGTTCGTGTTTTACTAATATGTTAATGTTTCCTATGTTTCTATTTGGTTTGATGATTTCTAGGGTTTAGGGGCATGAACGATGTTACTACGACCTTAGTTGTGTGATCAATCATTTGGAATAAGGTCCCTGTTGATGTCGAATCACAGCACCCCTGGGACTCTGTAACTCGATGGGTTGCAGATTCTCAGTGTGATTGCATAACATGGAGCTTTTCCCAAGTGTGGGACCTTGCGAAATCGAAAAAGCTCTCCGGATGAAGGCCGGTTCCTATTCCTCTGTTCA
This sequence comes from Taxus wallichiana var. yunnanensis, assembly GCA_018340775.1. Taxonomy (NCBI): domain Eukaryota; kingdom Viridiplantae; phylum Streptophyta; class Pinopsida; order Cupressales; family Taxaceae; genus Taxus; species Taxus wallichiana. The sequence continues at coordinate 907,233,978 of CM031234.1, read as the reverse complement.
GATGCACACGTAAAAATGCAGAGGGTCTACTCAAAACCTAATCTAATTTTCCAAGGAGACAGGGAGAGAAAAATGCATAAAAATAAACCTAAGCTAAGGAGGTGATGCACCGAGGAATGAAGAACACCTGTCTTGCCAATAAACACAGACCATAAAAATGTAATGCAAGATCATGCACAGATAACCAGATTTACAGTGAAAGATCAAGAAAATGCAAATAAACACTGAGAGGGTTGATAATCATCCACAGACATGCATTAATTTTCTCCAAAGATTGATACAACACACTGCAAAATGCCAAGAGACAAGGTTGCATTACAGTTTTAGATAGGAGGTTTGAACTCCACAGATTCACCTGCCAAAGAGAAGAAGGGAGGGGCAAAACAAGAATGTCCAACCTTTAGAAAGAAGCCCCTCCTTACAATTTATAGGAAGAATGAGAGAGAGAAGAGAGAGAAATTCCAAATCTACCCCAACCACCTCAGGTTGTATTTAATTCATCTCATTATGGTGGTAGGTGAGGACCATATCAAACCCCAAAAGTGGCAAACTGTATTTTGCATTTTTAAGAACTTGTTCCCACCCAATTAAAGATATCCAATTGTAGTTAGGTAGAGAATGCCGTAGGCTTTCCGAAAAGTCCAACCTTGTGTGAATCGAGTCTCTACGGTCAAAAGTTATGGCCATCCGAATATCCGGGTGGTGTCCGCTCTCACAAGGCTTTTCGACTCGAATGTTGCGCCTCCTGAAGGTGCGCCATAGGCGCATCCGTGTGTGTGTCGACATCTTCTTACGTGCGCCAAGGAGCAAATTTTTCCTATCGACACTCATTGTCGTGCGCCCCTTTTGTGCGCCATGGGCGCATCCATTTTGCTGTCGACACTCATTGTCGTGCGCCCCTTTTGTGCGCCATGGGCGCATCCATTTTGCTGTCGACACTCATTGTCGTGCGCCCCTTTTGTGCGCCATGGGCGCATCCATTTTGCTGTCGACACTCATTGTCATGCACCCCTTTTGTGTGCCATGGGCGCATCCATTTCTTGTCGACGACACTCATTGTCGTGCGCCCCTTTTGTGTGCCATGGGCTGAGGTTTGAATTTCTTTGGTTTCCATATTCTTCCGCTTGTCTATATCTACCCGGGGGGAAGATATATACAACATCCCTTCCTTTTAAAATTGAGTTCTTTGAAATTCCACAAGTTTACATTTCTAAAAGTTTACAACTGTAATTTCACCCCGAGACACAACAAGAGGAATATTCAGGGCACTAGGGGTATGTGGGCCTTATGAGAAACTTTTCATTATGTGTAATATTGTGAACCATAACTACAAGTCCAATCCTTGAAAGAGGTACATTCCATGAATGTTCCTCTATTTTTGACTTTTCCTTCAAGTCAAAATTGATGCGAGTATGCAAGTTGTAAGTTCATCCTCGAGGCCCAAAAAGGGAATATTCAGAAAATCTTAATGATGCAAGGCAGGAGTAATATTACAGCTTTACAATTAGCAACTTCACAATTGTTTTAAGACTACAAGTTGTACTCATATCTCTAAAGCACTATGGGAAGGAACACGTGTCACGATCTATCGACAAAGAAGCCAAGCAAGCATCATCACAATTTGGAGGTTGGAAGTCTTGTAGTTTTCGTAATGTTGAAAACCGTATGTCCACCCTTGAAATCCTAAAAATAGGACATGTGGTATAGCGTGGGGGAAGACATCATGTGGTAGGGGAAAATTTATAGCTTTGCAGTTGGCAGCTTCATAATTTTTAAAAACTACTAAATGTTCTCTTATCCCCACCACCTTGGAAGAATTTACAAGTATCACTAGTTCACACCTCATGAAAAGTAAAGTAGTTGTTGGGCCACAAATGAAGGATTTAAGAGTGATGCCAATGAGCACATGACATGTCACCTAATTTAATCCAATGTGGAAAATCTATCTCATGTAAGGATCATATACGAAAAATATTACAAGATGAACAACCACAAGTATGAAAATATGAAAAAATCGGGAGGATGTGTCTAGAATTAATGAGTGTGTGTGAAGAACTATATGGTTGGAAAATTATGATAAGTACCATACTTTGATTTCAAATTTTGAATTTTTCAAGTACTCTGGAGCCCTAGAATGAGTGAAAACCCATACTTACTACAATTAAATTATGCAAATGTTTTGTTTTAAAGTGTGAATGGTATTTGAAGGATTTTTTTTAGTTTAAAAGAAGAAGTTACAACTTCCTTAGTGTGTAGGTAAGTTCTTGAACGTGGCATTTATTTTTGCATTTTATTACAAGACTACATTAGTAAATAGAGGAAGTTCTTGTGCACCCTTAGTTTTTACCATTCCACTCCTTGAAAATAATTTTTTCCCTCTTACCACGTCAAAATGAACATCCAATTGACTATTGGCTTGAATTTTTCCCACCTTATTTATGACTTAGATAATATAACTGATGCAAACCTAGGCAATGTGGACTTGGGTGAATTCCTCTAGAGGTTGCATACTGCTAACACAATTGAAATTATGGAAAAAATTGACATAAGTGTCATTATCTTAGCAGCTACATTTCCCCCTCATCTCAAGATACTTGAAATTAGTGTGGGCTTTTGCATAAAAATATAACCCAACACAAAGGGAAGTTAGATATGGAGTGGTGCTCTATTCTTATCCCTAACTCCAGATGCTTTGGATGAAATGCTTGGACTCCCAAATGTTGATGAAGTGGTATACACATAATAGTTGAAAAATAAAATAAGTTTTGGACTTCCAACAATGTCAAGTACTCTAAAAAGTTAAATAATCAATGGCTTGAGAATTCAATGATCTTACCACCGACTTCCCAAGAGGTTGACCAAAGCTGATTTTATTGAAGAAATTGGAGATCTCATTACCCTATTGAATAGGATTGTGGGGAATGAGTTTACATATCATTACCATGATTGGATGTTTAGGTTCATCCAAATCATTCTTAGTCACAAAAAACATATCCATTGGGGAGAATTATAAGTGACTCCATCCTCAAACAACTTATCAAAATGGCAAGTGCAGATTCAAGGAGGGGTCTAAACAAAAATGTGAATTATACATGACTTATTACCTGGTTTACAACATTCATGCCACAAGTCATTTAATGGGTTGGTAAGAGCCAAGGATTTTTATAATATAGGGTATATGATGTATACCCACATCTTAACTTAAAAATCAAAGTATTTTAGATTAGTTTATGATGCCTTTTTTTCCCCATGTCCTTTGCTTTTCAATCCTGAGTGGGAGTAGTAACATATTTCATCCAGGGCCAAACAAGTGATCACTAAATATGGATGTTACTTCATCTAATTCAGATTCTTCACATACATCAGGGTAAGTGGATTCTCAAGGCACACCATATACATGTTGCCTAGGTACTTGGATGATAAGTGGGCACTACTTGAGTTTTCAAGAAACTTTTGGATGTCCATAAACTAATTACAGGGAAGCATAAGACCAATGTTAAGTTCCCAATTACTATTGGAGATACACATACCCCATAGTGGTCAAAGACAGACTCCTTGAAGATGAAATGAATGGATTCATCATGCATAAAAGTTTTAGGCCAAACCCAATTATGACATCAAATGGATAGTGCAAGGAGCCTTGGGTAATACATATGAGCATGAGCCTCATTATGAGGACTATTAGATGGACTACAAAGATGAATAAGAGGTGAGACTCGATAATTTTTCTAGAATGACTCTCTCTCAGATAATTGATTATAAAATTGTATTTTTCCCTGATAGGGTTTGCGAAATGATAAAAAATTTTGGTGAGCAAGTACTATATAGATAAGAACATTGCAGCTCAACCAATGCCACCTCTTGATTGGATTGTGTAAGAGCCAATATACTTTCATGAGAGAAAAATCATGTCATCAGAAAACTCTCTTGGCTCATAAGTAAAGGAATTTATTTATCCCTTCAAAACACTATAATTTTGAGGAATACAGAGCCTCTAGGGGAAATCAAATGATGTGCTTCCACCTGTGAAGAAAGGAGCTACGAGTTTGGATCCATTTGAAGGGAAAATCTCCATATATTTCCATCAAAGACCAACCTCAAAGGAAGTGGAGGAGTTGAGTGTTATTACAACTAATATTAGGACTCTTGTGTCTCAATTGACACAAAAGGATGAGGAAATATTGAAGAAAGTAATGAAGGATGCCCCTTTCACTCAAGACACTCCAATTCAAGTTGTGCCCCATCCCACTTCAAGCCCAAAATAAGTTTTACTCATGGGAAATCCCAAGTAGGTGCATCATCTCTTATCCAGAGGATCATCTAGAAAGGAAAAAAGAGGATGAGGGGAAGTGTTTCACAAAGTAAACCAAATGGTGAGTCCAACATTGGAACCCATCCCTGAGGAAGTGGAGGAGGAACTAATAACAAGAACTTTGTGAGAAAAAAAAGAGAAAAAGGTGGAAACACCTATAGCAGTAAAAAATTACAAGTGCACCCATGTAAAGATATTCCCCCTTGAGCCTCTCCCAAAGTTTTATCTCCCAAGGTAGTTGATACTACCCCACCTCCATTATCACAAGAAGTCCCTATCTCAGTCATAACTCATGAAGAACAAGTTGCATCAAGTGGAGTTGTGGAAAAGTAAGTGCAAGATCCATCTCATGAACAAGTCTTCACTGATTTTTACATGGCTTGGGTCAAGATGTTGGAGAATACCTTCACTCTGAGAATGTTCAAGTTACCTACTACTCGGTTTCACCAATTGAGGTGGAGGAAGAAAGACCAATATCACCTCAACAATCCACCATGGAAGAAACAATGGTGATAAAAAAAAAGCAACAAATGTTGAAGAGGTTTCATTGACAAAGGTTGAAAGCCCAAAATATATGGATCCTCTCCAATCAGATTTGGAAATGGTGGAAAATTTGATTGTAACTCATGAAGTTACAAAGAAGGTTGCAGAAATTGAGGCTCAAAATCAATCAAAAAAAAATTAAGCCAACCAAGGGATCTTCTCCATCCATGGAGGATGGGGTTGAAGTTGAAGTGGTTGAACCAACATGTGCAAGTTCCTCACACCCTTCATATAGGAAGAATGAAGTAAAATATTAAGGGGAAACATGGAGGAGGAAACCCAAGTACAAACAATTGAAGATGTGGAAACACCACAAGTGGATGTTCATGACTCCATCCTTACACTCTCCAAATCATACGAAGAACTTGTGATTGTACCAAGTTCCTCCAAAAAAAAACACAAGGGAAGGAAACACTTGGTGAAGGATGGTTAGGAGAAACACTCCCAAGAAAAATAAAAGTGAGATTGTATATGGAAGAAGATGACCTAGAGACCATCATTTCCTTAAGACCATCTAAAACACCAAAGAGAGCAAATATTATGTCAAGAATAATGGTGGGTCCTCAAGGAGAAAGGTTTGTGGAAGTTTCCACCCAAAAATTGATGTCTTAAGGGATGAAGCTTCCCTTTTTATTACCATATTACTAAAGGTCCCATTAGGGAAACCAACTACAAAGGGCTCAAGCATGAAGTCAAATGGAAATGGGAGAACTTTCCAAAATATGGATAAGGACAAGGAAAAAAAAGAAGCTAAGTGAAAAAGCTGACATCTTGTTAACTTATGCATAGAAATGGTTACAAATTCCTATGGAAATTTAGAAGATTTCCACTACCATCACCCCTAAAATGATGAAGAATGTTGAGGATTTGAAGAATAGGGAGATAAAACAAAAAATGGGAAGAGGAAGTAGTAAGCAGAGGTAGCCAAGTCCTCAAAGAAGTGATTGAATGCTATAACCAGGTCTCTAAGAAAATGGAGGCAAGTAAAGCATTAATTGAAAAATATCAGATGAAGTTGAGTATTGGGATGGCATGTTGCCAAAACTTGAGGCCATCACTACCATGGATGATGAGGAGGTAAGAAAAGGAAGGATAATACCCCCAAATTTCAAAGGAAGACAATATGAGTATGAGAGGGCTATCAATATGTGAATTGAGACTCTTGGAGATTTCATAAGAAAGATCCATAATATAAGGGAGAAAGCAAGAGAATATGTTGATGACATTGAGTCTAAAATTGAAAAAATGCTTCCCCTCATAGGTGCATACACTCTAGGACTACAGATATAAAAAAGTTAATTAAAATTCTAAAGCTACATGTTGTAGGATAATTAGAAGCTCTAAAGGACTTTGATTATTCTTTCATTCAAAATTTTGTTCATTTGGAGAGTTACATCAATAAATTGGCTAAGAGAGTCAAGAAGAAGAAAGTTATTTATGTGTAAATGGACAATGTCTTATCCAAACTATTTAAATAATATTTCTTTATCATGTGGGGCCAGATGAAGACCCCATTTTAGGGATGTTTGAATGTCTTGATGCATATAGGAATAAGTTGGAAAATAAGGTAGAGGATTGAACACATATACCTCAACCTTCTTAAATAATTCCTTCATTCTTTATTCACTTTCTTTTCTTTTCATTCATCATTCTTCAAGTAAAAAAATCAAATCAAATAATGGAAGTAGTAACAAAAAATCTCCTAGGGAATGCAAGCATGATGGTGATAGGGAAGAAAGACAAAAAGGAGTTTTTAGCAAAAGGAATATTCTCCACTTATCCACAAGCTCAATCATGATCCAAAACCATTCCATCATGGCATATCAAGGTTGAATATTTTCAATTAGAATGGCCTTCCCATTCATTTTGGTGGATTGAGGGTCTTTTCCCCACATTTTTTGCTAGTTTCAAAAGGTTTCTTGGGGGCATCTAGGTATATTCCCTTTGGGAAATTTTATATAAGAATGAAGGCTTGTCTTCATTCAAAGGGTTAGTTTAGTTTTATCTCTATTATAGTTTTTGTTTTTTTCTAAGGTGATTACATTGTATAGTCATTAGTAGGCATTGGATATTTTCATATGTCTCCCTTTTCTAAATTGAAGTGTACATAATTATTTTCCATGTTTCAGTCAAGCATTCTGGAATGTAAATGAGAAAACATATTTTGATAATATAACTTTTGATGTAATTTTATGTTTGTTAAATCAATGAAATACAAATTTATTTTTGGTTATTTTATAGCATTTTTCATTGAATGAATATTGTGTTGTAGTGTTACTTTACAATATTTGTTTAGTTTTAAAATCCTTTATGCAATATTACTTAGGAGGTGACTGCTTACATCCCTTGAGTGTATTTTGGGTGTTATGAATGATATAATAAATATTTTCTTGAGATTCATGTATGAGTGTTTATTTAAAGATTCAAAGGATTATGTGGTAATATTTGCATGAATTTGGTATCAATGAATGCAAATGCCCCTTTGAAGGTTATGTTTTCTTGATTATGTTTATGTACATATTTGGAAGCAAATGGTCTAAATTGTGAGCATTGATACTTCTCCCCACTAGATCCACCACCCCCACATCATCTAACTAAGTCATATGATATCCTACCCTATAATCACATTACCTTTTCCTATTTTACATGTGTTTACCTACAAATCACACATATTATACATATTTCAAGTGTATTTTCCATGATCCATAGATTTTAGCATCTCAACATCATCATTCCCAAGTTATAAACAGTTTATTTAGAGATGATGGTTGAGATAAAATTTTATCTTTCATCAATGGCTTGTGTTTGATGTGTCAAATGTCTGAAATGTTTTTGTGACAATTATTTTTACTAAAATTGCACTTAGTGGTTGTATTTTATCTCAGATTGAGGTTCCAACAAGTGTGAGGGTTTAAAACATAACATCTCTCTTTCTTCTTCGAGCCACCCCTCGCCTCTCACCTTGGTTCAAGTAGAGCCAAACGTAGTAGGAAAACAACCACATCCTCAATCATGTGCCTCTATCATTCCCATAAGGCATGGTCAAGGTAAACTGATAGACCCATCCATAAAATGACACATTAAGAGTTATATCTTTTCTCCTTGGCTTCTTTCTCACTTATTTACTTGTTTGGTGTGTTATATTGGGAACCAACTGGTAGAAGGATCCACAAACCATAAGTAAATATGCTCCATGTGGATTACCACATCCTCAAGAAAATATTTAATATGGGTCGACAAGTAATATTAACATGACTATGTAGATGCTAAGAGCTTGAGTATATGCCATTAACAACTAGAGAAGATATCTAATTCATGATATTTATATTTATGCAAATTATTAGGAAGACACTATCAAGATCAAGACCAACAAGTAAAGGATGTGTATATAGAAAAACTTAACACAAAAGGAAAATAAATAAATACTCGCATGTAGGTGAAACTTTAAAAATTTCAACCAATAGGTTTCTTATCCCACTGGGACTCTCATGGGAAATATAAAATATTATATTCTTATTAAGAGATATGATAACATCCTTAATCATGGTTTGTGGTATGTTCATACAAACAATAAGAACTAAAGACTTCAAAGACAAAATATGGAGCAATTTTGAAATAATTACTTCACCAAGAAATGTCTAGTGGTTGTCAAATGTCGATAATATTAACTCTCCATTAAAAATAGAAACTAGAAATATGGAAATTTTTGAATGGCATATGACATTATGGAGTTACTATTGAGCCTTATCAATGCAAGAAAACATATAAATGTAAGTTTTAATTTTGCACTACAGTGCCCCCTAAAGGTGCATCCTCCTCCCTTGTCAAATACCTCTCTTAAAAATTTGGTTGTATCATTGATGTGCATATATTGGGGAGGATGCACATAGTAAGTCATCTTCATGAAACTTATTTTTTTGCTAGTCTCTTGAAGAGTCAAATAGAGTAATCATAATATATCACTTATTTGACATAACTCAAAATTATTGCTTGACATTGCTTGTCACCCTTTAAAGAGAAATAACTTGTGAATAATATAATGGCTTTGTTACATTATGGTATGCAATAATTTCAAGGTGAGAGTTTTGACATTTTTCTCTTAGTGTTACTCAAATGGCAATGGAAATTTTCTACATGCATATTCATAAATTGAATATAATTTTTTTAACAATTACATTTAATAAAATAATATGTAAATACATAATTAAATTTGGAACGGTTGACATAATGTTGTTATGCAAACAATCTATCAATTTTCGAAAGTGCCTCGGTAGGGACTTAATTTGGTTTAGTTGTGTAGACTTGCATTTGTAATTCAATTGGCTCAAATCTTCCCATGTTTGAAACATCTAAAAAGTCAAGAGTTGTAATCACCTTACTAAGCTTCTAGGATGGTATTGGTATTGAACCTCATTATGAGGTTATCATCAAGTTGATAATCAATTCATTACTTCCTCTCGAAGCACCTAGTTTATGTTCAATGTAGACTTTCAGTCAAAATTTTGACTAATAATAATAATAAATAATGAATTTAAAATAATAAAAAATAAAAATAAAATAGAGTTGAATAAATTCATTTTAGGTTTAGATTTTTTTGACTTTGTGGGATTTTTTACACCCTTTTGAGGTTTATTATATTAATATTATGCTATACACAACACATAAAAAGGTATGTAAGGTTAGGAAACTAGAGCTATTCGATAAATTAACTTCAAATATTAATTGTACCCAATGAAAATAATGTATTGGTTCTTTCAATGAATGTATAAGCTCAAATAATAGAGAGAGAGAGATAGAGATAGTTATACACAATTATACAGAATAATGCAGGGAAGACATACCAAGAATTTGGAAGTGCAGATCTGATAAAGCTTCACTATCAAACTGTAATTTAAAAATCTACTAATGCAAGACCATGTAATCTTGTCAAGTATGTATAATTTGGTCTTCCTCTTCTATACAATCTTGGACACCTTCAAATTTGGGATTTGTGAATTTTTGTTCGTTTGATGGCATGTAATTATGCTTCATTATAAAACCCTAGTTGTCACATAGTCTCAATATTATCTGTAATTAGGAAAATCACTCCAAAACCTTAACCATGGGTATAATACCATGTAAGAAGGTTAGTGTTTTAGTTTTGGTGCACCCCATGTACCACCTATGTCGAACTACTCCTAGGAGGTATCAAACCACACACATTTCTCATAGATGCATCTAGTGTGTGTAGTAACTTGAACCTCTTTATTCATGTTTGATTATGATGTGATCTTACTAAGACTTAGAAATAAGAACTTGGTGTGTTTGGATACGAGGGAAGCTATATACCTTGACTTGGTTGTGTGATTCATATAGTAATGGATTCCTAATGGATTTACATCAGTTTTCGGGAAGATTTAGGAGCCTTGAGTTCCTTTTGTGAGTGTTGCAAAAGAGTATGTCAATAGAATGTCATATGATTTATAGTAAGTAATTGAGGCAATATTAACTTGTTTATATAGGGTTATAAAGGTAAAATATTATGATAAGGCCAAACCATGGGTATAAACAATTCAATAAATGATATTTTATTGAAATTAGAGATGGAGAATGTGTCGATATAGGATCATTCGGGTAGGCTAAGACTGGAATCTATAACTTTGACTAAATTGTACAATTTAAGACAGGAGAAGGTGAATTGTATATAAAAGTTTCACAATGCTTGTAAGAGATTAAGTGTTTGATTTTATGGATTTGTATTCATAATTTTTCAACACATTAGTGTGTAGGAATAAGAAAGTTAGGAAAGAGATGGAAAGATAGAATGAGTGGAAATAGGATGTGGGTGTTTGTCTTAGACAAGAATTTTAATTGCAATAAGTAGTGCCAAAAGGAGAATCACCAAATTTGAGTGTCTACATTTTCCCCTCTTTAAGTATGAAACGAAAAATACATGCTCAAAGTAAAAGATACTTGAGTGTGTAGACAAATTTTTCATTTGGTCATATTTTTTATCCAATTGTCTTGGTAATTGCATGTTCCATGAAGAAACTTACAACACATAGTGTATTCAATGTCCATAGTAGAAAAATGAACAGTAACTCAATAGTAATTGTAGAATTTGAACTTGAATTAATTGAAAGAAAGAGATGTAAATATGGATAAATTAAACCTATTTAATTTGTAAAGGGAAGAGCTACCTAATCCTTGCTTGCATAGCTTGGAGATTTTGAGTGTTATTGCTAAAATTTGTTGAAAGAATGGGGTGATCTGTCCCCAATTGTGCTTTGAGGAGAAACAAAGTATTGGTTGCATGCAACCCAACTCATATCACTACCTTAGCTCTCTTTACCTCATTACATCCGTAAAGTCCAGAATTGGCATAGCATCTAAGTAAGTAATCTATTATGGAGCTATGTTTTTGTTATGTTGTTTTTACTCACTACTTTTTTGCAATTTTGTTCCTATCTTGTCTCAAATGTGTAGGCACCCATAATTACGCCTAAGCAATTTAAATACTTAACTTGCACTAATTATCCCCTTTCTCACAAATCGACGACATATCATCAAAAGCGCTTGTATTCCCTTTTTTTGTGGTTAATTAATTACAATACGCTAATTGATTAAGTCTCCTATCCATCTAACAACCTAATTAACAACCTTCAGTTAATTATTTACCCCTTTCTATCTAGACTAATTAATTATTATTAATTAATTAGCCTTTCACTTCATTTAACTAGTAAATCAATATTTAATTGATTTAATCCCCTCCTAATAGCCTAAATCGTATTAATATTCCTCTAATTATCTTCTATAAGCTTACATCTACCTATTAGTTAATCACCTTTAATTAATTAAAACACCCCCAACTCCCATGACTTGTTAAGCATAAATTAAACCCTTCTAAAGTAAGGTTACCTTTAATAAAGCAACCTTATCCATTCCTAATCATGTTTTACCTTTATCCCACATGCAAAGGGATGAAGTGTTTCCTTTATCCATTGGGCTATATAAGGAGCCCTCCTTCTACCTTTATACACACACCTAAACTTCTTGAGAGAGAAAATGCAAAGCATATAACAAAGAGACTAAGAGCTTGCATTTTGTCTTCTTGAGAGGTCACCATTGTTAAGAGCTAAGCTTCCTATTCTTGCATTCCTTAAGGATCAAACAAGAAATTTTTGATTGCCATTGGAGCTAAATAGGTCCATGCATTTTGTTGGTAATCTAGGAGAGTAGAGATTTTAAATAGCATGCTAGTTTTGATCTTATGTTTTCAAAGTTATAATGTTAGTTTAGATCTTGTTTAGCTCTTTATCTTGATGGTGCTTATGCTTTGTTTTAGCTAGATTGTAGAACTATTTTAGGTGGTAGTTCTTGCTCCATTTGATTTAGCATTAAGAAAAGTACACATGCACACATTTGGCACGCCCGGTGGGACCCTTAGTCCCATGGCATTTTAGTTTAAGTTTCATTGTTTTGGCTAATTTTTGATATGCACATGTAGTAATTAATGTCCATTTTCTTGGAATTTTTGCTAATTTGATATGTGTAACTTCATGTTCATAGCCATCATTTTAATGGGTAATTTCCATTCTTAAGCTAACTTGTCAAAATTTTAGATATTGTGAGTTTTCTTGTGTTTTTGTCGTATTTTTGTTGCAGGTTTGGCGTAGGCACATTTTTAGGAGCACAGCATAGTTTTGTGGCACACACACCTCTCTGGTGGCATAGGCGCATTGTCAAAACTTGGTTCTCTGTTTATTGACCATGGCGCATGCGCGCTAACCCCGGCACACACACCCTAACTAACGCACAGATGCACTAACCTGGGTGCATATGTCATTTCGTACTGTACCTTCACTACATTTTGAAACTCAGATCGGTGCACACACCCTAACCAAAGTGCACACGTTGTTTTAGTGGCATAGACACATTTTTGGTGACATGGACGTTATGTTGGAATCGGGACTGTTTTATAAAGAGATGGTGCACACGTTTTCCTAGTAGTGCACACGGTTTTCCGGTGGCGCACACGTTTTCCCGAGTAGCACGAGTGTTCTGTCTATTTTTCTCAAAGGTGGCACATACATTTTTTTGTGGCGCACACACCTCTCTGGTGGTACAGGTGCATGGTAAGTAAAAATACATAGAGTGGCACATACATTGTTTTTGTGGCGCACACACCTCTCTGGTGGCGCAAGTGCATGGTAAGAAAAAAATACACAGTGGCGCATGCATTGATTTCATGGCGCAGACGCATCTCTCGGAGTGGCATAGGTGCATGGTAAGAAAAAAATACACAGAGTAGCGCATGCATTGATTTCGTGGCACACACACCTCTTGGGTGGCACAGGTGCACTATAATTCAAAAAAATGTAGAGTGGTGTATATGCCCTAACTCGTGTGCAGAGTGCTAAAAAAGGGCGCAGTGTCCTTTCATATTTTTGAAATTAATGTGTTGAGGTTATAACATTCTTGCAAGTTTTATCTAATCATATACTTGTCTTTGCAAGTTGTTTTTACATGTTTGTACTTGATTAGATAATATTTTGCATTATTTACTTATAGGAATAAGATCATGTATGCTCTTCCCTCTGTCCCTTGGGTGATCTTGGGAATTAGAAATGATTCTTAAGTCCTTTTGATGCTTTGAGGTTGTTAGGAATATTTGAGTTGGAATTGGTTAACTTGGTGTAGTTGAATTAAAGTGTTTTTCCATTTTGATATCTTTTTGGATTTTGAAGACATCACGTATGCTCTTCTCTTGTGTCCTTGGATGATCTGGAGAATCAGAAATGGTGCCTTCTCTTTTGATGGAAAACTACTAAAAATCATCATACAGGACCAAAATGCCATCGCTTGTCAAAGAACAGAGGAATAAAAAAAAGTCAAAAACTACTAATACAATTGTTATACAAGTTGCCAAACGGTGTTCAAGCAAACCACACCTAATTAAAAAAGATAAAACAAACAACATATTCAAAACACTATATTGCAGGTTTCAAAAAGGGTACGTCCCTCTCTCGCTCAACTGGAACATAACCTCTTTGGCATAACACCTTAAGCTATAACAATGGGGGTGGTTCTAGGAACCCCAAAGTAGTCCTTACAAGAGGGAACCTTGTGGATGAAATGGGAAGTGCTCCACTACCTATCTCACTAGTGATTCCTTTGTGAGATAGAGTTACAAGTTGTTCATACGTGACCCTTTTAAGTACACAATGGATGCATCTAATGCCCACTATGCTTGAAGGGGCAAAGTCGAGATACTCCCAAGATAGTCGGGACTATTTGGGTAAATTGTCCCGCTCGTGGATAATCTTTATGACACCTAGGACAAGAGAACCACCTAGGAAGATATACTTTGGCCAGGAGCCCACTTTGACTATTGTAAAATAGTGTTGAGTTGTGAACCATCTTTTTATTGTGAAATGTGTGACACGTTACTTTCACTTAGTTTTTACTTGCCTTAGGGTGAGGTGAAACTCTGCCGAAGTGAAGCCAACATTTTTCATCACTTTTTTTATTTACTTCCTTCACATTATTTTGACACTTTTTTTATTAGAAGGAGAGTGACTACCTTTGTGTTACCAATCCATTGTTTATGCCACTTTTTTGTCTGTTTACGCCCATCCATGTTTGTGGCTGGGTAAGTTAAACATCTAAAGTGTGCGGGGATGTATTCATATCATTGGTGGCCATTGTGATCTTGATACTCATGTCAAGATCATCATTATAGTTAGGCGTGGTTCATCATCTCAAAATTCCTTAGAATGGTTAGCTTGTTTGTATTGTATCACTACAATTTTGATATTTATGTCTTATTTCTTATAAACTCGACATAAATATATATATTGTAAGGTTACGTTGCACACATTTTTAACTATTCCTAGCTATACTTTGAGCTTTTTAGTTCAGTTCTATTATTACCTCAATTTTGAAGAGTGTTGGGTGTTACCATTTGTGCGTGTTATATCAATATCACCTTGATATCAATACCATACTTTATCGCAAAGTTGGTTAACATATCTTGGTGATATTGTTGTGTCATTCATGAATTATAATTGACACTTTTTGAGATCTAGATCTTAATCGAGTTTGAGCTCACTCCTAGTATATCTTGTTAGGAGGTCACATTGACTTTTTTATTTACTTACATTTTGTTCATTCTCATGAACTTAGCATAAGTAAGAACATCTTGTTAATTATCTTGCGACGCTAAGCTACTTTTTTTTTAAACATAGTCTAGGAGGTACTTCATTTGGTAGGTTTAGATACCAAACACTTGTATCACTGGTGATTTATCACTCTATCACATTTGTATTCTCACATTATTTATTCACTCATATTCTTGACAATACAACTTGCATTTCACTTAGGTGTGGTCACAAGGTTTTGAAAACATTTGAAACTTACCCTAGTGAAACTATCACAAAAACATGGCTTCTAAAACATGATTAGGACTCAAGAAACAAACATATGAGGAACAAAAAGTGTAAGCTTGGGAAGCCTCTAACAAATAAGGGTCAAACCCCTTCATTGGACATGATCTAAGACATCTGTTTTCTGTAAAAAATATAGATAGAAGATATGGTCGATCATAGTGGAAATGAATTAGAATCCCCACACGTAGAATTTGATTTTGACCCCACTTTATTAGACGAGTTTATTTTCAGAAATAAGGATAGAGTGCTAGCACGGGTTGTAGAATTAGGGGCCAAATTGCCCACTGAAAATGAAACAATCCCACCTGCAAATAACACTACTGAGGAAGAATGCCCCCTTATCAATATGGAGGATATTTTGATGCATGGACATGCTTCTACCTCTAACGCAGGGAATGATAAAGTGGTGGGGCATAGAATACCCTTTATCAAAGTGCCACATAGAAATAAGATAGAACATGAGATGGGTGAAGAACCTCCACAATATGAGGAGGAAGAACCTTTAGAAGAAGAAACCACAATTCAACAATAGATTAGTAACCTAAGCTGACAATTAGCTTTGCTAACCTCCCATGTATAGAAGGAAGCAAACAAGAATGTTCAAAATTCAAGCCTAAGGTTAAGATCAATGAACTCCATAGAGAAAACCAAGGAGAAGAAGATACAAGGTATCATCGTGTATACATCCCCGCTTCTCCCACTAGAGAAAAATTACTCGCACAAGAGGTATAGTCTATGAAAGTGACACTCATGAGCCTACAAGAGAACAATATAGGAGAATTAGAAAGTATCAATACAAAGAATTATTCCCTATCCTTTTGAAAAGACAAGAACCTTCAACCCTTTCCTGATAAATTTGATATGCCAAAATTTAACAAATATAAAGGGAAAGGATATCCACGAGATCATGTCAAATATTTCTATATGGCATGTCAAGAGGTGTCTTATAGTGACAATTATCTCATCAGACTTTTCCCCAAAATTCTCGAGATTTTAAGCCCTAGAATGGTTTACACGCTTACCACGAGGATCAATTTTCACCTAGCCAAAATTGGCAGAAAGGTTCATGTGTCACTTCTCATACAACATAGAGAGTGATGTCACCATGGCAGATTTATGTGGCACCAAGCAACACCCTAATGAGACTTTTGCCAGCTTCCTCCAATAGTGGAGAGGGATAGCTAGTTGCTTCCCTTGTGCTTTCCCTGAAAAATAGTTGGTTAGTATTTTCATTCCCAACCTAAACCCGGATATATCTTTCCACCTCCAAATGCATTGTGTTCGCACTTTTGAGGAGGTCATCAAAAAGGGGTTCAGATAGAGAAAGCTCTCATTGCCAAAGGCACCCTCAAAACCCAATCTAGAGATAATCAAAATGTCAAATCCACGGAGAAGTCAAGGTCTTTAACAAAAATAAAAATGTGGTGGGAGATGGGATCACTAATTCCAAACGTGTTCAAACGGTCCAAACCAGTCAACCTTTTAAACTAACCAAGGGACCAATTCAACCACCACCAAAGCGAAGAATTTTCACCTCTCTTAATGAACCTTTTTAAGTCATACTAAAACAATTGGATGTGACCCACATGATGACATATCCTATGACGTAACCATTTTATGACAACACTTCAAAACCTTCATGGTACAAGGAGCATGAATATTGTGAAATGCATCATGTAAAAGGACATAAGATAAAAAAAAAATTGTGACTTCGTCATTATATTCAAGACCTCATTGACAATGGGGAGATAGAGGTGGATAACCCAGGAAAAATGCAGACACCTAACAAGAAAATGGGGATATATAAAGAGCCATTCTCCAATCATTGTAAGTCAAAGAAGTCAAAGATGGATCGGGGAGATTCATCCCAAGGTTATAAAGTAATGAATTACTTGTACACCAAAAGAGACAACAATAATTATGATTCACTTATTAGATGTATTTTCTCTCTTAATGATCATGTCAACACTATCTAAATCAAGGGAAAGGACTACACTGCGGTAATAAGGCGTGCCCGCCTCGTGACTCTGGAACCTTCTCCATCAACCCCAAAAACTGGTAAATATAACCTTTTGGAACAACTTGAGAAGACATCTACTAAGATTTCGATCTTATATCTTCTCAAGATATCCAATGTGCATAAATACATTATATACCAAACTCTTTAGGGCTCGGGTGTGCCTATAGAGGTCGATCCTACACACCTTCAAGCCGCAGTGGAAAACATCATATCAAATGAACATATTTCCTTCAACCATAGGGATATCCCTACTGAGAATCCAACACATAATCTTTCGTTATATATTGAGGTAGTTGTCACCCGCAAGAATGTCAAACGGGTACTTGTAGATAACGAATCTGGGTTGAACATTTGTACACTCAAGTTGGTTAAATAGCTAGGAAATACTAAGACAGATATTGAGTCCAATATCATCACTATCACCGCATATGATAATGTGGAAAGGGAATCATCGGGCACAATCATGTTGCACATGGAGGTGGGTCCCACTTGCCATCATACAAAGTTTCTAGTCCTAGACGTGGAACTTCCATATAATATGCTTCTAGGCCAACCATGGATTCATGCCATGTAGGCCATGCCATCGACATTTCATCAATGCATTAAATTGAAGAATGAGGGACACACCATTACAATACAAGGATATTCGAGTCCTTCGGTCACTTCGTAGAGATCTCAATAGCTTTGCATGAAAGGGAATGTATGCATGTCCCTCCACTGATATAGTTCTCCCTCTCCAATATGAGGCTATGGAATCCCGGGTGGATTCAGATTCTCTCAATTCTTGCGCTCATGGTGCGTCTACTTCAACATCTCCTTTTGATTCCTGGGAGATGAAAATCCTTAAATATGGCTGTGGAGAATATAATGTACAACAAGCACTCTTGGTTTTAGACCTATCATTGTCACCCAAGACTAGAGGTCAACCCAAGTACCACTTCAGAAGACCTAGAAAGGAACACACTATTGGGTCATTCTTACCTGGAGGCTTGTTAGCTTAGGAAAACTTTCTTAAGACACCTACAACTTGGGTCCCAGAGGATACTCAACCATCCTGTTATCGAACCCTAATATGAAAAATCTGGTAAAATGATGTACTCCATGGGATACAAGGGTCTATGAGGTGGAAGAAACAAACAAGGACAAAGAGAACCAGTCCCTCTTCCACATTTCAAAATAGAAAGATTAGGCATTAGGATTCACCCTTATGGAGCACACCCCAATGACCAAGATGCTACTTGTTCTGAATGTGAGGATATCTCTGACTATCTAGACAGTGATACGGATTCCCATTGTAGCCAATATGAGGATCTGGCCTCCATAAACCTTTTCATGAACAACACTATCCTAACCATAACCCCCACAGAACCAACCCTTGACCTTGTATACCCTTCCCTTATTGAATGGGACCAACAATGTCACATGTCGCTAGATTTATTCGAGAATGATGAGGCTATCGCGGAGTTCATGGGCATAAGGGATACAATTCCCATTGGAGATCACAAGAAGGGTTTATTTATTGACTTAGATACCTACGCCTACTTCGGTGAGGAGGCTAAGCTTCATGGTCAGCAAAACTTATAGAAAAGAGAGGGCAAAAGCTCCAATGTAAAGCCTCGGAAAAATCAAAGTCCAAGTCATACAGTGAAAACCTCTTTGAGGCACTGGCTGACAAACAAATTAAAAAATCAAAGGACAAACAAAGTGACCATGCCAAGGATGAAAATATTGTGGAGACATCCTTGGATGAAGATCTCAACCTACCTCCTGATCCTACACGTATGGAGGACTTATCAAAATTACTAGTCAAAGAAACCATTGATGTGAATATTGGTACAAAAGAAGATCCCAAGATAGTAAAATTGGGAGCATCACTCTCAACTAGAGAACAAAAGACATTCACTATGCTACTGTGAGATTTTATAGATGTGTTCACATGGTCTTACAAAGACATGCTCGACTTAGATCCAACTTTGGTTGTGCACAACCTAGTTGTGCATGCGACGCTTTCACCTATCAAATAGAAACTCTGAAAGATGCACCCAAGAGTGGCTTTACTTGGTTAAAGAAGAGTTGGAAAGATTGCTTGTGGCAGGATTCATCCGGCCTATTGATTATTCTGAATGGATATCAAACATTGTTCCTGTCTAGAAACAACTCCATCGAGTAACCAAATTTGCATGGATTTTAGGGACATTAATAAGGCTTTCCCTAAAGATGATTTTCCACTTCCAAATATTGACATGATTGTTAACTCAATAAATAGGAGTGTGCAATTGCTATCTCTCATGGATGGTTTTTTAGGATACAACCAAATCAAGATAGTGAAGAAGACCAAACAAAATGTCTTTTTACGACTCCTTAGGGAACCTTCATTTATCGTGTGATGCCTTTTGGCCTCAAAATGCAGGGAGCTACTTATCGCTGAGCCATGACACTAATTTTTCATGATATCATGGAGGACTGTGTGTATGACATCCTAGGAAATTCTAAAACAAGAGATAATCACCCTGTCATTTTGTAGCGTATCTTTGAATGTCTACAAGAATACAAAGTTAGGCTGAATCCAAAGAAGTGTGTCTTCGGTGTGCTATCAGGAAAACTGTTGGGCTTCATTGTATCAAGATGAGGTATTGAGGTAGACCCTGCTAAAGTGTCTGCTATTACTGAAATGCCTCCACCTAAGAATATCAAGCAACTACATAGCTTACAGGTAAAATTTAAGCCATTTTTCATTTCATCTCCTAGTTTGCAGATAAGTGTCACTCATTCACCCACTTGCTTAAAAAAGATGTCACTTTCATCTGGGGACCTGAGCAATAACAAGCCTTTTCTTTGCTTAAACAATACTTGGCTAATCCGCATGTCCTCATGCCGCCAACTCCTGGAGAACCACTCTTGCTCTATATTTCCACTACGCAATTTTCTATTGGTGCGTTGCTCACCCAATATGACCTTGGTCATAAGGAAAAGCGATGTATTATCTGAGTCACACTCTCATCGCCTATGAGCTCAATTATCCTCAAACTGAAAAAGCTTGCTTGGTCGTTGTTTTTACTTTTCAAAAACTTTTTCATTACCTATTGAATACTAAAACCAAGACAATATCCAAGGTTGACCCACTCAAGTACTTACTGTATCTAAACCCACCCTCATAGGTAGAATGGCTAATTGGATCATTCTACTCAGTGAGTTTGACATAGAATTTGTACATCAGAAATTGGTTAAAGGACAAGTACTTGCTAACCAGCTAGTAGAAGCACCTTTGTAATCCACTGAACCTTTGAATATGGATCTTCCAGATGCCTCCTTGCTCTACATTGAAGAATTTTTCGTATGGCAGATACATTTTGACGGGTCCTTTATGTTTCACGGTTTAGGTGCAGGGGTAGTCCTTATTACTCCTTCTGGCAATCCTATACCGCAGGCTTTTCACCTGGCTTCCCTTGCAAAAAAATATTGTGGAGTATGAGGCACTTATTGTAGGAATGAAGCTAGCTATCAAGTGGAATATTCATCATGTCAAGGTTGTGGGTGATTCGTAGTTAATTATCAAACATGTTAATGATGAATATAAGGTTAAGGATGACAAGCTCATACCTTATAAAAAGCTAGTAGAAACTCTAAAGGAGTACTTTGTGCACATTACATTTGAACAAATCCCAAGAGTGCATAATAGATCGGCAGATGCCATGGTGACAGTGGGTTCTATGCTTCGTATTCCACTAGGGAATAATGACATGTCGTTCTTTGTAGAAAATTTACGTTAGCCCGTGTATGACATGCTAGAATCTTGCCTAGCTTGTGATGTTGTTGGTCCTAATTCCTCGTGGTATGAACCCATATTTACCTATCTTAAGGACAACATGTTCCCTCCCGATATCTCCCATTCTAAAAAGCAAATCTTGATTCACCAAATAGCCCATTACACCCTTTTAAGAGGTACACTTTATCATCGTGGCTATGATGGGAATCTGTTACGTTATCTAGATGTGATGGAGTCAATCCAAGCAATCAAAGAAGTACATGAAGGGGTGTGTGGAGCACATACAAATGGAATGGTCTTAGCTAAGAAATTGTTAAGAGTAGGCTACTATTGGCCTACCATGGAAATTGATGCTTTTAATTATGTCAGGAAATGTGTACTTTGCCAAAAGTATGGAAACTTCATTCATGCTCCATCGCAACCATTGCAACCTATCACTACCCCATGGCCATTCTCTAAGTGGGGACTTGACTTGATAGGAAAACTTACTCCTACCTCATCTGATGGTCATACACACATCATCACGGCTACAAAATACTTTACAAAATGGGTGGAGGCTGTCCCTTTAACCTATGTAACAGGAGCCTAGATTTTTAAATTTATCATGAATCACATCATTTGTTGATATAGCATTCCCGCAACCATCGTTACAGATAACAGGAATTCATTTAAGAAAAAAACTGTAAAAGGTCTTTTTCAATGGTTCCAAATCAGGTTAAAATGGTCCACACCATATTACCCTTAAGGTAATGGATAGGTTGAAGCCACAAACAAGACTTTGGTGAGGATAATGGAGAATATGGTTAGCAAAACAGTCGTAATTGGCACTTACAAATCCATCCAGCCTCTGGGCTTACAGAACCTCCATTCGCACTCCTATGGGTGTGACACCATATTCTCTAGTGTTTGGGATAGAATCTATCATCCCCTTAGAGATCGAACTTTCCCTAAGAATTTCTCTTCGGGACTATCTGGATAAGGATGAGGATTATCGGGTAGCAAGATTGGCTGAATTGGAGATCCTAGATGAGAGGTGCATTCACACTCTTAATCACCTGAAAGTGTATCAAAACAGAGTCTCTAGAAACTACAACAAGAGAATCATCCCTCATCAGTTTGAGGTTGGTGATTTAGTCATGAAGGAGAACCAGTTCAATACAAAAGCAGAATGAGAAAAGAAAGGGAAGTTCGAACCACATTGGTTGGGACCTATGTTATAGCCACCAAGTACAACCGGGGCATACAAACTTACTCACCCTAATGGTGATGAGCTCTATGAGCCCATGAACGCCATACATCTTAAGCGGTTCTATGCTTAAACATGGTGCGGAAAGTCAAAAACGGCAAAAAAACTCAAAAACATGGTAAAATGATCAAAAATACAAAAAAATCAAAAAGAGAAAAAGAAAAAGAGAAAACAGGTCGTCCACTAGTGAAAACCATGCAATTGTGGCACTTTGGATAAGTCCTTGGGTGAAAACCAGGTTTAAGGTGCCTTGGAAATATTTGTTGCTCACAGGCATCTTGCATCTAAAGGGTAGTTTTGCTTGGCCTAGCCCTAGTTCTACCTTCGAGATTCCCTATGAGCCCCATCCTGTCAAGCCTTGATATGGCTTTGTCTTCTTCATCTGTATGGGGTATGGTCTTTCACTATTTCCCATCTTACAATGGGGCAATTCAATGACTTCACCTTCTTGTTCATAAGTGCGTGACTTATGCCCTTGTATATTCCCCATCCAACGCTGGGGCATCCACGATTTCTTGGTTACTTGTGCATAACTCTGGAAAACCATTAGAAAACAACACAAAAACAATAGAAAATTGTTTCAAAAAAACCTAAACAATAGAAAATTGTTTCACAAAACCAAAACAATAGAAAATTGTTTCACAAAAACCTAAACAATAGAAAATTGTTTCAAAAAAACCTAAACAATAGAAAATTGTTTCACAAAAACCTAAACAATAGAAAATTGTTTCACATAAACCTAAACAATAGAAAATTGTTTCAAAACACCAAAAACAATAGAAAATTGTTGCATGAAAACAAATCTTACAAAAACATTTACTTACATTTACTTGCATTGTCTTGTTTCTTGCTTTGCTTGTTGCTTGTATAGTTGTTTGTTTCTTTTGGGTTGTTTGTTGCTTAGGCATACTTTGTTAGGATTCATCTTTTCTTTCTTAGATTAGATTTATTCTTGCTTGTGCATATGGATCATGGTGTATTGTGTTAATTCATTGTGTTCTTTCTTAGCATTTGATTGTGTTTCTTACATGCTAGTGAATCATAATGAATCATGGTGTGTTATGTTATTTCATTGTGTTCTTTGTTAGCATTTGATTGTGTTTATTGCATGTGCATTGTTTTGTTATCACAACATCACCATTACCATCATTATCATCACATCTAACATCATCTATACATCATATATCAAGAAAAATCTAAGTATACATCATACATGAATGCTAAGCTAATCATCACATATCGTGTCATCAAATGGGGGCAAGAGGATTGCAAATATCAAAATATATCCCCCCCCACACCCTTATCATTCATCATCATCCCATCCACTAAGTATGGAACATCTCATAAATAAAGCTCATTTGATATATTCTACAAATATCACATCATTTGGCAATAAAAACACATGTGATGCATCAACTAAGATCATAATACATATACATGTCAAATCAAATCAGAGCACATCCTAAAAAAATCTATCTATCCATGAGAAATAATAAAGTATCCATCTCATATATACATGTGTCATGTCACATACAAATTTCCATATCATACATGTATGGTATATCTCTATCAAAAATGGATATACATCACGACGGTGCATCATAAAAGCCTTTATCCGAGGCATACAAAAGAATGGTACATATAACAGAATAAAAGCCTTCATCAGAGGCATGTATCAAAAATGCTCTATATCAAAAATGCCTTCAGCTAAGGCGTACAAAGATGATACATCAAAAATGTCCACATATCTATACAAGTATAATCTGTCCAGATCAGTACTCAAAATGGTACATCATCGATACAAAGTGCCATCAAAAAGGGGCATGTATCATCAAAATCAGCCTTCATAAGAGGCATGTATACAAATAATTTGTACAACAAAAATATGGAGCTCAACCATAGCTCTCGCCCTCGCCGGGGCTCCTAGGTCTGTCACCTGGTTGATAGAACAATGGTGGTTGAGATGGCCCTGGTCCCAATCAGGCCTGCACCGGTATAAGCTACCTCAATGATCTCATCGACCGGCTTGATCTCTCGTGATCGAGAGCCTCGATGTTCTTGTCCTTGACTATCAAGGCAGGTACCACTCATTGCTCTAGAGGAACTACCCTATAATAGGCAGTCCTGTAAAATAAATCCTCACCACCAAGCCTCGTGGCATCATGTATCAAGTCAGCATCTCCAGAGGCGAGGGCTGCCTGAAGGGCAACATCATGCTCACCTGTCACTCTGCCTAAATCAGCCTCGGCTGTCTTGGGAGGCACCACTTGATCTCTCTCGGTAGTCACAATTTGTAACTCAGCTTGTGCCTGATCCCTCTATGCAAGAAGGCCCTGTGACCATGTATATACATGATCTCTCTACGCAATGACCATCCACACCTATGACTAGGAATGGTGTAGGAGACTCAGTATCTGGGCCCCCGTGTCTTGTTATCTCTCACGTTTGACTCCACCATGCTGCCTTGTCATCTCTGGGCCAGCCTAGGCCCGAGCCTAGTCTCGCTCTGAAAGTAATGTGACAATGTGAGTTTGGGCCTCATCACGCTCCACTATAGCGGTCACACACCAGCCTCGGGCCTCATCTCTCTTAGCTCTCACTGTATCTCTCTCAGCTAAGGCCTATTGTAATTGCTGTTGTCTTTGTGGCTATCTATGCCACTAGATGTGAGGTTGTCTGTGCCGTCAGGACCAGTCCCAGGGCACTCTGGATGACTGGCCCTACTCTAGGACCCTCACCCTGGGAGGCTGAATAGGTGCCTTTACTAGTCCTTACGGCCTTGGTCCTTGTGCCTATGTAGCACCCTACCCATCATGAGGAATTCCATCAAAAGGATCCTCTGGATCTGGCCCCACTGCTCTCACTCTACACTCTGAACCATGCCATATCTCTATAGGTGGATGAGCACCTGCTACCCAGGCCTCCTTCGTAATAATAGTGAGATGTCATAGTAATACTGATGGCATACCAAGCTACATAATCTACTATGGTCCCTAGATCCTACACCTGTCGTGTTGTGTCCCGTGCCTGTGGGACCACCTGTGTAAAACTCTCCCTAGCTCAAGCCACTGGTATGTGAGGCCCCATGGTCTGCCTCTCTGAATCTCTACATGCATACCAAATGTTTGGCTATGGGACCCCTATACTACTTTGCAAGCCGCCATTGCACCTGTCAACTCGATACAACTCTATAATGTAGCTGCAACTGCTAATGATGTAGTGCTCTACTAAGCACACACTAAGCTCTGTGGCATCCTCTGGCCACTAGAAATGTCTATAAGGCCACCAGATAACATCTATCATTGGTAGCTCATCAAACTCTCACCTATATCTAAATAGGCTACCGAGGTGGCCATGTACATCACCACCTGTTGCTACCCATGCCATGTAAGATGGCTCCTTTGGGTCTCGAGACATGCAAAGTGCCCACAGGGCATCCGATGGCAATGTGGTCCCATGACCAGATCTAAAGTAAAGAAGCTAGACCCATGGTCTTCTGACCATGGTATGTAATCAAATGTAGGTCCCAATACAAGTGGGCCAAAATGCACTGTCCCCAATAGTATCTCTCGCCGCTGAAGATGCCATGAACCAAAGGTAACAGTCCTCTCGGGAACGATGTCCCTATCTTATCAGTGAGTAAAAACCCACTGATAAGAGACATAATATAGAGAGGCCCCGATGCAATGTGGGGTCAGAGATGCACTCATGTAGGGCTATAGTCATCCCATCGTGCGGAATATCATCTACATCAAAAAGGTCACTATGCGCTGCTCTAATCAGCCCTACATCTGAGCTGTACTCAATCAAGGTGCCTATAATCGGCATGCGAAGGATCTCGCCATACATCCTCAAGGGTCACCGTCATCTCCCCTATGGGAAATCTGAAACATTGACTCTCACTATGCCATCACTCGGCTAGCATAGTTAGTAGGCCATGATCCAGTGTAATGGAAGGCATCCAAGACATGGGGCCTAGCCCCACCGCCTCGAGAAGTATTGTCATGGCTCGCTAGTCGCATCGACACATACTCCCCTCTAGCTCTGCTATCCAAGAGTGGTTCTCCTGTGTCTGTAAGACTAGAAATCATCTCTGCAAAATATCAAATCACTCATCAGTTACTAACATTTCTTCTAAAAAACTATCTAACATTTTAGGGTTAACCCAAAAATCCTAAAAATTCTTCTAAGTGTCATCTTTTTGACATTTTCCTCTCTTTTCTCCACCATCTGGGCACCTACTTTCCCTTTTGAGCATGCATGCCCCTTTTGGATTCCAACACACCCTTGTGGATGTGTTCACATGTGCATTTGTCTTCTAGTGCTTACACCCTCATTCAAGCGCCCGCGCGCCCTTTTTTTTGGCATATGCGCCACACATTTGGTGCTTACGTTTACACGCGTATACCCCTAGGTGTGTGCCTCCCTTTAGTGTATGAACCATGTTTTTAGCATGTGCACCTCCTTTTCTATATGTGTGCATGCGCGCACATGTGTGTTGTGTGTGTGTGCCTTCATGCCTACGTGTACGCTTGCGCGTGTATTGTAGAGCACGCGTGCCCCTAAAGGATGCCTACGCCCGACCCAACACTTGAACCTGTGCGCATGTGTGCCGACATCACTTCTTAAGGCTAAAAGCAAAATTAAAGCATTAATGACCAAAATTAATGAGCAAGGGTTTGATACTCATGAAGGGGTCATCGTCTGCGTGTCGCTGGTACCCTCGGACTACATCTGTGCATCTCACTTGGTCTCATGTGATCACCATGGTCCTCGTCAATATCAGAGCCTCACAAAAAAATTCTAAACGGCTCGGTTAAAATGAATTGGTCGTGATGTTTTTACCCCCAGTGGGGTATATTAACCCATTTTTCACCGCCGGGAGGGCCTGGAGGCCCGTTTTGATCACCGTTTTCTCCTCTGTTCACCGTGGAATAATTATTTTTATTAAATAATTATTTTTCACCATATTGGGGCATTTTTTGTTGTCTGATACACCTTTCTTCTCCCTCGGACATTTTTATTGATCCTAGGTGATTTTTCTTCTTATCCACACTCTCGTAAATAATTATTTTTTTATTAATTTTTCCACTAAATAAGGACATTATTTGTCACTTGTTTCTTCTTTCTTCCACCTAGGGAACTTTCTGTATTGCCCCTAGGCCCTTCATTCTCTTTCTTCTATTTTCTTCTACTGTTCACCACAATTTGGACAACAAAAAATAAAAACAATATATATGTCAAAAATCCATATATATTTGAATGCTTTTTCCCCCGCTCCGCGTCTGCTCCGCGGTTGCTCCGAGATTGCTTCGCGTCTGCTCCGCGATCGCTCCGCGGCTGCTCCGCGACTGCTCCGAGATTGCTCCGCGGCTGTTCCGCGGCTATTCCATGGTTTCTACGCGGGCTTCATCTAAAAAAAGGGTTCGAGGAGGCACGAGCATTGCCAGAGGTTCGCCCCTCTCAGAAATTCGAAATGAGGTCCCTATTAATGGCGGCGAGAAACCAGTGGTATCTGTGGGAGGCGGATGCAAAAATGTAGAGGAAAATAAAGCACCAATCTCATGGATTGGTATGGCTTTCAATACTAACCAAGACCCCCATATCAAAACAGGGGTGTTCACTCATGGGACAGGTAAAGATGGTTCAGTCAAAGATTCATTATCTCCTTTAAAACTCAATACTGGTAACTGCAGGTTGCAAGAGACTAAGAGTGGATCTGGTGATGGAGGAAGAGGTACAGGGGTAAGCCAGAACCAGGACAAACTAAACAGCAACAATAGGTCCGGATCTTATGCTTCAGCGGTCTCCAAACAGAAGGAGAATGTCAGAAATGAGCTCTTAAAACCCTCCCAGGAGGTCCCGACGCTGAAAATCGAAGAGGATTTACTTCTAAAGGTTCTTAAGGAGGAGGAAAATCTCTCCCAACTGGGGCTCATATGCAGATTTCACAAATTTTGGCCTAAGCTTTCTCAGCTTCATGACTGGATAGCCCAGAGATGGAGAGAAAAAATACAAGGTAAGATTGAGCTTTATCCTTGTGCTAAAGCTTACTTCATTGCTGTCTTTGAAACCCCTGAAGATAGGGATTTAATTTTTAGTCAACATTGGGTTTGGGGGGAACATGGGCTTATGTCCAAACCATGGTATCCATCTTTCGACCCATTAAAGGAGTCTTTTGATACCTACCCGATTTGGGTTCGTCTACCAGGACTCCCATTGCAGCTTTGGAACAGATCTTGTCTCATTGCTATAGGGGATACTTTAGGCTCATGTGTAGCAGTCGATGATAAGACCTCCATTCAAACCCATACTACTTATGCTCGAATCCTGGTTGATCTCGATACCTCCAAATGTTTACCAGCAGAAATCAATCTACAGATTGGAGCCAGGCTCTGGGTGCAGAGGATAGACTATGAGAGACTTGCCTTCAGATGTAGGCGTTGCTTCCAAACTGGTCATGTCTCAGATGACTGTGAACACTCCAAACGTAAGACCAAAACAGCCTGGTGGAGGGATTCTCTACCTGAACATCTTACATCGACTCGAGATCCGGCTAAGGAATCGAGTGCCCCCGCAAGCTAACTCACCCATCATGGTTGATTCACGAGACCAATACAAAGAAGCCTCCAGTTATTCTTTACAAAGCTCACGATTCGGTGATTAATGATATTCCGACCTCCCATTTGGGTCACTCCCCATCAAACCTATTGCAGCTTTTTCCGATCAGTAGTGGATGTGGGAAATCGGAATGGACAGGTGGTGGATCGGAAAAAGAAGGGTAATGCCAAATCTAAATCCCCCACCATATCGGACAAGATTTGATTCTTGTCTTTTTGGGCGCTATTATTGCTACATTTTGGCATATGGCAATGGCTCTATCTACGCAGTTCTAAGCATTGTGTTGTTGTTTTGTTGCTTTGTTTTTTTTGCCGTGGTTTTTGCTTTATTTTGTTCCTTCCTTGTGATTTTTGTTGGGCTCTTTTGTGATGATCGTGCTGGATGTTTTCTCTCCGTTAGTTAGTGGTCGGCCGGAGTACATTGTTATCATTTTTGTGGCCGGACCACTGCGTGTTTTTGTTTGATCATCATCCAAATTGAGGTGTTTATTTCTTTGTTGTGTTCTTCTTTCTTTTCTTTGCAGATGCGTTCTCAAACCTGGTCCTTATTGTTATATCAGGATGTTGATCCTTTTTTTCGAGCTTTATTTTCCTATTCTGGCTTCTGAGCCTTGCTGTATAAGGGTATAGTCCCTTTCAAAAAACTATTTGCCAATAATAAAAAAAAAAAATCCAAAAACAGGGCAAATTTTTTCAAAAAATCCTAAAAAAAAAAAAACCTACAAAAATGGTAACTTGCTTATTACGGCTGAAACTTGTGTCTTGTGCATGGTATTTTCTCCATATCCTGCTAGTTTGTCTCACATCTTCCCTGATTAATACGACTCACGAATCACCATATTTACAACCATTCACAAAGCTAGCTGCTTGCTTTATCTATACTCTAGGGCACATTTGTTGCTTGGTGTTGTTTCATTGTGCACAATGATTTTCTTGGACCTTGTGTCCATTATCATTTCCCCTTGCATGTATCCTTGCTCAGGGCATCATTTTTAACCCTTTTCATCAATCACAAACTTGTGGATCTCTTCAGCACTAATAACAAAACATTTGTACAACTATCTTGACTGTTGTTGGGTTGGGTATGTGCATTCATACTTGTTTTCCCTATTAAATGAGCTTGTTTCCTTCTCGTATTGCATTGCATTGTTGTATGTTGCATGGATTTGGTATTTTTAGCAATGGACAATTATTCATAGTATGGATTTTCATGTCATTCTACCTTTGTCGTATGCTTATATTTTTCATAAGGACCGATGACGTAGCTCCTATGGTAATATGATGACATCAAAATTGTTCCAATACATGGTGGCTAGAGGCTAAGCTCTTCTCTCCCCTCCTCCATATTTCTTCTACATCACCTTCTTCTCACCCCTAATCTTCTCTCTCACCGGTGCATCCCACCCCTTCCTATTCTTCTATCTATTTCTCACCTTTTCGATCGTTGATTGTCTTCCTTCATCACCCCATTGACACTCGAGGGGGCATCACGCACCTCCTACTAAGTTTTCTTCTATCCCTTCAAAATTTCTTCCTGTCTACTATCTTTGAAGTGGCGTTACTTTACGCCACCCCAAAGAGGGGAAATGTATACACCCATAATTACGCCCAAGCAATTTAAATACTTAAATTGTGCTAATTATCCCCTTTCTCACAAATCGACGACATATCATCAAAAGCACTCATATTCCCTTTTGTTGTCATTAATTAATTACAATATGCTAATTGATTAAGTCGCATATCCAACCAATAACCTAATTAACAACTTTCTCATTAATTATTTACCCCTTCTATCTAGACTAATTAACTAGCCTTTCACTTCATTTAACTATTAAATCAATATTTAATTGATTTAATCCCCTCCTAATAGCCTAAATTGTACTAATATTCCTCTAATTAGCTTCTATAAACTTATCTACCTATTAGTTAATCACCTTTGATTAATTAAAACACCCCCAACTCCCATGACTTGCTAAGCATAAATTAAACCCTTCTAAAGTAAGGTTATCTTTAATAAAGCAACCTTATCCATTCCTAATCATGTTTTTATCCCACATGCAAAGGGATGAAGTGTTTCCTTCATCCATTGGGTATATAAAGAGCCCTCCTTCTACCTTTATACACACACCTAAACTTCTTAAGAGAGCAAATGCAAAGCATATAACAAAGAGACTAAGAGCTTGCATTTTGTCTTCTTGAGAGGTCACCATTGTTAAGAGCTAAGCTTCCTATTCTTGCATTCTTTAAGGATCAAACAAGCAATTTTTTATTGCCATTGGAGCTAAATAGGTCCATGCATTTTGTTGGTAATCTAGGAGAGTAGAGATTTTAAATAGCATGCTAGTTTTGATCTTATGTTTTCAAAGTTATAATGTTAGTTTAGATCTTGTTTAGCTCTTTATCTTGATGGTGCTTATGCTTTGTTTTAGCTAGATTGTAGAACTATTTTAGTGGTAGTTCTTGCTCCATTTGATTTAGCATTAAGCAAAGTACACATGCACACACAATGTGTAGTTTCTTTTTTACTACAGCTAGGCCTTATGTAATATTTGGATTTTGATCCATTTTTTATGATTCCACCTATTTATCTAGCTTTTGAGCCTCTATGTAATAGGGTATAGTCCCTTCAAAACTATTTTCCAATAATAAAAAACATCGAATGAAGGTAGATGGAGGAGAAGAGAAAGATACCAATGCATCCTATAAAGGAAGAATATTGTGTATCAAAGTCTTTAGTAACTCTAATATCTTATCTGTTAATATGAGGAGAGGAAAGACTACCTATAAATAA
The DNA here is from genome assembly GCA_018340775.1 of Taxus wallichiana var. yunnanensis. Classification (NCBI taxonomy): domain Eukaryota; kingdom Viridiplantae; phylum Streptophyta; class Pinopsida; order Cupressales; family Taxaceae; genus Taxus; species Taxus wallichiana. The sequence continues at coordinate 907,202,253 of CM031234.1, read as the reverse complement.
CTATGTTACTTTTATACTTTCCATAACCCCATGGACCACACCATTGTAGACAAATCTTTGCCCAATTTCGAGTATATAGATACAATATATAAAGAGAATGAGTGCTCCCATGTTCTTCTCATGCATTATGTTTTTGAGTAAGAGTATGTAGTATAGGAGAAATTTTATTGTTGAATATTCGTTAATTCATGAATATTCTAGTTTTTGAAATTTGAAATTGATGAATTTTTCTAGTAGTACCAGCTAGGACCAGTTCGCCAAAATTTTTGGGGTATAAGTCAATTTTAGGGGTTGGTTCGCCAAGGATTTTACACCAATAGCCAACTATTATCATTCAAATCACCCTTAGCGTGAATTTAAAATATGCCAAATTTGCTTCATATATATATATATATATATATATATATATATATATATATATATATGATTTAAGTATTTATAATTCATTATTTATAGTTCCAAACATCCAAATTCCTCACAAATTCATAATTCCTTTTTGTTGATGGTCATAGATCGACAACCGGTCACCGGATATTTCCTTCCTACTATCAAGGTAATTTAATTTGTTATGTATCATTTAAAGTGTGTAATTTTTCTATCATCTAGATGTATACTCTATACTGAGAGGGCCAACGGGATATAGAATGCTTTTATAGTAACATACGGTATGCATCCTATCGGTAAGATATTGTATGCTATCATCTAGTAGTATATTGTATGCTTTGCAAAAATTTAAATGTTATATGGCATTTGTATGCAATCGACTAGTAGCATATAATATGCTACTAGTCGACAATATACATTATGTTGTCAAACGAATGCATGCAATATGTTGTCAAATGGTAGCATACTACATGCGGCATCGATAAAATATTATATGTATTCAATGGTAGTATACATATGCATACTACTCAGTCGATAACATCTTATCTGCTATATGCGGTATGTTAGCAGCATATTACATGCTATCGGTTGGCAACATACTACATGTTGTCGGTTGGCGATCATGTATACTACCAATTGTTAGCATACTCCATTTGTTTCATTTTAAAAATTTAAATACTATTTAGATTTTGATTAAACTGATCTTTTTAAAAGTTTCTCATGGATAGGTATAATTTATTCCATAAATATTCAACAAAAGGTAGATAAGATAAAAATAAAAAGTAGCATATTAAATTTTTTCAGCCAACCAAAAAAATGAAGACCCAACATGCATCCACTGGAAACATTAACACGGGTACTGGTAAGTTGTAACAGATTATCATAACCTTTTTCCTCTTTTTCATCAATTCAGTTTAATTTTTTTAATATATTTGTAATCAAAAAACATTTTTCATTTTTAATACAAAAAACCCTAATGTTAATTATATTCAGCATGAAACAATAAACCAAAACATAAACCCTAAAGAAATAATTATTTCATTAGATGAAGATATAATTGATTGGGACCCAGACATGCCAAAGCTAGAAGATTGTCTTGATTGCCAAATGCATTCAATACATGAATGTTCAAAAGAAAACATTCTAGCAGAAGATGATATTGACAGGACACTTGAAAAAAAAATTGTGAGAAAGAAGAAAATGTCCTGACAATAGGAAGGTATTTTCAAGTAGATTAGACAACAAAATACGTGTTCATTGAACTGTACAACCAGATAATGGTAGTGATACTCCCAAAGAATGTAGATGTACTATTTGTAGTTGGAAATTAGGTAAAGAACATAGAATGTAGCTTAAATTGGACACTATAGAGAAACATTGTGGAAAAGTATATTACACAGTCATTGAAAATGATGGAAAAATAACGAAGACTCATAGATGGAAAACTACAAAAGAGTGCATGCATGTAAAATATAAGGAGTATGATGATAAAATGAAACACACTCAAAAACTTCAGGAGAAAGGAGGAACCATTAATGCAAATTTTGGAAAAGCTACAAATGAAAATCTGAAGGCAAAAACTACCCAGTTTTCAACCATATTCTTTATTCTTAAAATGGGCAGACCAATTTCATATTTTTTAGAATATAAGAAATTGTTCAAGTTCAATGGGTTTCCAAACCTTCCACATTCACATTGGTCGAGAGCAGTGCTTGGGAGATGGTGAGATGTATTGTGATGATTAAACAAGAAGATTTGAAATAAAACGTCAAGAATGCAAGTTTTATCTCCTTTTAATTGATGAGGTTACAACTGTTGACAAAACTTCTTAGGTTTGCATGCATGTATATACTTTCTAGAACCACACAAGGACACCTCATCTGCTATTTGTTCATAAAATGCAAGAAAATTACAATGCTGAAAATCTTTCCAAATTGGTTATATCTAATTTGAAGGACATAATAGGAATGGATAATTATTTTATAGCTAAAAATATTATTTACGTTGGTTTTGATGGTACATCAGTGATGCAGGGTCATAGAAATGGTCTATGTGTGTGTCTCTAAACATATATTTCTCCTTATATGATTCATATTCATTACATGGCTCACAGGATGAATCTTGCATATAGGATAGTAAGCACATTTGAATGTGTTGAAAAAGTTGAAGAGATTATCCGTGAACTCCATGCCTATATGTCAAGTAGTCTAAAAATATTTCTAGAGTTTTAGAAGTTTTCACTTGGGGTCACGAGATGGTAAGAAACTTCTTAAAGATGTTGATACTAGATGGATTTCTATGTATGAGCTTGCATGCAGAGTTTTTGAGGAATATCCATCTTTAACTAGTTTCATGTTTAAGAACCGTAGGCAAGTTGACAAGGAAAAATATTTGCTTTACCACCTAACAAACTTGGAAACATTGTTTACACTTTGCGGGATTCTTCCAATGTTACATGAAATGAATTGCATAACAAAATTTCTCAAGAATGATCCATCTATATAGCGGACTTCATTAGGTTCAAGAAAAGGGTGTGTCAAACTCTAGATATGTTATATAACTCTGATGAATGCTTTAAAGGACATGTATTTAGTCACTGGAAAGCTCTGATAGATTTAAAGGATCCTAACAACTACTTGATTCAATATATGTGGTCATCTTTATATCTTTGTTAACATGAAGGAGATTCAAATGCACACATTCAAAAAATGAGTGGATATTGCTAGATCATAGCTTGAAGAAGTTCTGTTACACGTAATTTATATGATGTTATTATATCTAAAAAGAAAAAAATTGTAGAAAAATATCACAATGTTTATCCAGTGAGATCAGAGATCATTTTTAAAAAGGTGAGATTCTTGAGGCCATGGGAGTGGTCAATCCTAACTTTTGGAATCTTGTAGGAGGCAGAGTTGTAGCTGATTCATTTAAAAGACACATGGGTACTATCATAAAGAATTTTGGACAATCAGTTGAATGTAATGGTTTTCATATTAATGGTGTTCTTCAAAAGGAATCACTTGCATTGCAATCAGCTGATTTCGGCCAGGTAATGAGTGAACAATTTGAATTATTGAGTGAGCCAATAGAAAAAGATCAATTAAACTTCTATGGAAAAATTTGTATCCTAGTACCATCCTTCATGAAAGTATTAGTGAATATTTCCAATTGTATGAATTATGTCAAACAATGATATTGGGATCGATTAAATAGCAAAAAAAGTTTCAGCGCACTAACATTTATAAAATCAAAATATCGAACAAATTGGATAAAAATCTTGAGACTTGCTTGAGATTATATGTTTCACGATATGATGTGGATACATTTCCTTATGAATGGGTAATGGTAGTATGGAATTCTCTTGCAGAGAGGAGAGGGATCAATAATTCTAATATAGGGACTATGGATAACAACAAAACTATGATATAAAATCATAGAAAAAGATTAGATAATAGTGTTGTGAACCAAAAATATATGTTTCAGATTGATCTAGTTGATTTAGAGTAAAGAAGAATGAATGTACATTTTAATTCTAGAAAGAAAATCTCATATCAGAATATAAGTATGTATATTGTTATTTTTGTTATTCGCATGTTCATTATTGAATAATATTTTCAATGTTGCAATTTGTTTAGAGTTTTTAAATGAGAAATGTCATACTTATTTTTTTTGTCTTTTAAATGATAATAATATCATTCCATTTATGGTAGATTTTTTAGTCTTACGCATGAACATAGTACAAATACAACAACATATAATTTTTTAATGTAATATGTAATAGTAATATCAAACACAATTGAGAATAATAATCACATTAAGAATCCACTTGAATAACTTATGCACTAATATAAAAAAATTAAAATTAAAACGCCACATCAATTGAAATTTGAAACTTTCAATATTTTCATTAATAAGTATATATATTTATATGCTGAATTTGAAACAGTTTTACAAAAAGATTCTAAAAACAACAATTACAATTTCACAATTTATTTTTATAGCATCATCCTTGAGAAGATTCTTCTCTGTGGGTTTCGATTTTGTCTCCTTTGCAACAGAAATTTCTTTTACAACACCCAACTGAACAAGATCCTTTGTTACAGCTTCCATATTCACAAGAATTTCTTGTTTTAGATTTGCTTTGCATCACCAATAGATAGTAATGTTAGATCATGTTCTACTTACTTCTTCAAAAATATCTTTGGATCCATTCCATGTGCCTTTATGATCCTTCTCAAGGTATTATTCTTCTTGTTTAATATAACAAGCTTTTGCTTCAATTCAATTGTTGCATTTTTAAAAAATGGCACTTTTTAAATGCACATCAAGCAATCAGCATCATTTTTCATATTTTCATACTTTGACTTCATTTATAAACAAAAATCAATAAAGTTTCAAAATTGTAAAAATATTTGAAATTTTAGGAGACTTATCAATGCCTTATCTCATTCTCGCATTTGCAATAACTACAAGGCCCTTGTCTTTTGACCACATATTGTGGTAGGCTTGTGCTTTTGTATTTTAATTCTCAATTAAATTTAACATAATGTTCAACACTTCATCGTCATAATTATTTTCAAAGATACAAAACCGGACACATCTTGATTTAAAAAATATCAAGCTTAGCTCATTTTGGACCGAAGAATACAATATGTCTTTGGTTTTGATTTTTAAATCATGAATTTATTTCTTTAATAAAAACTTTATCCCTAAACTCCCACAATTTTAATTTTTCAATATCCTTCATTATAAGATCAACATTGGCTTCACAATTATAAACCAAAAGAGCACTAAGTGCAAAAGAAGTTTTTTGGTCATCAATTAAGGCAATATGTACTGGAGAAGGTGTGTTTGATCTATCCACTCTTATTGGAGAAGGTTTCCTTGCCCCATGAATCATATCTTGGGGATTAAAAGTTCCATGGGCCTGAACCCCACTTTCAATCCCTAGATATTCCTCATCCAAATCAATTTCATTCAAAATAGAAACACCCCATCCACTAGGAACATTGCCCAACAAAAATGTTGGAAACTTAGCTGCAAAATTAAGGGTTCCCCTACTTGAAGCTAGAGGAAAAAATGAAATATGCTTGCCACTGCACCTGGTCCTAATATTTTGTGGTGGAGGTGGAGGAGGTGGCATCTTCCTCTTCATAGTAGATGGATTTTGAATTGGATGTGGAGGAGGCCCTACAACAATCAAATGTAATTTTGTAAATAACATAAGAAAAGTCAAATGACAAACATAATAGGATTGAAATAATAATAAATGTAACATTATATCATATATGATTATAAATATTACTTTGTTGAAAGGATTCCATCTAAGGTGCAAATTGGGCTGTTGCAGTTGATGTGGTTGTTGTAGAGAAGTAGACTAAAATGTCTAGGAGTTGTACTAGTAGGTGTGTCCTAAAACATTATTAAGCATCAACGATTGATGAGCTTGTCAAATTTTTTGTTTAAAAAAATAAAATCAAAAAAATACAAAAATGAAATTCATACCTAGAGCCAAAGAGTGAGGTACCAAATATATTTCTATGTCTTGTTGTGTTTGATCAAATTAAATAATTTTTTTTGGGCTACCACAAGCCCAACGATATAATCTTGTGCTACTAGAGGTTTTGGAGAAAATCAATATAAGTTACAAGAAATATTAAAACATATGTCATATATACATCATAAATAAAAATACAGTTATTAATGTATGTGGTATGGTGGATGTGTCAGTTTGAGGGTTTAAGGAACTCCTCATCCATTTGATAGATTGTGGAGTGGTGTCCTCCTCATGTTGATCATCCGATACAGTAATTGAATCTCCTAAACCTGGTGGGAAATGCCCTCTAATAACATTGTCTCTTCATGATGCAGACTCTGCAGCTATTCTATGATATAATTCAACAATAAATTGTTTATTAATCCCAAATAAAAAATATACTAGATATATATTACAAAAAAGAATAATAATTACAAATGAAATAATAAAAAATTAGGACTCACCTCTTTCTCTTTAATTGTTGATAAAAAATTTGATATATTTTCATTAATTGTTGTCGGTGGAGTGGTGCCACGTAAATTATAGAGGGATTCATAATATAAACCAAGAATAAAATTTGTGCAGTTGATGGTAACATTTTCATTCAAATGAACATTGGCCAAATCACCTCTTATCCTGGAGGATAAGTAACTACACCAGTCAAATTTATGCCCACTTAGGGTGCGAATGATATAAGCCAAATCCCACCACAGAATATCCATATATCGACCTTGCAATATAATTTTTTCTGGAAGAAGCGCATAATGACTCAAAGAAATGGGTGACTAAAATCCTTGAGTTGAATTCCTCTTTTTGAAGGGTTTTGGGAAGTTGTAAGTGTAAATACAAGGAGACATAGTTAATAATATTGAAATGAAATGTAAAATTGAAAATAATCAAAATGAAATGTAAAACTAAAAATAAACTTACAAGCAGTAGAAGTTGCAATTACATCAATAGATAATTGAAAATGAGACTCCAAATACTTGCAATCTTCATCTGATAAGACAACCTTGGTCGTGACAAGATCCACGTCCTTGTGTGGTAGTCCTGTCAGACACTCAATGTCCTCGGTGAAGTTCTAAATGACTATGCATGAGATGGGAGTTGATAATGAAAGGTGAAAGTGGAAGTGTCGTAGTTGAGTAGAAGATTGTTAAGTGTTTTCTGGTCTATCTAAAATTGGGGCATATACACCAAACCTGTGAAATGGATGCTTCGATCCATTGGGAAAATGCATTAGGATCCTCTAGAAATGTGTATAGTTGAGGAAAGACAAGGATCTTGTACAAAAACTTCTTCATATTTGCTATTGATGCAGTTGGGCTCTTGGGTTGTGTGGAAATTATCTTTCTTCTTGGCATTTTTGATCTGTTATAAAATTGTTGGCACTTGCTTCCTATTTGTAACTATTGTTTGGCATTCTAGTTTCACTTTCTAGATTCAGAAGATCACCATGTTTGCTAAGGGTTTTTGCTTGCTTTCTTTGGCTTCTCTCATTTGTGTAGAGTGAAAATGAAATTATGCTTGCCTTTCATGTATATATAGGGCTATTTAATATAGCTACCGATCGATTACATAGAAAGCATCATCATTTTTTCCACCTACCAAGAGCATTCCACATGCTTCCTAAGGTTGGAAAAAAATTTCTATGATATCAACCAAGTGCATGTAGACTATCACCATTCGGTAGCATGAATAATGATATGGGTAGGTAACATGAAGAATGCTACCAACTGGTAGAATGTCTTTGTGTCACTGTCACTTACCGATAGTATTTTGCGTGCTACTTTCGATGGCATTCTTGATGCTACCAGTTAGTACCATGTAGAATGCCACAATGACAACATCAAGATTGTTATCGACCGGCATCATACGAATGTTAGCGGTCGATAACATCAAGAGTGCTACCAACCGTCGGCATATAGAATGCTAGTGGTCGGTAGCATCAAGAATGCTATTGACCAAGAGCATTCTGAATGCTATTAGTCGGTAGCATCCAGGAATGCTACCAATTAGTAGCATCAAGAATTCTACTAGTCGGTAGCATTTTGCATATTACCGTTGGTAGCATTTTCCATACTACCGGTCGGTAGCATTTCATCCTGCTACCGACTAGTAGCATTCTGTTTGTTTTCAGCCGGTAGTATAGAAAATCAGATTTTGTTCCTTCTTACATGCTTACCTTGACCATAATAATGTTAAAAAATCATCTTACGCACGAAATTTTTTTCTGATATTCATCATACATGCGAATGTGGATTCACCAATATTCACCAAATATTTTTAGAGGGACCCTTAAAATCTTCTACGATATAGTATGTTGAAATCAATGGAGAAGGAGATGCATGCCCATAAAACACATGTATTTTGCAACTGGAATTGAGTATTAAGGAGGAGGAGTGAAATATTTCATGCCCCTTATAATTTAACACCCATGTTATACTTCAAGAAACTAATGGATTTTTTTATAAACCTTTAATTACCTTTATATGTCTTCATTGATTTTCAACATACAACAGATAAATCCAACATTCTAATTAAGTTTACAAAATCCCTTAATTCCTTTTATGTTGTAATGATTAACATTATTACTTAGATCAACACTAAGTAATCTAACATTATTAATATACCGAATCCATATTGACAACATATGATAACCATGTACAATGCAATGAAAAGGGTTCCAGATCCTTACGATCTCCCTTCAACACTCTATATGAGCTGACATACATTGTATACCTTTGGTTATACCTTTTTATAGGTTCATAGATCTTGGGCATTTTCTTAGTGTCATAAAAGAAAACATGCAAGTACTTCCCTCTAGCTCAAAACACTAATGAAATAAGAAATGGTGAATAAATAATGCAATCATTCATTTACACTAATATGGCCATAGTTTTGGCATTATGCTAGAAATACATTGCAATAGTGCACACTAGCCTATGAAACCTTATCTCCTAATCACCACACAACCGCCTCAACATAGTTATCAAGATTCTTTTCCGTTGATTAAGTATTAAGTTTATAGTTAACCATTTTAGTTTATTTGTTTACTATTAGATATGATTTCCTCCTAAGGATAGGTTATATTAATTTTCATAAGGCTAACCAATTCATGATAGAGGTATAGTGAGCTCATTGAGTTACTAACTAGTGTATGTACCTCATACTACATGTAAGTCAAACTATATCATTTTAAAATCCTTAAATAGGTTCGGACAAGTATGAGAATTAAACCAACTCATGACACAATTAATTATTATTCGTGATCATTATTAGGCACTTCGACATTTATGTTTTCTAAGGCCAATTGTGTACATATTTACTATTTATTATGATTAAAACATACCCTCGTACTTTCCATATCGTTGTAAGTGTTTCCTATTAGGATAAAGTAGAAACAAATATGATATTAATGAATATACTTTTCATAAACATGTAGGTTGCTGATATTAAAATACAACAAATATGTTTCTTTTGTTCATACTTATTATCCAATACATATCATCATGTTATATATGATTAATAGATATATCTTATATACTTATCTCTTTTAAGTACAATGTTATATTTCTTGTTTTGTCTTCTTGTTTTTGTTACTGATTGATCCAATCATAACGACATCTTAAAGTAGCTATGTTAACACATTAAACATCAATTCACAATGAAATCTTATTGTTAAACAATGATACAAGTATGTCTCATAACACAATCATAATGATCTGAACAATAATCGTTAATTTCATAATTAATAACATTAATACATATTCACAAATTGATTATTGAAGATAATAATTTAATACATTAGGCCCATTTACCTTATACAATTATGAAGTAATAATTTCACATTAAATCAAGTACAATTACATTCATTACATTCATATGAATCAATACAATAATAATCTATGCATGACACATTATCCAATTCTTTAATCAATTCATAATACGTTTAGTCCTACAAGATGAAGAAAGATAATAATTTATGCATGGTCAATTCATCAAACCTGGCATGAACTATCAATTTAAATCATGTTGCTTCATTAAGAAATAAATAATATAAACTTGGTTATTTATCTTCTATCATTCTTATTACTTAAATCAATAATCATATTATTGACCAACAAGTCATAAAGTGTTATATACTATAAGACAATAATGGAAAACTAAATTATAACAACTATCTAATACAATCAAACAAATCATTCAAGAGATAATATTTAATAACGAGACTCATTTTATAACCACACTCAATTCCTTTCTTATTACAAGTAGAAATGATCAACCATTATTACTAAAATGCAATTATAAAGATTTTGTATCACATTAACAATGATAGGGAAAGTTATATTAAGGCATCGACAAACTTAAGTCACAAAGAATCAAGTAGCTACAACTCAACTTGATATTAGGATAAGTATATCAATCCCACTTTACATGTCCCTATGTCAAAATAACCTATTTATAGAAACACCCATCCATCTATTTTTGGTAAAACATGTAACTATGAAGAACTTTAATGACATCCCTTAAGGGTTCAATAACACAAACCTATATGTAGCTAACTTTAAACGAACAATAATCTTGATTAACAATGTTCAAATATTAGGTTCAATACTCAACAATTCACTGCCAACAAGTTAGATAAAACTTTTCGGATAAGAAATAAATTCACCCAGGTTTGATCATACTAAATTAGATTACTTTAATATTAAGCTTGGTGAGTTCAAAGGAACTCTACACTACACAACCAAAATAGAATAATTAAAATACACTTAAGGAGTATTAATCCCTAAATACAATCAACAACCTAGCAAGGGTATTTTAAGCTAAATAAGCTCCAACCATCTCGAAAGAGCTATCAAATTTTTTTGGTTTACCTTAGCGAGATCGTGTAAAATCTACCGTGTTTTTCGAGTCCCATTCATAAAAACAAATGCTGAAAATTGATACTTATAGTACTCATTTAAAAATATAAGTTAAACCCATTTGGCATCAAAAGACTTTTTATTTCTGGTAAAATTGTTTTAAAATCCTTATAATAATAAAAATTAGTCAACCTCCCATCAATATTTCTTATCTCGAAAAAGTATGAGACTGGACAAACATTCTCTAATATACATGCATGCAAGTTAGCCATAAATGGCCGATCTCGAGTAAGTTATTTACCACAGTCACAAGTTCAAGCAAGGAGAAATTTCATTTATTTTTCCTAATATATATCATTTGGTTTGTGCTCGAATAAAGCACAAAAATCAAAGATGAATCCATGTACCTAATTAAAAATAATTGTTCATTTTATCTTGAAAATATCAACATCCATCACTAATATACCTAGTTATCATAAATAGTTTGATTTATACCGAGAAGAAATTAGAAGAAGGAACAGATATTAACAATAAATTCTCATTCAAGGAATTAACCAATTTTCATATCTTCAACATGCATATTTCCTAGACTTGTAAACGTGAAAAATAAATCCCGCATTTATATATTGTATTTCAAAATAAATAACATCAAAATTTATAAATAGCTTATGTTTGTTAGCTTATACAACCTTCTATAACCTTTTCTCTATTTTCTTTGCAAACTTAGTAACCAAGTCAAAACAGCGCACCAAAATCAAGTGGCGATTTTCTCCCTTTACTTTCCTTTTAAATGTCATCAATGGCGGAAATAATATAATGTTAATTTTACTAGAAGATCTAATAATAGCTTCTGAAAACCCATACTTCTCCATCACCATGCACAACTCACCCAAAACTGGTTCATAAAAAAAAAATCCAAAAATAAGCCTTGATGCATGTGATGCGGGGGCATCCTCAAAGCACATAAAAATTGTTAATCTCTCAATCTAATCTTGTTTATGAGGTCAACCTAAGTATGTTATGATGTGATGAGGTAGGGTGTGATGAGGTCCTAGAAGAGATAATTAGGTGTTCAAGAGGTTCAAATTTAAAAATTCATGATTTCCATCCAAAATTGTAATTATAATGTTAAAAGCATGTAAAAGACCCAAGTGGGCTTGTCAAGGGTATGTGAGAGTTTATAACATGTAAACATGAGTCTAATCATATGGTAATGGTTCATAGAGAGGGGTATGAGTCAATTGAAATATTCAAATGATGTAAAATGCTCTATGATGATGTATGGGCATAAGGAAGCTCAAGAGTTAGTTAGGTTTTACAAAAATAAGTTACATAAAAGAGAAAAACTCGAATGGATAAAGGTAGAGAGGATGGGGAACTTCGAGGAAGGCAAGAGAAGTTGGACAAATATATTCCTCGAGGAATATGGAGATCGGAGAGAGAAAACTGAAGGTGGAAAATACAATTTTGTAAGAAAATTACAATATATGCATATAAAGAACTTTGGGTTATGGTTTGATATCTTACCTTGTCATGAATGTCTCTAAATTTTGTGATTCAAGAGATTAGATGATTTCCTTATTTGCATTTGGAGAGTCATTTTGAATCCTTGTAGGAGGATTGGTGAAAGGATGAGTTGAACTTCTTGTTTCTTAGCTTGAAACTATTACGGTGTCTATGTATGTAAGTTATAATGATCTGTGATATGCATTATGGAATCCTTCAATAAAGAATCACGTGAATGAGATTGTATGTAGTGTTATTGTATAAGTTTGAAGTTTAAATCCCTTGTTTTGTTCATGCATGTTTGAAAATATGAGTGAGATTGTGTCATAGCCTTATAATTAAAGAAATTCTAGGCTTATCATCATTAAGCGGTGTGTGAGATGTTTTCATACTCAAGAAAGTGGACCTTGATGAATTTCATAAGTAATAGATAGACATTTATGTAGAAAAAAATATAGGATGTTTTTATTGCAAGCCATGAGGGTTTCATATCCTTTTTTCATGAGCATGCATGTACTATTTTTAATGATTATCCTTTTTAAACTCATTTTCATCATCCACCGGTAGCTCGGGATTGAAGGAGGAGTTATAATAGTCCTTGAGACCAATTTTTAAACTTTGAAAGCAAGAGCTACTCTTTTTATAAGCTTATTGGGCTTTATTACGGTGTTGATGATTAGGGTTTAGAGGAAATTTGTGATAAATCCTTCATAATGATGAATCTTGGGTTGTGAATGGATAGGAGACATGATGTTGGGTTCCTTCTAGATATTTAGGAATAATTTTAGAGGAAGTGTGGATGAATTATAAGATATCCTTACCAATTCACTAGAGGTCGATCAGATACAATCCTAGACCTAATTAGGAAGGTCCAATTACAAAGGAAGTTGAGCTTTAAGATGGGATCTAAGTTTGAAACTTTGAGGATAGTGAAAACATGGAAAATTTTGTCTAAAACTTTGTTGAATGTGTCTTGAAATCACATGCATGAAAAGTTATGCTCAAAAAGGACCAAAATAAGGGTTAGTTGAGGTCTAGTGAGCTTGGGAGGAAAAAGAGTGGTTGTGAGAATAAAAAGATGAGTTGGGTTCTAAAACTTGGGGCACACCATAAGTCCATAAAGGGTCCTTAAAGGAGTTAAAAAAATTGGTTTCTACCAATCCTCTCAACCATGAACATGCAGAAGCAAGGTCTTAAGAACACTAGAAGGGTAGTCTTGAGGAAGTTAGGTGAAAAATGATATGTTGATCTTTTGAAATAAAATTTATGATTTATCTAACATTGATTTGAGGTGATGGAACATGTTTTGAATGTGGAAGAGGTCAATGAAGGCTAAATAGTCCAAAGTTGCTAGATTTAGAGACTGAAAAGCTAGAGAAGAGACATTAGAGAAAGGTAAGTGCAAAGTGGGTTTTCTTGGAGAGATATCAACTTGATGAATGAATTGACCTTGGAAGTAGGGTGTTGTGTTTGAACAACTAATTTAGGTGAATTTGATCAAAAATTACAAATTTGAGTCATTTTAGGATATTTGAAAGATCATCATCATAAAGAGCTAGGTGTAGGTTGTTGATTTAACTCTCTAACTGATTAAATACATGACAAGTTGTTTATTTCTTTGAATCAAGATAAATAGTAACTTCTCAAAGAAGTTTCAATTCTTCCAAAAATCTATTGCTTCCATTCAATGCCTTAAATTCTGCGGTGCCAAGTAGTGGCCATATTAAATATATAATCTTTCCCTCCAATTTGAATGGTGGCTCTCCAAATGGTTAAAGATAATAATAACCAAAAAACATAATTCTTAGCAACTTACCAACCATGCATGGTGGTAGCTCCAATTGAATGGCAACTCTCCAAACGGTGGAAGATAATAATAACCAAAAACATAATACTTAGCAACTTACCAACCATGCATGGTGGTAGAATTTGATCAAAAGATAGATTTAAAACCTTATCATAGTTTGCATGGTAAAATTACAATCAAACAATCTAATAAACAAATATCCTTTATTACATGGGTTAATCAATAACCATTCCATAATGTTTGAAATCGTACTTTATGGTCATCGACCATAATCAAAACATTAAATATATATATGCCTTGAGGTCTTTAGACCTATTTCCAACAATATAAACTTTGTCATCATGAGGTCAAAGACCTTATTATTTACCTCTAATTATTTGGTTAAGGGCCTTAATAAATCATCAATATATTTATATGTCATAAGGTCCTAGACTTACATCACCACAATAATATTTTCCAACTTGTATTGTCAAATGCCATAAATAATAAACACTAGACCCTATAATATTACATGTGTCTGAGACCTTCAATAAAACAACACTCACTAACAATTGAAACCATTTAAAAATCAACACTAACCTTACTAAGTTTGTTCATGGTTTATAACTTAAAAAAATCAATAAATGTGACTATACCATATTACATGTTAAACATCAAGGCGGTGGCTATTAACGAATGTTGTCATGGTCAATGACTAAATGATAAATCATGATAATCATACCTTAACTTTCCTTGTTGTTGTCTTACGACAAATAACTCTGCAGTGTAGTTTAAGACCAACATAATCATCATTAACAATTATTAAGCAAGATAATTTAAATGAGTAACTCTTATCTTGACAACACTTCAAAACCCCTTTTCGAGCAGCGAAGGAAATTATTACAATGCTTTGTGGCTAAAGACCAACATTATATCTAGAAGAAGATTAGTCCCACATTAGGATAATTATAATTATTTCCAAGCACCAGCTTATGCAAAGTACATCCATGTAAAATATTTTTAACATTACAAATCATCCCTTACAACAAGAAAACATAATCATCCAAGATAGGTATAATACTAAACAGGTCTATCACCATTACAAAATCATCGCATATAACAATGAGAAGAAGGAAAATCATACTAACAAGTACAACAAGAATGAGTTGTGACTTAATAAATAGTCAACGGTCATAAGGTGATGAGTGTAGGTGCAGTGTTGGGTATGCACCTATGCACATGTATATACTTCCTTGTGGAAGTATGTGTGTATGTATAACTGTATACACAACCTCACATTGGCACTAGGTAGGTTTCTCCCATGGACATTTATTAAATCATAACTTATTTTTTCCACAAAACAAAATGAAAAAGTGGGATGTGACATGTAATCTGATCAAAATTATTTCATTTGAGTATGATATTATGCCAAAACACACATTTATGCTAATAAATCTAATATTATAGGAAAATATAGTATTTTTCCCTTAAGAAAAAATGTATGGTATGGTCAGGGACCGTATGTACAATATTGACTCTTTTTATGATGTATAAAAATTAAAGCTATGTAAGGACACTACTGATCAAATAAATACAACAATATTCAAGCAAGATCTATATAAATAAGTACATAAATAAAAATCATCTTGTAACTATAGGTATGTACTAATGAACAAGATGGAAAGGCATATTATGGAGTACACATTAGATGAATAAAAATATGCATATGCTTGAGTTGGAATGACCTCAATGGTCACCCTAATGTGATTTTCACCGAGCATTACACTATATTTCATACTCAATGTAGTTCTATGTGTGTGTATATGTTTGTGATTGGAATAGTGTCCCTTGAGATAGGATGCCCTAGTGTCATTCATACAAATAATAGCGGGATACAACTACTTTTTCCCAATGCAAAATGTGTGGTATGGAATTCATAATAAACCCTCATATGCAGTGAAGTATGCAGTCCCAAAATGTAGTCCTTGATGTAGTAGATAGAAAATATTAGCTCCTTGTAGATGTATATGCCTCTTAAATGTTTTCCCTATAATGAGGTTAAATAAGACACACACACAGGTTATAATATATATATATGTATATATATGATTCCTTCATTTAAGTTTCTTCATTAACAAGTGAAAGGCCAACCCAAGTTGTAATAAAAAAGACAAGAAATATGTAACATTAAAAAATTAGAAAAAGGGAGGAGGACAAAAGTACTCATAGAGAGGGGACAATAACGCCTGAGCACTCTTGTCCCTAATGGGTCCTATCTATATTGTAAGGTGAAAAAATAAAACAATGGAATCAAAGACTTAATAGGATGTTGGCTAGTGTAAAAATTGTAAGGTGTAAATCTAGAAAATACAAGTAACAAAGATAAAAAGGATAAAATTAATATCAAAGCAAAACAAGTGTTGTTAATGACTAATTCTCTTGCTTAGGAATCATGCATATAAATGAAATATTTAGAGGCTATATGTACATAGTAAGTGTGTGATTTAGTGACTACATTTTCCCCACTTTTATGTTGGTGAATAAGGATTCAGTAGCATAAAGTAGAAAATAAAAGTGTACCTTGGGGTTCGAAAAGAAGATTGTGCCCAATAGCGTGTTGAATGAGTGTTGTAGTGTGTCAAATGGAATAGTGTAAAATGTGTACCATGGAATTATAAGGAGAAGGAAGGATAAGGATCCTAGGGGTGACCTTTGCATGTATGGAGTGATAATGATGTGTGTATAGTTCCTTGGAATATCATCTTTTTTGGAAGTGTGCTTGAGATTTTTTCTTCATGGTTGCTTGTGTGTTTTTCCTTTGTTGGGATAGGATAGGACCTATAAAAAAAACAAGTGTAGTCAATGCTCTAGGTAAATGCAATTGAACTTTAACTTGAAAATATGTAAAATTGGAAATGTGTATTGGAAAAAGCTAAACCAAGGGGTTAGAGTACACCTAAAATGTTGAAAGAGAAAGGGGTAGAAATTTTTCCTATTTATAGACTTGTTGCTTAGGAGCTGGTTGGAATAATACAAGGATTTGGGCATCTGTTCACAAACTAGGGATTTGAGCATCTCAACACTAAACTTTAGGATTTAGGCATCTTATCGCCACTAAGGAAAGTGTATTGGGAGAGCTCATAGGATTTTCCTCCAACCATTAATGCTTCCCCATGGATAAGTGCCATACAGATGATCACAAACCCGATTTGTAACTTGCCTCGGGTGACACATTGTTCTAGGCATATCATTGTCCTACATATGCCTAGGTGTCACTTCCTTATTTATTTTTGGTTCTCTTTTTGGTTCTTTAGTTTTAGTTACATTTCCTTTTTAGTTCTTTAGTAATAATTGCATCTAAAATTGACTATGTAATTTTTGAAAACTAGAAGAATTGTAACTGTGAACTTGTTGAAACTATTCAAAATTTAATTAACTATTTTTTTTCCTAGAATGAGATAGGAGTGCATCAGTGTGGACACTAGCACCCATTTCCTTTTACTATATTGGGTGGTTATTTAGTCCAACTTGAAATTTTGGCCAAGTTTATTTCTTTTGCCCTATTCTATGTAATTGATTATTTTTATGATCATGTTGATTATGATTTTTAACTACTTTATGTAACTTGTTGGGAGGGTGAAAAGGTTCACCCAATGTTTTCCCCACTCATTTGGGGTGTGAGATGAAAAAAGTGAAATGGATCCCAAATGAGAAGGTTAAAATTGATATGCATATTTGATATAGGGATTCATGGGGGAATAGGGATTATGCATGGTAGTTACCATGACACAAGAAAAAAACAATTGGAAAATGCTAACATACAAGTGTTAGTGATAAACAAGCAATGCACATGGAAATAACAACTAGTAAAATCATATAGGAAAAAAAAAAAAAGACATGGTGAGGATTTGGTTGCATACATGGGACACCACTTAGATGTCACAAGATAATCGAAGTCATCAAGGCTTGTGCAAAAAGGTAAACAAGAAAACATAGGGCATAGCCCACAAACAATAGTAAACAAGATATAAAGTAAATCAGACAACCATGATTGGAAGGAGTCATGAAAAGGAAAATGCTACACATGAAGCACCCATTAGCATGTTAGGAAAGATAAATAGTATGCCACAATGTAATATCTAATATAGGAATGAAAATGTGAAATATTGTAATGATAGAACCTGATAGTAAGTGGGAAAAGGTAGATGCCCCCAGATCCTCAATGGGATTGGTAATGGAATAGGGCCAAACATCATACATCATGTAACAACCTATAAGTGACCTGCATGCATTCACCTCAAGATACCATGTGAATGTGCATGTGTGTATGAAAAAAATAAAAAGCATACTATGAACCATAGTAACATGATAAGAAAAGGTGCAACATATAGTAGTATAAGGAAGCAAGAGTACATCCAATCAAGATCTAAGCAAAACATGTTTTTGGATTTTTAATTGCAAATATGTGAAAGAGAAACAACTAGAAGGGAGGAATAAGGATGCCCCCTGTGTGTGTGTGTGTGTGTGAGGTGTCAGTGTGTCATGTAGGTAAGGATGTCCTCAATAGTCAAGTATGAACCAAGAACAAGAGTGTCATTGGGTGGTGTGGGGGAATTAGGATGCCCCAAGTGTGAATGCCAAAATGATCTATGCAATGAGAGTACTAGGAAAGGGCCCATGATCAATCTGATGTAAAATAACCATGCATGTGAACATGATCTAGGACTCGATGGTCATGGAGAGTGCATGAGGCCAAGTATATGGAATAGGTCTAGACCAAGCATGTGGAGAAAGAGAGCATGAAATATGTCTAGATGGAGCATGTGAAGCATATGACCTATGTGAAGAGTTTCCCTATGAGGTGGGCTATGTGATCTATAAAATGTGATGAGGCCTATGAGTAGGATCCATGTGTGAAGGAAATTGAGATGGATGTGCAAAAGGTGTTATAAGAGGAGCAAGGGCTCTAGATACCATAGAGGTGTCAAGGCTAAGGATCCATCATGAATAGGAGAAGATGCACTAGGAGTAGGAGAAACTAAATATGGGATGGCCGGAGGAGCCAAGGACAAAGGTGTTCTATGGTGGAATGCCTCGAATAGTAATAAGATGTGCTCATGGATGAACTTAAGGCATAAGTGAACAATAGAAGGCACAAATTTGTATCCAGAGCCAAGGGAGTCCTAAGAGCATGTCACAATGCATAATAGTAGATCCAATAGTAAATGACATAGAAATAGTAAGAGGCCCAACAATAATGGGTAGAATAACATGGCCATGAGAAGTGGGAGACCTATGTGTCATCTGAGATAAAGGGAAGCCAATTGACTACAAGAAAGATAATGAGCATGCATTATGCTTTGAATGTAGGATGTACCATAACATTGTTTTATGGCATGGGGCCCAACAAAGCATCATATGTAATCTATGGGAGGAGAATGAGGCATGAAAATCAACATCAATGAAAGTGATAACAGGTGATGGGAGATCAATAACACCAACAAGGAATCCAAGGGGATGATCCAAAGAAGCAAGAGGAGGAGGCACACATGTGGTAGGTATGATTGGAAGATGACTCAGGGGATGACTTGTCATGCTTAGGTAATGGGTCATTGAATATTTTTAACTTTCCATTTTCATTGGTAGATTTGGAAATGGAAGTAGTGGATTCGGTAAATGGATATCATTATTGTCAATGAGATCTTGAATCAAATGGTGAAGCTTGAAACACTTGTTGGTAGAATGGCCATTACATCTATGGTAATCACAATGTGCATGCTCATCAAAACTCTTTCCATGGGGCCTATTAGGATCATACTCAAGAGGAGGTGGAAGAGAAATCAGATTGCTTTCAATGAGTTGGGGCAATAACATATGGGGAGGATAAGGAAATCGAGTAAATGTATGTCAAGGGGCTTGGAGCTTGAAGCTTAGGAGGTTGAGAAACAACATTGACAATAGGCTTAACATCATTAGACTTGGGTTTAAAGGGAACCTTTCTTGGAAATTTAGAAGAGGAATGATCAAAGTATTAGAACCATATTTGAGTTTTCCCAAAGAAAGTATCTTAGTCTCACGAGTCTTCAAGGTATGGCATAGATGGTCAAAGGAATGATAGGAATAAAAAACACATTCTTGCAAAGGAGGCAAAATACTTTGAATAAATAGATCTTGTAATTCAGATTCAGCTAATACATTGTTCATTTTAGAAATATTGTTCTTGTAACACAATACATAATCACTAAGATGTTCATTAGATCCTTGTTTAATTTTATCCATTTGTGCATAAGATATTTTCATTCCAATATTCATAGAAAAATGAGCTAAAAACAAATCAACAAGAGTAGTAAATGATTTAACAAATGCAAGGGCAAGTCATAGAACCATCACAAAGCATAATCTGTAAGCTCTAGGAAACAACTTGGTCAAGAGGGTGTCATCACATGCATAGTCCAAGAAAGCAACATGAAAGGATCTAAGGTGCTCTTGAGGGTCTCCATGGCCATCGAATAGAGGAAACTTTGGTGAAACAAAATTGTAGGGAGTGGATAAGAAGACACTTTGGGTACAAGAGGACTATGAAGAAGAAGTGAAGAATCAAGGGATGGAGAGGAAGAAGAAGTAATTTGTTGCAACTAATGAATTTGTGCTTGCAAATCATGATAAAGAGACTCTAAAGCATGGGTTCCTGAAGAATAATTAGGTGAATGTGGAAATAAGAGGAGAAGAAAGATTAGGATTGGGTGTGGAAGTAGGAATATGGCAGTAGAATCTCCCACATTGGTAGGAGGGGAGGAAAGAGGGATAAAGATGTGGTAGTAGTAGAAATAGTGGTGCCAAGAGAAGCGGGTAGAATCAATTTTTAGGATTTCCTCATGGAATAAAAAAATAACTAGTTTTTAGGTTTTAGGATGCTCAACAAGATAAGAATTGAGTTCATTGAGATCCTCAGTAGAGAATTCATGAGAGGTACTAGCCATGATGAAAAGGGATCCGATAAGATAGGCATGAAAGGATGTCAGGGTTCACCAAATGATTTAATGAAATTAAATATATGTAAGGAAAATTTTGATCAATAAATATAATAGTATTCAAACAATATCTAGCTAAATAAGTACAAGCAAGAGTGAAAGATAGGAGATAAATATGACTTGTCTTGTAACTATAGGTCTGGACTGATTTTGGGTGATGAACATGATGGAAAGGTAGATTCTAGATTATATAATCTCTTTATCACAAACTAGAATGTGATGATCTTAGGGACAAAAGCTTGGGAGAGAAGATATGACCTCCTAGGTGCTACCATCTATTCTAGGTGTTGGTGTTTATGGATAATTCAATCCTAATTCTTTATTTCACTTCACTGTTATCACTTCTTATTCATTATAAGTTATAGTCAGGTTTAGTTCACTTCTTCTCAATCACACCTATACCTACAAAAGAAACCCTAACTATGTACTGCACATACTCAAGTGCACATTAGATGAATAAAATAATGCATATGCTTGAGTCATTACCTCGAAGGTCACCCCAATGTGATTTTCACCGAGCATTGCACTACATTTCAGACTCAATGTAGTTCTAGTGTGTGTGATTGGAATAATGTCCCTTGAGCTAGGATTCCCTAGTGTCATTTACACAAAGAATAGTAGGGCTACAACTACTTTGTCCTAATGAAAAATGTGTGGTATGGAATTCAAAATAAACCCTCCTATGTAGTGAAGTATGTAGTCCCAAAATGCAGTCCTTGATGTAATAGATAGAAAATATTAGCTCATTGTAGATGTATATGCCTCTTGAATGATTTTCCCCTTAATGAGGTTAAATAATACATGTATATATATGATTCCTTCACTTAATTTTTGTCATTAACAAGTGAAAGAAACCACCCAAGGGTAGTAAAAAAGATACATGAAAGATGTAACATTCAAAAATTTAGAAAAGGGAGAAAAGGGACATAATCACCCATAGAGGACAGTAGTGCCCATGGGCACTCCTATCCCTAATAGATGGTTATGTACATGATGCTAAAAAGATAAAATATTAGAATCAAATTTGAATAGGATGTCGGCCAATGTGCAAAATTATAAGGTGTAAATCCAAAAAATACAAGTAATAAAGATAAGAAGGATAAAACCAATATCAAACTAAAACCATAGTTGTTAATGAATAGTTCTCTTTCTTAGGAATCATGCATATAAATGAAATATTTAGATATTGGATGTACATAGTAAGTGTGTGATTTAGTACTACACTTTATGTTTTGACCTATTTTTTTGTGAATGTGTGGAGTTTTTTAGTAACAAGGAGTGAAGAGGAAGGGAGAAATAGAGTAGAGGGAGAATATTCAAAAGTGCACAAAGGATTGAAAGGAAGGTGCAACACGTGGAAGAATTGGTAAGGTGATCATAAGGGGTGATTACTCGAGAGTTTTACAAAGGATAGAAATGGAGAGGATAACGTGTAAAATAAGGGTGTGTAGGAGTGCATGTATATTATTTTGGCAAGGATGGATAGCTAAGGGCATGAAAGGATCAATGGAAGAGTTACATAATAACATGGCTTCTAAGGGGGAGTAAATGTTTTAGAGAAGGCACAAAATCCTAAATACAAGACATGAGATAAATTTGGAGGTGGAAACTAGGTAAATGGGTGCATGAAAAAAGAGAACTAAGGCATAATGAAGGAGTGTTATAAAAGAGTGCATGGCATAATGGGTAGTTGACAAACAAGATAGGGATGTTAGAAGGTGTCTCATAGAGGATGTTGACAAGGATGGAATGGTCAAAAGATCCAATGGTCAAATTGACATGGCACATCAAGAAACATCTAAATGGAGGTAAATAAGGGAATTGAAGGAACTTAAATTCAAATTTTAATTTAAGAGGGAAAATCTAGAAGTTTTTAGAAAAGTCCACTTTACCCAAAGTAATTTTCAATGAGAAGAGTGAAGTGGGAAAGTGCAACTGTAAAGGAAGGATGGGTTCTCCATTTCAAGGGATGATGGTCAGCATGGCCAAGTTGGAATAAGTTGTTGAAATTTCTTATGAGCTTACAATCTAGTCTAGGATAGGTCTTAGGGAGACACCATAGAATTTTTTAATACTCCATCATGATTTGTAAGCTATTGGATAACATCTAAGAGTAGATTTCGTTAAGTCCATTGAATAAATAGATGAAACATTAACAATTTTCATCATGTTGTGTGAATATGTAGGCATCAAGGATTCCATGTTTGTCATCAATTAGTATCAAACTACACTACTTTCCTATGAGTTTAGTTAGCGAGATGTTGAGCATGAGGCCCAACTAGCATGGAAGTTCTTGTGTGCACACAATCTAGTCTAGGATATGTATTATGGAGACACCATAGAAGTTTGTATTACTCCATTAGTGATTTGTAAGAAATTAGAGAACATATACAAGTAGATGTCGTTAATGTCATTTAATAAATAGATGAAACATTAACAATTTTCATCCCATTGTGTGACTATGTATTCATCGGTAGTCCATGTCTACCATTAAGTAATATTAGAGCAGGACTACTTTCTTTGAGTGTATCTGGAACAAATTCAAACATGAGGTAGCTAACATTGAATTTTGTGTTCGCATCAAAGATAAAAGGTTTGTAAACGATGCACTAGAATATCCTAGAGTGTAAAGGACATAAAGTCGATTTTATGTGAGAAGGTAATATATCATCAATAAGAAGGGATTATCCAGATGTAGCATCATAGAAATGTTGGAAAAGGCGATGGAGGAGCTTAATGGTGTGAAGACCAAACATGAGGGTGCATAGGAAGACCACTAGAGGAGATGGGGTCTTGTGGTGAGAAGTAAGTGGAAGGAGGTGAATGAATTGGTAAAGAGTAATAAGTACGAGAGAGAAAAGTGTGGAAAGAGCAACAATGGAATTCTAAAGAGAAAATAGGATGTGCACATAGACATAGCCAAATATTATGTGATTAGATCATATGAGTAAAGAGGAAGCATGTGTGGGAGCACAGCCAAAGAATGCATGAAATATAGTACATGGAAAAGGCTCACATTTTGAGTAAAAGGTGAAAATAAAATTCACCTAGAGAGGGACGACAGTGCGTAAGAGTATCACACTGCTTGGTAAAGGAGGCTACTAAAGAAAATAATATGTTCATTATAGACCATGAGCATACATAGGGTTATATAGAGACACTAGATGAAGTGATGGAAAGGATGAAGGATACTACATAACTAATAAAATAACGATGTGTGGAGTTTAATGTCTCATCCGAGGGACAAAAGGAGGAAGAAATGGTTGTTAGATTCCATGCACACACGGAAATGACTTGATGTCATTATTGGAGGCCATAAAGAGAGAATGAAAAAGAGTGTGAGGAGTCCTAGTTAAGGAACAAGAGGAGTGCACAAGTGAGGATTATGTGAACATGGAAACTCCAAGCAATGGAGTGGAAGAATGTACATGTGAAGTTACATGTGGTAGTGGGAGTACCATATCAAAGAAGTAAATAGAAGAGGAGTTTCTCTGAAGGTAACCAAAGCAAAGCAACCCATAAAGGAGTCTAATATATTGCACCGAGGAAAAGGGATATTGATAGAGGTATCAAGGAAGATCATGTAGAGAAATGTGAAGGAGAAGAAGAGAACAAGGAGAAATTACATAAAGAAGAATAAATTTCCGTGAAGGAAATTTAGGAGGTTCGGTCAAAACAGGAGACTTCAAGAGTATGTAATGCAATAGGTGCATAGGATAAAGAACATGCAAATGAGGAAAGGTGTGAAAACATTGTGGAGCCTCTATGTGAGGATGTTGAAGTTTCCTTGTAGGAATTAGAGAAAGGAGAGGAGCATTGTGAAGAGGATCCAAAAAAATTCGTAGTGAAGAAGGATAGTGGTTAGAGAAATTTCCATAGTAAGAGGGAGAAAAAATGTGTCTCATATCCACTGAAGAAGGTGGTATGGTGAAGAAGTAAGATTATGGTATAACAGAGTCCAAGAGGAGAAAGGAGAAAGAATCCTATGAGGATACATCATGCATGAAGAAGAAGACTAGGTAGATAAATTACGTAAGGCGAGTGTGCGAGGAAGAATATTCACAATGGAGAAAATCTCCAAGAATAAAAGGGTGAAGGTGGAGGAAAGGACCGAGAAATGGATGGTCTATAGTGGTTCTAAACCCAAACATGTGTAATAACATAGATGCATAAAGGAAAGGAGTGTGTGTGGGGAAGCATTAGATAATACACAAAGGAGATGCGGTGTCGATGAAAAACACAACCCATAAGTGTGTGATA
Source organism: Taxus wallichiana var. yunnanensis (assembly GCA_018340775.1). Taxonomy (NCBI): domain Eukaryota; kingdom Viridiplantae; phylum Streptophyta; class Pinopsida; order Cupressales; family Taxaceae; genus Taxus; species Taxus wallichiana. Next base: position 907,176,882 of record CM031234.1, on the reverse strand, counting down.
GAGGACCAATCCATAGGTGGTGAGAAGATTAGTTGCACAAAGGATAGTGTAAAAGGTAAGTTGACAAAGTGAGAATGTGCAAGGAGAAGAGGATTCTTGTTAAAGAGGAAATAAAATAATAGGATAAGAAGAGAGTATAACATGGAGAAGAGGGGTGTGTGTAGGAGGTATGCATAAAATAAGGAAACCCATAAATTAAATGAGTAAGATATAAGAACACCATCTCATGTAGAAATGAAGGTGGATGGAAAAGTGGAACACATACTCATGCATATGAGAGTTGAGGATGAGTGTAAACTCATAAAGTATAATTCTCATAGGAGAAGCCTTAGGAGGAGGAGTTCAAATTATGATAGGAAAAATCTCACAAGGGTGCACAATATAGAGTGGAAAGGTCACAGAGAAGTTGTGAAGGATTGTAGAGATGCTAGAAGAAGTGTTGATGCCAAATATAGGCTTATTGGATAAAGAAGGTGAGATCATATCCTCATCTAGTAAAAAATTTTGTTCAATCACTCACTTATCTACTTGAGGTGAAACTCACGTTTTAATTACCTCGGGTATTTGATGTAGGAGCATCCAAAGTATAATAAAATCCTACTTAATTTTTCCTAAGTATGGTTTCATGCAAGAATGGAACCATGAGGAGTGAAGAGGAAGGGCATAACATAGTATAGGGAGATTGTGCGGAAGTGCACAAAGGCTTAGAAGGAAGGCACAATGTGTGGAAGAATTGGCAAGGCACTCGGAAGGGTGATTACACGATATTTTTGAAGGAGAGAAGCAAAAGAAGATAAAGTGCAAAATAAGGGTGCATAAGAGTGTGCAAAGATATTTTTGGCATATGATGAATAGCTAGGGGCATGGAAGGATCCGTGAAAGAGTTACAAAATAACATGGATTTTGAAGGGCCACACAAAAATTTTGGAGAAGGCCTCAAATCCCATAGACAGTGTGCAGAAAGAAAGTTGGAGGTGGAACTCGGGTAAATTAGCGTGCAATAGAAGAGAACTTAGGTGTGGTAAATGAGTGCAAGAAAACTGTGTATGGCTGAATGGGTAGTTGGTGAACAAGACATGGATGTCAAAAGGTTCTGACAGAGAGAATGTTGATAAATATGGAATGGTTAGAAGATCCAACAACCAAATCAACATGACACATCAAGGAATGTGTAGATAGATATAGATAAGGAAATTAAAGGATATAAATTTGCATCTATAAAGGAAGGATGAGTTCACCACTTTAGGAATGATGGTTAGTGTGGTCAAGTTGGAAGAAGTTGTTAAATTAGTTTTTGAGAACACAATCTAGTCTAGGATATGTCTTAGGGAGACACCATAGAAGTATATAATACTTCATTAGTTAGTTGTAAGATCTTAGAGAGCATATGCATGTGGATTTCATTAAGGAGATTAAATAAATAGATGAAACATTAAAAAAATCATCCAATTGTATGACTTTATAAGAATTGGGAGTCCCCATCCACAGTCAACATGGTGGAAACCATTGTGAAAAAATACAAAAACAACCATATAAACAAAAGTAAAAATAGTAATGATAACAAAAATAACTACAGTAATAGAAACAACCTAGATATAATAGAATTAGAACTGAGACTAAACAACAATCAAGTGAGTAGACACAACCAAAAGCATATAAAGTATAGTCACATCAAGGAATAGAGCTGCAAACATGGGACACTCACGGTGTCACAAGACAATCAAGACACTTAGGCCACATACAAGATAATAAATGTCACATAATAAGGCATAGATCCATAAACATGGGACACTCATGGTTTTATAAGACAAGCAAGGTACTCAAGCTACATATAAGGAGATAGTTAAGTAGTAACACAAGCAACTAGAAAACATGGATTAAAAAGTGGTAATGTCAAATGGTGATAAAAAACAATGTAATTAGTAAGAGAGCACATTTTCAACATTTCATAAAACACATGGGTTAGTCATGTTAGTTCAAAAAACAACATATACACAATATATGTAATCAATTGTTGTGATAAAGTATAAAATAATTATAATGAAACAATAACACATGTATAGTGTGGAGGGATGCCTCAAGAGAAGAATGTAAGGAATCATATTAGCTCCTATTATCATGTAATGATCTGTGTGTCTTGCATCAAGCTCAATATACCTCATGAACACATGTGTGTAAAAAATAGAAAGGATATGTCATCAATAAAACCAAAGTGAGTAACACCATATGTAATATAAAGTGTTATCAATGCAAGCTATGTCTACAGTCCTAGTTTTGTATGTTTTGTAAATGTATGAATATTTTTAGTATGGAATATAACTACATACAAGAGAGATGGGAATCATAATAATTACATGATGAGGGCCTTGTGAAGAGGAGAAAATGGGTCAAGAGAAATGATAGGTTTGTACCTCAAGTTTTCCAATGAATATTTTCCACGTGCAAGTGGTTCCATATGAGTATCATGTGCCATAAAAACCCAAGTAAGAGAGCAAGGTAGACTAGATCCATGAGAGAGTGTGTGTGATGGGGTATATTAGTGACGATGTCTCAAAGAGAGAGAACCAAAAGATGATTTGTACACTATACTTATGAGGAATTGTGGGAAGGTGAGAGCTACTAGGTGTAGGATGTGTGTGCGGAGAATTGTTAGAATAATTAGGAGGCGAGGATGCAATATGTAACATGTTTACTAGAGGGTCTATTAGGAGAGTTAAGAGGACTAGATCCGTGAGATATAGCATGTGTAATAGAATGGATAGCTAGAAGGGTGTGTAATGAGGGGATACCTAAATTCATTTCATATGTGTAGACACAAAATATATGCACTTGGGTATATTTCTAGGTCCTAAAACATACAAATGTATACATGATTCCTAGCAAAAAAACTAGTGGTTGACAACTCATTTTGGCATTACTCAGTTGCTTTATCTCTTGCACTTTAATGTTTTTGAGCTTGACTGAGAATCCTTTTAGCTTTACACATCTTAGACTTCTTCCAAAGGCACTCTATTGCTTTACCTTTTGATGGCTTTGGACACTAGCACCTAGTTAGGACATAAGCACCTAGGTGCTCTTGTCCCTACTAGGCACTCTTGTCCTTCTCTTTCTTCTTTTTACTCTTTTGGCTCCCTTTCACTTTCTGGTCACCTTTTAATACTTTAGTTCAGAATTTCATTTGTCAATTACTGAAATTCAAAGAATTACATCATATATATACTTAGTTACTTATTTCAAATAAAGGAACAAGCAATATAAGCATTATTTATAACCACCTAAGTTTGCACAAACAACACAAGAGCACTTTGTAAAGTACATATCTAGCATATACATACAAGGGTCAAGGGATGTATTAGTCTACATACATTGCATAGGAGGGGATTTAATTATATTCCATTACATGCATTTTTGCATATTCGAGACAATCTAGATTTAGCTCACTACCATCATGCAACTTACACAAGGGAAACCTAGGGCATGGGACATGGATACACAAATAGAGAGAAATACATGGAATCTGAGATGTAGTGCAATGCTCAATTGTAAGTTCACTATTTGGGTGACCGTCGGGGTCATTCTGACTCCCCATTCTATTTTTTTTTTTATTAGATTTGATGTGGTTTGTGGGCATGTGCAGGTAGTCATTTATTTTTCAGGGTACATGTGTGATCAATGATCTAATAGAAAAATTGTAGTGACAAAATCGAGTAGCAACGAAGTTCTTCCGACCCATAAAAGATCAAAACCTGATAATTTTAGTAGACACAAAGCCCATCTTAGTCGTTTGTGCAGGAGCACTTTGCTTCCCCTCTACTGAGCTCTTCTACCCTATACATTCTTGGGTTTATAAACCCTCATCGATCCTTTACAACATTGTTTCTAGCTTGTTCTAGCAGATACACAGTCATGATCACTCTCAAGTTGCACAGAATCAACGAAGTCATTATTCCTCTCTCATTTTTGTAGGGTTTTACATCCTTGAATATTTATTATTTACATATTGATGTATGTAATCATTTGAATATCATTTAGTACAATAAATTTACTATGAAATAATATTTAATTCAAATTAGATTAAATCATTTGGTGCACCCAACTTGAACCCTATTCACTTGAAATCAACAATTTTCATGATATTTTGTAAGGGTAAAACTTAATGTTAAATCATGACAACTATACCCTAGTGTTGAATTTTTTTCCCAAAACTCCTCTTGAGTCATCCATCAAACCATCCTTCCTTCTATAAATTGACCCCTCCATCCTTGAAAAGCTTCATAATGTGATGTGTTTCCTTCCCAAGTATCTAAAATGTGTTCATAATTTCACCTAGTCCATTCAGTGCAATGTTGGTAAGATTGGAAATTAGTACTAAGCCTATAAAGGTTATTCCCTAGCCTTTCCAAACCAGGGGTACATTCTATAAAGATGATCAATATGCCTAAATTCATCCGAGGATGTTATGAAAGATTCTATAATGTGATTGAACATTTTTGGAAAGTTTTGAAAGTTTCGAGAGGTTTTGGGATCAAAATAGTGAAAATGAGTCTTAGAGGCTGACGAGGATCTTGCGGTGCAAAAAAAAAAACCTAACCTTAAACTAATTCAAGAGGAAAAAGGATACAGTTTGAAATCTATTTCAATTCCCTACATGATGGAAAAATCAGATTCTTCACAAGGACCAAGTGCTTCTCTCTAAAGAGAAATTTGTGCAAACTCACCTCGAGGGCAAAAATGAAAATTCAATATTTTTGGATCGGGATGTAGAATAAATTCTTTGAAACCATCCCATTTTTCTCAAAATTATTTTTGGATTCTAATTCATATAAAATTTCACCTAAAAATACCTCCTACAACTCCGGGAAAGTTCATTTTATGTTTCCAACAGTTAGAAAATTTCACAGTTTGGGCCATGGTGCATTTTGGTGTCCTAATTTTCCCAACTGTCGAGGACATTAGGGACAGTGGGGATAGTAAAATTCACCATACCCCTAACTAAATCCCTATACCCCTCATGTGACCTTGTTTCTCTCAAGGTGCTAAATGATTCCAAGTGATCCCAAGTGCTCAAATTTACAAATCTAGCTAAGTATCTAACATCCTTAGCCTTGGTGCACTTTTCTACCCCTACTGTCCCAACTGTTTGGGATAGTTAGGAGAGTAAAAATTTCCCCACCCATAGCCCCCTCTCTTGTTTTGCATATGACCTCCAACTTTCTAGTCATGTGCAAGAATTTTTCTCTCTCATCCCCCTTCTCCCAGGGACCATTGCACGCCATAATTCGGGCCAGGAAGGGGGCACATTGTCTTACACACCGATGTCCCAACTATCCTAAGACAGTTGGGACAACAAAATTTTCCCCACCATCAAGTTTTTTGAAAACTTGGAAAATTAAACTAACTGTTTGCACATTGCTTCTCTTTCCGCCTCTCTTGTGAAGTGAAAAGTGTTGTTGAAAAGTTTTAAACATGAAATAAACTTCTTCCCGCTTCATTATTTCTTCATATCTCCATGAATGTTGAGTAAGAACCTCTATTAAACTATTGGTCCAAAAATCACGCGCTTGGGTAGATCTATGGATAAACGAGCCAACAGTGTGCAGGGCATAGCCCCTCTTTGAGTCAGCAAAGTGAAACTGGTTTATTGCTATTCTACCAGCAGGAATCTGTGCAAGTCTCACAATATTCCGCCTTCGGGGGTTTGGGATCTCATCCCAGTAGGGTGTTTCCGACTGCGAAAAGAAAGGAATGAAAGAGAAGATGAAGAAAGAGCAGGTCCGAAGGAAGAAAAGAAATGAATTCCAAAGCAGAAAGGTCAGAAGGTTTATGTTTTGGGATTGGTAGTAAATAGAGCCAAACTTACTTGCATAAATGAGCAAAGCAATACTTGATGAATAAATGACAATAAAATAGAAGTAGATTTAACAGAATAAACACATAGATCTGACATAAGAAAGATCTAATGCAAATAACACATGTATTCAGCACAAAGTCTAAATATTGTATTAATAATTATTTCTGTTACAAAAAGCTCAAAGTCTTTTCTCCTCACTTCTATTTTTCATCTGAAAGATATTCACTCATCCACAATACAACAAGTATTGAGGTATTTATAGAAGAAGGAGAGAAAAGAAGGCAAAAAGGAGCCAACCACCTATTTACAAAGATATTTACAAAATATACAAAATATCTCAAAGTCACGTTGACTTTTGACAACTTGATGGATGACATCATCCCATGGTGCAACATGGGTGATGTCATCATTTGTGCCAACATACTTCAGATATTCACAGAAAGAAAGTCGAAGAAGAGAGAGAAGAAGAAGAAGAAGAAGAAGCCACTATTCATCATCGTCATCCTGCGGCCGAAAGGGAGTAGCCTGCTTCTGCTGCTGCTCAGGTGACGAGATGTGGAATTGAGCGTGGTATTCCATGAACTTGCTGATCATGGGCCCTAGTTGATCCTGGGAAGGATCCTTGTGTCACTCACTGATCACCTCGCAAGTCTCCCGCTCGTCTATGAGCTTCTCTGGGAGTTTGGAATAGTCTTTGGATTTGGTGGGTCTCTTGCTTGATGTTGACATATGTTCTTCTGAGCTTAATTGCTGATCTGCAAGAATAAGACGTGAAACCCAATCGGAGAAAGCCGTGTCAGCTGCTTGATTTTCCATTGAAATGCTGACAGAAGAAAGAGTTAGCAATTTAAAGGCCTCAGGGCGCATGGCGCGTAGACACTGCAGGATGCATTTTGTGTTGCTGTAAGGACAAGTGCGCCTGCGCCATATGGATGTATTTTGTAAAAGGTGCATGAAAACTTTGTGTTGCACGGGACATCGGTGCGCCAAAGGCGCATATAGGGTTTGTGTAACATGTGCTTTTGGCGCGCTTAAGGGAACTTGGCGCGGCGCATGAAGGGTTTGCACAACAGGATGTTGCTGCGATGAGGAACGCGCCTGCGCCTCTATAGCTTAGCACTTGGCGCATATGAAAGGGCTGTCACATGGATGCTGGGTGCGCCAAAAGGGTGCAGGAATTCTTTATGTTGCATCCAAGTTTGATGCGCCAAGGGGCGCATGGGAAGTATTTGCAGCATGCGAGGGAAGTGCGCCATGAGGGCGCACCCTTTTTATGATGAAGCATGGAATGCCAATGCGCCAAAGGAAAATACAGTTTTCCTTTTTCTGTAAGGTTCAGATTTTTCTCAGAGGGGTTTCCACATATGGCTAAGCTCTCTCTTTGCAAGTTTTATTCGGGTGATTGGAAAGGTTTAATACCAAAAGGGTTTTCAAGCTTTTACCTCAGGGCAAGACTCTCTCTGCCAGCAGATCTGGAAAGAGGAGGAAGAAATGTGGAAAGACAACGGGGGGGAAACAAATTCATGAATTAATCCTTTCAATCCATACTGAACCAACCTAGCAGCCAAAAACCACAAAAACAAAATGCACGAAAGACAGAAGGCCACTTACCCGGATATAAACGATGAAAAAGCGTGAGAACGGGTCCACAACGTGATCGAAAGCGACAAGGCAGGTGCGCTGACAGGGTCAGAGAAAATAATGAAAATAGTCACGTGATTGCTCCGGTGACAATGACAAGACGCGCCTATATATAGGCGAGGCAGTAATAAATGCGCCACCAACTTTCTAAAGGGGCGCACCAAATGAGTCAGTCGACACGGAAAGCATGCGCCCTTTGGCATCTTGAAAGACTTGTCAACATGAAAATATGTGCGCCTATGGTGCACCGGAAGTGGTGTTGATAGAGGGAAATGTGCACCTTTGGCGCACCAAAAAGGGGCGCAACAAAAGATATGTTGACAGGAAGGCGCATGCGCCTTGGCGCACGCAGGGAAGCCTCAACATAGAGAGGCACATCAAAATGACTGCTGACACAAGAAAGGATGCGCCAAAGGCTTTAAAGGGGGCACATCAAAAGTTGATGTTGCATAGTCATTCTATGCGCCCGGCCAAAAAGACCAAAAACGACTAAGTTCGGAAAACCAGATTTCCCGGGAAGGGATTTTGCAACGTTCCGAACACAAGGGATCCCTGACGAGGGATCGGAACAAAATTTCGGTATGGTTATCCGTAAAATTGCCCTTGTCAATTTTACGGGATAACATAAACCTAAAAATATATCTATAAATCATGTCGAAATTCTTCCAAGAAGTTGTATGCATCAAATTTTGAAAATCTCGTATCTTTTAAACACCGTGAACGAAATCAATTGAAATTTTCTCATATATTATTCAATCCAAACACCTTCAAGAAGCCTATAGCAGAAAATAAGATGATTCTTTGAATAATTAATGGAATAAAACCCTAGTGTGATTCCTAGCATATACTTTTTTAGTTTTTGGGCATTCTAGTGGTGTAATGCCTCTACCATGGTTGATATCCTTGATGGATTCTATAATCGAAGTTACAAACATTGATAGGTGATTCTTGTTTGAAAATGATATACTCTTATGAAATAATTAATCATGTTTTTGTAGATGATATATTTATATTCTAAAAATGAATACAATCATGCCATGACAATTCTGAATTTAAAATGAAGTATTTCATTTATTCTTTATGTTGAATGTACACTTTGCATGTGGATGGAGGAAATAAATTCAATCTAAATTCATTCATTTCCTATTTTGCAATATGGAACTTGTGCTTCAGTCTATTTGATTTTTGATGTAGGAATAGCCATACCTTGGATCAATTTCAGTGATCCAAGGCATGTTTTTGATTTTACAATGTTTAGGTCATTTGACCAAGCCGGGCAGAATGTTTGATTTCTAAACCCAGGCTGATGTGGGATCACAGGGGCATCAGGTGGCATCTTTAGCATGCACCCTTTTTAAGTGATCTAAAAATGTCATTTGTATTCATCGCATAAGGTAATGTTTGTTGATTAGTTTTTGGGACCTAATTTAATCTAAGTTCCTATGATTTTTATCTTATCTTAAGTTTAAGCTAAGATGATTTTATTATTGGTGTTGATTAATTGGAAGGGGGTAATCCTAAGTCTTGACACTAGTTTATTCTAAGACTAAATAAGAATTACTCCTAAGGACCTAAGCTTGGTTTATAAGCTAATACTATTTGAACCTAACCTAAGGGAATTGGGCTAGCCTAAATGGAAATGGGATGGTGTGGATGGAAAGTTGATAGGTGTCGGTGGCACCAATTTCAAAGGCATTTAGAAGGTTTAAATGTATCATTAAATACTTTAATTATCGCCAATTTTAGCCAATGCATGAAATAGGGGGAATTGTTGAGTTGTCAAACTCTGTTAAATTAATTTGAATGAAGTTTTAATTTATAGTTCTAACCAACAAAGAGTTGGCGATGGTGGGAATTTAGGATAGGACACTTTGGTAGTCCTGTTGGAAATTAATGTCCTCGACCAGAGTGAAAACCACCTAGGGAATAGTAGAAGGTTGGAGGAAATAGATGGTTTTTGGTTTTATTGTTTCATTTGGTTTTTGGATCTTTGGGGCTATGCATGTGGTTTACAATTTTTTGAACCTTCAATTCGAATCAGTTACATGCATAATCTCATCTTGCATGGTAGTAATAATAACAAAATCTGAGCATGGAAGCTATAAGAAGAAAATGAGGGAAGTCTGAGGCTTGGTTTTGGCATTTTCATGGAAATCTTGTTGTAGAAGTTTTACATGAAGGATTGAGGCAAGGAAAGGAAGACAGAGCACTACCAGGCATGATAGGCCCTATCTCATTAAATATTTTTCTTTTATTTAAATGTTTTCATTAAGATAACTCTTCTCTTCATGAAAACGTCTCTGAGATTACTTTGTTGGATGGTTGCATTGTTCTTTTGCTTCTGATTGTGTATTCTTTGAAAATGGTTTCATGGATATGAATGGTTTGGTGTTATAGCATATTTTTTAATGAATTCGTGTTTGAATGCAACCAAAAATCTAATGTGTTGCTTCCTTAGGAACCTAGGTATGACCTTATATGGGATTATGTATTTGTTATAACTATGTCTTCTCGCGTTGTATCAATGTTGTGCTTAAAAAGGTTTTTGCAAGTTTTCTATGGAAACATCTTAAATCTCGGAAGAACTCAACTTTTGGTAAACTGGGTTATGGTTTAATGATATGGATTCGACTATGTTTACCATATAAGGAAGGGTCTAGTAATGGAGCTTTAGTTTCAATTGTTGGACTTTTGTTTTGGAATTATTATCTTTTTTGATGGTCATTTAGTGATTGAATGCATGTTGGGGGTTATTGTTTCAATTCTTAATTCATCATTGGGCTTAAGTTGGTAACCGACCTTAGATATGTAGTTGTCTTTATTGAGATCTTATTCAACCCATATTGGGCATTCAAAAAAATAGTTTTTCAACACTTTAAGTGAGATTAAGGAGGGAGTCTGTTGGATTTTTATTTGTCTTTTATATACATTTTTGTATTCAACCCTTCACAGTGGTCTGTTTAGTAGCTAAGACTAGTAAAAATATCTATCTATCTCCCTCTCTCTCTCCCTCTCTCCCTCTCTCTCTCTCTCTCATTGGGCTTAAGTTGGTAACCGACCTTAGATATGTATTTATCTTTATTGAGATCTTGTTCGACCCATGCTTTAGACATTCATGAAGTTTGTTTTTAGCACCGTATGTGCGATTAAGGAGGGAGTTTTTTGGATTTTTTATTTCTATATTTTATATACATTTGTTGTATTTAACCCTCTCTCTCTCTCTATCTCTCTCTCATTGAATTAACTTTGAATGTTTACCCATTTGGGTTGGCTTGAGAATCGAACAATGTAGTAGTTCGGGATCATTCCAGGCCATACTATAAAATCAAAATGGTCTTGTATGGGAATATGGACTAGCAAAACTTTGTTTCTCTCTTTTTGGGTTTTTCTTCATTGCTTGAATACTCCTCTCGAGTCAGTTCCTATTATGGAACTTGATTGAACTTTTGAGGGAATCCTGGGTTGTTATACTTTTAATCTAGGTTCATTTTCTTTCAATATATGCTCCCATGTGGAACTTTAGGCTTCGTGAGTGTAGTTGGGTATTGTGTTATGTTTGTAGATCTTGTTATCCTTTGAGATCCTTGTGTTGGATTATTGTGTTTTCTTAACAACGATTCTGAGTTTGATTTATCCTTTTGACTATCTCTTAAGATTATCTTGGAATCTTAAGTTGTATTAAGAGCTGAATGTTGTTCTTTCTCTTATTAAATTTCATTTCTATAGTTTTGATGATGTGATGTCTACATTGATCATTGTAAGGAAGTTTCACTTCTTTATTCTTGGATTTGGTCTTTTGGGTAAGACAGAACTCTGTGTTTTGTTAGTAAAAACTGTTCTGATTCTTTCTCCATTAGTTGTATGTGGGAAACATAGAACATTCAAATGTTGATTTTTTTGAGATGCATGGTTAAGATTTGACTCTTTTCCTTCCTAGTTTAGTCATTATGATACAAATAAATAGGTTTTAGAAACATGTTCATCTTGTTAAGATAAGATTTTTTTGAGTTCTTAACTTGTGTTGGTTCTTCCTTTTCCCTTGATTGGAGTATCCTCTTGTAGGAATGTTCAATGAGTACTTTTGGTTCCTGTAATGTGATATCTATTTTGATGGCTTCCTTTTATGGATGGGATTAGGAATTGGGTTGGAGGTGTTATGGTGGTGGCAAGTGAAAGAGGGATTCATGAGAAATGATTTCAAAAATAATGCACCACAACGAAGTTGCACTCCGATGGTAACGTCAAGCTCCAACGCAATAAGCAAGATTCAAACAATGGAAAGAATATGTAAATAAGAAAACATGTCTGCTCATACTCATAGATAAAAAAAGGAAGTAAAAATAGGGGTGTTGTGTAACCCCCATGCCTAAAAAAGGAAAGAACCTTAATGACGTGACTGACGCATATGATGCCACTAAAGGAAGAGTTCTGATTCCAAATAATGAATGTAACTCCTATGACGCATTCACGCAAATGACAATGACAGATTCTATGATAGAATCTGACATTTTTCATTTTAATTCCTAAGACCTATGACTCTCACAAGGTGAGATGACTCACCAGGTGATGTGGATGATGACTAGGCATGTCACACACACCAACACCCCCTTCATCAAAGTCGAGGAAGAGGTCAAGGTAAGCTAGGATAGAAAAGAAGACTCCCCTAACAACTAAGAAAGATGTGTCACTTTGGCCTCTAAAACTAAATTCCCGTGCCCATATACAAACAACATCTTTCTAGAAAGAAGAAGAGGAGAATAAGGAGGAATATATAGCCCAAAGAAGAAGGGTAGCTACGAAGACCTCACCCCAAGAAGAGACCAAGTGAATAAATTTCACCTCAGTGAAGGGCTTGGTGAATATGTCTGCAACCTTATCAGCTATCTGAACATACTATATGTCGATGATGTTTTCATGTATCAACTCCCATATAAAGTGCATGTGAATCTCAATGTGCTTCGTCCACTTGATATTGAACTGGATTTCTACAAATCGAGATAGTGTTCATGTTGTCATAGTAGATAATGGTAGGCCACCAAAAGTGGATGCCAAACTATGTCAAGATACCCTATAACCAAATAGCTTTTGTGGCAGCGTTAACTACTCCTCTATACTCTACTTTTATTGATGATATGGCAATGGTGTTCTGCTTCTTGTTGGACTAACTAACAGGACCTGAACTAAGAGTGAAACTATAGCCTAAGGTAGACTTCTAATGATCTATATCACTAGCCCAATCTGAGTCTGTAAATCCAACCAAGTCAATCTCAGTCCCTCCTAAGTAGTGAATATCATACGTGAGTGCCATGAACATAGTGAAGGATCCACTTTGCTACTTTAAATTCATCTCATGAGGCTCCTGCATAAATCTAGACAAGATCCCGACAACATACGAAAGATTTGGCCGAGTGTGAGTAAGGTAGATCAAGCTCTCCACCAACTACCAATAAAGGGTATCGTCAACATAGGGGGAAGAGTAATTAGAAACCAACTTGACCCCGAAATCAAATGAGTAGGTGAGGACTTACAATCGGACATGTGAACCTAATCAAGAAAAGAAAGAGAGTACTTAGGGTGCGAGAGCATGATTCCTAAGTCATATTGTGAAATTTAGATCCCAAGAAAGTAATGAAGAAATCCTAGTCATACATGGAGAACTTGTTGGCCAAGGAGATCTTCATAGAATCAATGATAGAGGAAGAGCTACCCGTGGTCAATAAGTCATCAACATAGAGAACAAGAATAAGCATGGAGTCATCCTACCATAGAATATACACATTTGGCTCATAGTGACCTTTGAGAGAACCTTGATGCAAGTAAAAGGGAGTCCATATTGGCATACCAAGCCTGAGGGGCTTGTTTAAGGCCATAGAGAGACTTCTTTAACTTGAAAATGAGGGATGGATCATGGACATAACCCGAAGGATTTTCCATATAAATCTCTTCCTCTAGGTCCCCATGAAGGAAGGCACTATTAACGTCCATCTAGTGGACTTCCCATATATTAGTGGCAGCGATGGCAAGGGTCAGTCGAATGGAAGTCATCTTTGCAACCGGAAAAGGTTTCGAGTAATCAACCCCAGACTACAGGAGAAACCCTTAGCTACAAGTCACACTTTATATTTATTGACTTCTCCATTGGCTTCATACTTTGTTCGATATATCCACCTACACCGAATGAATTTTCTTCCTTTCGAAAGAGGGGTAAGATCCCAAGTGTCATTATTTATGAGTGAGGAATACTTCTCATCCATAGTAGAATCCCACTCATATCCCAAAAGCTTCCTAGAAAGATAGTGGATCGAAGCAAAGGCAAAGAAGGAGTGGGATCTAATGAAACTCGATCACGTCGTCTCTCATCCAAGGATCTCTAACTAAATCTCCAAAGGCTGTAAAGTTTTCCTAGCCCAAAGAGGTCTTGCATGTTCAAGCTCGAGTAAAAATATTATTCACTCGAGTGAGAAGAGACGTAGTCCTCATCATCACTACTTTCAGAATCAAAAGACTCAGAAGTTTGAGGATCAGGAGGAGTAGGGAGAGGAGGAACTTTCTCAACAATATCATCATCTGATGAGTCGAATCGAATCAGTGGGAAAAATAACCTCAGTGGAAGTAAAAGTCAAGGATGACTCATCAAACTTCACACTCCTCTCAATATAGAGCTCATGGGTTATAGGGTTCAACAATCAATATCCCTTCACACCATCAAGATACCTAGACAAAGATACAAGGTTTGGATTTTGGATCTAATGCCTTGTGTTTCTTCTTGGGAATCCGAGCCATATCCTTGGATCCAAAGACTTGAAAGTTCTCAACATCAGGCTTGTGTCCAAACCAAGCTTTAAAGGGTGTCATCCCTCTTATTGCCTTGTGTGGAACATGATTCTGAATGTAACAAGCACAATTCACTACTTCAGCCCAATACTATGGAGGAAGGGACTTCGAGTGAACCATACAAGTAGCCATCTCCTTTAGAGTTTGGTTCTTTCTTTCTTGTAACTCCATTTTGGGAAGGGTTGTAAGAAACTATATGTTACAAATCAATCCCCTCAAAAGTGTAGAAATACTCAAACCTATTGCTCACATACTCACCTCCATTGTCGGTTTGAAGAAACTTGATAAACTATTCCACTTGTTTCTCAGCAAGAGCCTTAAAGTTTTAAAAATGCTCAAAGACTTCAAACTTAAGCTTAAGAAAATATACCCAAGTATAACGTGAAAAGTCATTAATGAAGGTTAGTATATATAGAGATCTAGTGAAATAAGGAGATGGAAAGGGGCCAGAAACATCACTATGAATAAGACCTAAGGGACGAGTAGCTCTCCAGGATTTTCCCTTATCAAAGTTTTTTTAAAGGTGCTTTCCGAGGGTATAACCCTCAAAAGACCTTTAGAAAACTTAACTTTCGGGTAACCTGTTGACCATTTAATTTTGGCTCAATTGTTCAAGGTAATGATAATTTAGATGCCCAAAATGCTCATGCCATAGCTTTCTAACCTCATTTGCATGAGTGAGAAAGGAATTGGGTGTCAAATCAGAAGAGAAGTGGGAAAATTTATACAACCGTGAATAGTGATCCTCCTTTCCCTCGGCCACTGCTGAATCGAGTTAAGCTCACGAATGATCACTTTGAGTTAGGACCAAACTCCACTCGCATTCCTTCACCAAGGTGGGTGATTTGATAAACGATAGGAGATTGGTAGAGAGATGGGAACACTCAACACTTGGTTAAATGTTCC
Source organism: Taxus wallichiana var. yunnanensis (assembly GCA_018340775.1). Taxonomy (NCBI): domain Eukaryota; kingdom Viridiplantae; phylum Streptophyta; class Pinopsida; order Cupressales; family Taxaceae; genus Taxus; species Taxus wallichiana. The sequence goes on along the minus strand of CM031234.1, from coordinate 907,161,650 downwards.
ACCTTCTATCTCTACCGATCCACTACAAGAAACGACACATGAGTGTCATCGCCCAATGTGATTTGGGACATACCACGGGGTTCAATGCTAGAGAATTCAACCTCGAAGAAGCCATGTGGTGCGAGGCACTTTGAAATCGATAATCCAAGTTGATGATGGAGCTGATCTAGCTACGAGGGCCGTACCTTTCTTATTTTCATTTTTAGAATCCTTTTCTTTAGAATACTCACCCTTATGAGAATTTTGTTTAATGATTCAGGAACACTTATTTTATTCTTCTCAAGCAACTGAGTTAAGTGATCAATTTGTTTCTAAAAACAATGATGCTCATCATGGCCATAATTCTTACAATAGGAGCATTTATACTTTTCCTTCTTCGCCTTAGGCTCAGAAGTCGAAGTGTTAGTGTTGGGCTTAGTTGGGGGTTGGTTGGTCTTGGTTTCTTTCTTAGGTTGGTCCTTTGTTTCTTTCTTATTTTCATTTTTCTTTCCCTTATTCACCACAAGGGCATGTGACTTAGATTTTAGAGTCCCCATTTGAATGAGTTTGTCCTATTCTCGAATGAGTTGGGACGAAAAACTGTCAAAGGAGGGCATTTTCCAAGCACTACCCAAGGTGGATTTTGTGGCATGGAAATTTGAAACAAAGACAGAGTATTCAGGACCTAACTTAGAAATAATCGACAAGATCAATTGAGAGTCTTTCTTTTCCACTTTACATTCCTTTAGAAGCAGTCTAGTGTGGAAAAACTTTGAGAAGAAGGCCTATAGGTTTTCAAAGTCACTAGGATTTAACCCTAGTAGTTCATTCTCCAACTCATGTGCTCTCATGTCATCTTGCTTCCCAAACATATCATCAAGTGTTTTCCACGCTTCATCAGGTGTCGAGGAAGTTTTGATGTGGAAGAGCAAGTCGGGAGAGATAGACATACAGAGAATACCTAAGGCTTCATCACAATAGTTGAACCACTTATATTTTTGGGTTCATCATCAAGTTCAATCTCTAACCCCATGGCGACACGGTATAACCCTTTACTTCACAAAATAAATATAATTTTAGATTTCCATTCGAAGAAATTAAAAGGTGTGAGCACCGGTACTTAAGAGATATCTATAATGAAGAGATAGAACCAAAGGATGCAAAAGGAAGGAGAGAGAAAAGAAACAACCACCCTAGAACACTAGTACACCCCGAGTTTGGAACTTTATAGTTTAGTGCATTGATTACAATCATATGTGACTATGTGCCAAGAACCAATCTGTCACTCACCTTTCGATTAGCGTAATGATGCGCAAGAGTGGAGACAACAATCAAGTTTTGTTGGGACAACAGGTTTGAAAGCTGTAAGCAAGCACAAAATGAGTAAAAACAAGAAGGGGAAGAGATAGCCTTGTGAGAAATAGTGTCTCATGTCACACAAAATAATCCCTTTGTTGTAAGATTGTGGTGGACATGCTCACAAGTCCACAAGTAATAAAAGGGATAGAATAATGCTCAAGATGATTTGAAATGAGCTGAAATAAGAAATACAAAGACACCCCCCCAGAATGCAAAACTTTACAAAATAGTGTGTTTACAAAACTAATAATCCCATCATCTATAGTGCAAAAAACATGCAACTTTGACTAAATAAGTTCTCAAAACCAAGCAACGAGTCAAAAGTTATAGCAAAAAACAATTTCTGCAACTAATGGAAAAATGCTAATAAGCCTGCGAATGGATTTAAAAAGGGCTCTAAATGCATGCAAAGGGTTTCGTATGTATGATCATTGGAAACAACATCAAATTTTAGATATGGCTTGTTTTAATTGTGATGGGGGATTACCCCTTGGTCCCTTGTTAAATATATACCTTGAACACATCCACCTAGCCATGGCCCCCTTCACCCCACTATAATATTAATTTAATTAATTTAATTAATTAATTCATTATCCTCACCATATTTATTATTTAATATCCTAATTGAGATAATTCTCACATATCCACCTCATCCTCATCACCCACCTCACCCTAAGACCTATTCTTAGTAAGTTGCCATAACTAACTAAGACCTACCCAAACCCTAAAAATCAATGCCTACATTCCCTCTAACCATATTCCCAGCATGTTAGAAGGAAGCTTCCATTCTAATCCACGGAGGAAATGAAACGAGATCCCAAAAAATCAAGGGGATCTGCCTAGTTTAGTAAACCTAGGAAATCCCACCCTAACCGATGCTGGTTATTCACCGCCGGTTAAGCGGAACCACCATCGATTACCATTTAACCCCCAAAACAACCTTATTTTGAGGTTGGCACATTTAGAGATAATCACATCTTTTGAGAACAAGTGATGAAACTAGAGCTACATGCAAGTAGAACCAACATTAGTATACACATCAGAGCATCCATAGCTAGTACCTAAAGAAATCACACAACCATCTTCCTTCATGAGAGCATCAGGGAAGCACCAACACTACATCAAGTTCATTCCATTTGATCACCCACCATTTCCAACCAGGCATCAAGCTCATATAAATAATAAGTTTTGTTAACCAACACTCATCTATTCATCATTTGGTAGATCCTTTTACATTTGTTTAGTTTTTGCTCTCATTTCCATTCCCCCATCATCTACCTCCATGCAAACTTGACCATCTTTTTATCCATACCCTTGCATTTCCCATACCTGGACCTTAATCATTCATGTGCATATCCAAGATCCATACAAATCTTTCCATTTCCCTCCCATCTTCATCTAATCTCAGATCTATCACCCAACCAAGTTTTATTGAGTTTCTTGTACCCTGACCATACTAACTCCGGTTACCCACAACCATCGCGGTTAGCCTAAACCGATACTGGTCATACCAAACTAACGTCGATCTCTATGTCTTTTACCAGAAACCAAGAACAGAGCTCCCAAACCTCCACCAAATACCCAAAACCTCCCCGACTCACCCACCATACCAATACCAATACCACAGAGAGTGACCTTGACCTTCAAATTCAATCATAGCCTAGCCTGTTGTGAATGAATTTGCTTATTGTAGATGAATGAGATACCTAAATCATTTTAACTACAGTAGGATTTCCTTTATTTCTCACATTAATTTTCTTTAAACAGTGGATTGACAGCCATCTAGGAAGTATCACACTTCCCAGGATCTAGCACACACTAGGTAGTCCACTGAATATATTGTTTAACTTTTATTTGGTGGTCTTGTGTTCCATTTCAGGTAGTTCCTCCAAGAAAAAGGAAGCTCTCACGATCAGTTGTGGATTCAAAAGTCATACGTGTGCAACAACCTATCAACTAGCATTTTAACAGGTATTCCTCCTAGCCCATTACCCTTATTTGTTTCATCAACATTCGAAGAAATGATCTAGAATCAGGTGAAACATTTTGGCACACCCAGGTGGGACCCATTCGAGTTCTTTGCATTCTTTCATTTCTAGGTGAAAACATTGTATGTTTGTTTCTTTTCTAAAAATTTCTTACATTAAACTTTCTCCCCTGGAATCTTCTTCTCTTCTATTGTCTAAAAGCAATCATATTTTGGTGCTTAAAATGAACATTTCTTCCCTTTCATTAGTATCACATTAGTGAAAGAGCATCCCTTCTCCTATTCATCTATTTGTGGCATCGAATTCTACATTTTGATTTGGGTTTAAAAATCATTGCATTTCATTCTACTTTTTTGCATTAGCTCACATTAATTGAGGGCAACCTATACGTTGGAAGTCATTCCCAGCTGATGGTTGACAAACGAATCATAGAAAGCACTTTCTTTCTCTTTCTCTCTCTCTGAGTCATATCCAAACATCACAAATTCAAAATATATACACATTCTTAAACAACATCTCACCTGGAAGAAGTTGTAGGTGATCACATGATCACGACACAGTGGGCACCCCATTGGTTATCTCTGTCCAGTACCCCATCAGAGGATGGCCCACCCCCACCATAACATACCTGAAACCTCTCCTTGTAGATCTCCTTCTTCATAGGAAGCCATCCTCACCAAAAACTCTATTCTAAAGTTCATGAGTCAGTCCTTAAATAGCATAAGCTAAACAAACATAATAGAAAAGGCACTCTTAGGATCATATTTTTCTTAGTGTTTCTGCTTGGCTTGCATTTTGAGGTGAGAGGATTTTGCTCTTCATTTTTATTATTTCCCTTGCATGCTCCTCATCATAGTTGGTGTATTCCAACTTCATCTGAGTGTGCCTGGACCATATTCTCATCATTCTCAGAATTTTAGGTTTGATTCCACATCAAATTTTAACTCACAACCACATTTTCTTCATCATTGTCTCAATTTCATAGTAATCGGTGTCGTCCAACCACCATCATCGTTGGTTACCCTCGACCATCATCGGTTTACCTAACCAACATCGATTCTGTTCTTTTGGTTAACCTACCCAAAAGGACACATATTCACATTCTTTGCTTTTCAAAGTCTCTGTCACTCTCATCATATTCATTTACTTGGTAAATCCCATTAACATCTTGCATACTTGGTAGATTATTGGCCTTTTACCTTGTTTTGACCAACTGTCCACTTTCCATGACCGATGACCAGTGGTTACACTGTACTAGGCATCGGTTTACCTAACCGGCATCGGTTATACTGTGTAATTTCCAGCTGACATTTGGTACCTAATCCACCTACTACCACTTGTTTCTCATATCTCTACTATATTTCTATGTCATTTACAGAAAATAGTCCAACCCGATCAGTACCTGTTCACATGGTGCTTGACCCAAAGCCAAGCAAACACCCTCATATTCCATGCCAGTCATCAACCACTCCCCCTAGTCCTTCACCACCTTCTATTTTATCACCCATGGATCCTACCCAACCTATCACTATCACCACAGGAGAGACGAGGAGTTCACATGACTCCTTGACCAAAATCCTCTGCACCTTGCAGTTTTACCTTTCCCACTCATCCACTCGAGATGCCTCGGGTTAGTTGATATACGACATGCCCATATCTATCCCCCACGACTCTCATTCCCACTCCTGCATCAACCCCCCATCTAGCTCACATTGCCCACATCTACCTTACCCCGGTCATTTCACGCTAGGCCCTATACCCTTATTATGACCATGACTATCATCTCTACATCCATTTCACCCACCACATCCACTATACCTTCACCAACCACCCAGAACACAACCTCATCCACACCTATTGTCTCACATATACCCATAGCTACACAACCACCCCTAGTGTCGGTGACCCCTACCCCTTTTCAAAATGTCATCCTTTCTATTCCACAATCTTAGCCCCCATTGCCACTAGGGTCACCATGACCCTTCCACCTCCATATACGTACTATCAGCTAGCCTCTGTTTCATCTATTATTCACTCTGGTATGTACCCCCTATTTCACTGCCTTCTTCTCAATCTACCTATACGGTAGCACCATATACTGGAATGCCACCCCCATTATATGCCCAACACCAACCCTCTTACTGCTATAGGAGTCACCCATCCATCACAACCTACCAATGACCTAATTAAGTTAATGATGGACAAGATGTAGACATTGGAGGCATCGGTTTCTAGCTCCCACAACACTCTCACCTACGATGAGATTTGTAATGAGCCTATACATCCATCCATTCCTATCCATCCATATCCCATGCATTGGGAAATGCCTAAATTCAACCATTTCAATAGCAAAGAAGACCCAAATACATTTGTGGTCTTTCAAACATGGGTGTTATCTGATCACCCATGATGATGCTTTGCTCTTGAGGACCTTTCCCATGTCTCTGACTGGACCCGCATTAGATTGGTATAGTGGGTTACCTAGACACTCTATATTCTCATTTAATCAGGTAGCCCAAGCCTTCTTGGATCACTTCTCCATTAATATCATTAAGAAGGTTACCATGATGACCTATACTCTACTCTATGTAGTATGATGATGAATCTATCATAGATTTTCTTGCTCATTGGCGTAGCTTGATCAATCAACTCACATTCCAACTACCACAAACCAAACTCATCAAATCTTCACGTGGGCTTGTCTTTAGGCATATCTCACCAACCACCTAGGGTCCAAAAACCTTCCAACCTTCGACAAAAGCATTCACCATGGCATGAAAGCTAGAGATTCGGGCCATTGAAGAGAAGAAAATCCAATTACGCATAATAAGACTTAGCATTTAAGTCAAATGATACCTCTTCTTCTTCAAAACCACAGAAATAATTATTCAAAGGCCAAGGGGACCACTAACACAGTGGTACTCAAAGTTGGCCCAGCTCATCCATCAAATCAGGCTAGCCCCTCATCTAATCTCTCACCCGTTCAGACTTTTCAATTCAGATGGGAACAATGGAAATATACCCCAATTGGGGAACCTTATTCTTCTATCTTGAAAGCTCATCAAAGTTGGGGCCATCACCCTTCCTCCTATGAAACCACACACTGGTTTTGACCTTGCTCACCCCACACCCACGTGGTATAAAGAGCATGAACTTCTGCAACTACCATCGAGTAAAGGGTCATAGTGATGGATATTACATCACTTTCAAAACATTGTCCAAGAAATGCTCGAGAAAGGTGAGTTAACCATGGATAATCCTAATGCACCTACCAATCAAAACCTACACATCTTCAAGAAACCCTTTCCTAATCATGCCCCTTCTTCTGATCAAACCGGAGAGACCTCAACTCATGATAGCCATACCCACGAGGTCCATGCTATTTTTAGTGACACACCCATTGCTTCCCAATTACCTCATATTCCTTCCATCGAGGAAATTCTAGCCCAAGTCCTCCTTCTACATTGGAACCCACCTCACCTATTCCTCCACCCACATAGGAACACCTTTCACCTCCTTCATCACCATGGAGGAGCCTTCCATTAATATCAAGACTATTTCACCTTTGGCTTCTCCACCTAGAGAGCCATCACCCATGATACCTCTCCATCCATGGAGATGCTTGTTTATCTCCTCCACCCATAGAGGAGCACCCATCATCTCCTCCACCCACAGAGGAGCACCCATCATCTCCTCCACCCATAGAGGAGCACCCATCATCTCCTCCACCTATCAAAGATCCAGTAGAGATACCTTTACCTCTAGGTGATCATTCTCCATCAGCTACCCAAGATCCTGTAGACTTACTTTCGGCTCTCTTACCCACGGAAGCAGCTAGAAAATTCCCCATCTCTCTAAGACAAATTTTACATGGGAATTTCCATTAGGTCCTCATCAACCTCACCTACAGATGTCATTCTCATGCTTAGCTGATCACTTAGATTATGTGGATAGAGCCTTACTTTGGGGCATCTTACTTCTTCTGTCTCAACACAAATGCAGATGTCACTTGCTTGACACTTCCACTATCTACCCAAAAATATTTCAACCAATCAAACCAAACACAACCACCTCTATCACAACTTCTTCCATGACACCCATCATAGCTCAACACACACCCTTACCCATAACCCAACATACATCTAAATCCAAACCCACACCTACATCATCTTCCTCGACTAAACCTATTACTACCTTAGGGGTCACCCCAACCACCAGCCTTACTCATCCACCTATCAAACTAGATTTAGCTACATCCTCCAAAGTCAACACCAAACCTACTCGGCACCCAAACAGAAGAACCAAGCCCATAGAACTCATACCCATCTACGCCAATCACACCTTCATCACCTTCACCCTTTCTTCATCCATCTTAGGACCTCAACCTCCCAACATGGTTAAGAAACCTCCACCCATCAATAAACCAAAAACACAACAGCCCATTCCTTCCTCACAAACCTCTAACATACCCAAGCACCCGACATGACTTACACCCACACTCTGCAGACATCTTTACCACCCATTCCTCAAATACCATCGATTACTTCTTCTTCACTACCCACTACACTTTAGTCTCTTTCCCTCACACCCCCTTGCATGACCCATGTCATCTACCTTCACAACACCTTCGTTATCCCCATGGGTAACTCACCCTCTTCCCCCATCCACTTTTCCCTCTAGATCTCATACACCCATATCACCTTTACCCAAGAAGGTGCAACCCAAAGACAAAAATCTGCTACCCTCCAATAAGGTAGTCAAAACAACCATACACCCTCCTGCCAGTTCATCTACCATACCCCTACCCAAAAAACATGACCAACACCCAAGACCATGCCAGCACCCAAAACCATAGCTCGACCCACTCCCCCTTCTAAAAGATTGTTCCTCAACAATCAGCCACACTACACCCAAACCCACTTTCACTTCCCATTGTGACCCACTAGCAGGGTCCTATGCCAAAATCTTAACCAACCTCCTTGAGACTTCTGTCATCACATTACCACCACTCAGACCTTATGACCCTCTCAAACCCAAACCAAAGGGTTTGATGACACTAAAATTTGTGCCTACCATCATGTGTGTCAGGACACGATGTGGAGAACTATAAGGCTTTGAAAACCATCCTTATCCAGTTGTGTCCTCCTGAAGAAAACTTTGATGATGATGACCTTCTTGATGAGGACCCCATTTCACCAACACCCATTCCCATAACTCTTCCCTCACTGCCTACTCAATGACCTAGACCTTTTCCCCCCACAGCTCCTAGAACCACCTCTAAGATTTGAAATTAACATGGTTTGCATCAATGACCTCGCCAAACCTCCACCCAAATGTTGATGTGCCCAGCTCATCCCACAAAGTTCCTTCCCACCATTGGGCTTTTTCCCTTCATGTCGCCATACCTTTCATGGCTCACCTACCTCACCTACCTCCCCACCTCAGATCAACATGATCCACATTGCTACCCATGCTCAAAAGGACAAAGGCAAGGAAAAGGCAACTGACTCACCAACCAATCCTATACCCAACATACCATCTACACCCACACCTAAAATCACTATCCATGGCCCCACATATCCTATTTCTAATGGGGTCACACACCACCATGCATGCTCAAACAACTACACCAATCCCCCTCAAAATGTCCTTATATGACCTCATCCAAACCTCGAAATCCCATCGTCAAGCTCTCATGGAGGTCCTTGATCTATTGAGGTTTTACCCAATGACCCTACACCCATAGCCTCCATTATCACACCCCATCATGTAGCCTCTCTCACCAAATTACCACCTTTATCCACACCTCAACCTACTCACCAAGTAGCCTCCCTTAGCTTCTCAGAGGAAGAGATCACACCACACCAAACAGATGATGACCCAAGACCCAGCTCTCTTCATCTCTTGTCCACATCGATGATATACATGTACGATGTGTAATGATCGATGGGGGTAAGCATTAATATCATTTCATCCCATGCATTCACTCAAATGCACATACCTAAAATTACATGCATAAACATCCTGTCATGTTGCGTTCATTCAATGATGCTATCACCTCTACACTAGGCACTGTCATCCTCCACATTTGCATGGGCCCCCATACTATTCCAGAGTTATTTTACATCTTGGAGGGGGAATTCAATATAACTTATTACTTGGCAGACCCTGGATTCATGTCATGGGTTGTGTTCCTTCCACTTTGCATCATTGTGTAAAGTTTGAGCATGAAGGACACACCTATACTATTCCATGATCCTTCACCTTTTAAAACATGCAACATGCTTTACCGACCCAATGATGTGCTTATACCCATTAAGGCATCTACCTCCACGACCACTACCACTTCACCTACACCTCCACTTACCAGTACAGCCGCTACCTCAACCGCACATACCTCCTCCATTCCTACCACTTGCCCACAACCTCCATGGCCAAACCATCACCTCCCAATCCATTAGCTCCACCTCCCACATCGACCTCCTCGACACATCATCTATTCTAGCTACCCATATACCAACCACCGATCCCTTGGAAGGCATTTTTCAACACCTCACTCTGGGGAGTATCACCTATATAGTGTCAACACATTCCTTACTCCACAAGAGTATGGAAGTCTTCACCAACACCCTCATTATGATCACCACATAGGAGAGCATCTCCTTTATGGTCCTCCCCACCTTCGTACCAGTCTCACCTATGGGGGACTTGATACTACCACTTACACACCCAAACCACCATCACAAACCCACCCATTTTCCATGCTGACTTCCAGTCACTCACCAATCACCATTTTTCCCACACCTTCCTACACCGATGTGCATGGAAGGGTTTTGGTTTTGGATTTTATGAGCAAGGCCACCATACTATTATTCCATGTACTACCCATGTAAACATAATGACCATAGTGGTATCGGCTTTTTGAACCACCTACCAAGAAGGCTCGCATTGAACTCATCGAGGACATCAACCCTTCTCCACCTTCTTCACCACCATCACCACCTTCACCGATGAAGTCGATGGATCCAGAATCCATTCCTCCTAACTTTTTTCATAAACACCATCTCCTTGGGGCCTCTGACTTATCAACACGAGGGCGAGGCTCCCTCCTCTCTTCCCTTCTGTATCTAAATGATCGATGATGATACACCTTGATTAACATCGTTCAATGTCGGGATGATGAATCTATACTCACCTACCTTGGTGCGAAGACTCATATATTCATCGGTCATTTACCCTCGAGATGACAAAACCATGTTGAATGAATCACTATCAAGATCAACATTCATACTCAGGATGACCCACACATCTTAAAGATCGGTCAATCTTTAGATGTTGCTAAAAAAGAAGCCATCACCTCTTTTCTCAAAAACCATAACCATGCTTTCACTTGGTCTTACATGAGACATGCCTGTATTGACCCCACCATAGTGGTCCACAATATCATAACCATTCCCGATGCCAAGCCCATCAAAAAAGTTGAGGAAAATGCACCCTCACATTGCCCTTCTTGTCAAAGAAGAACTTCATGCCTTCTTTTTCCATTTCCTTCATATTACCCATTGATTATCCTCATTGGATTTCTAACATTGTCCCTATCACTAAGGTGATAGGGGGACTCTACATTTGCATGATTTCCATGACCTCAATCTAGCTTGCCCAAAAGATGACTTTCCTCTACCTAGTATTGACCAGCTAGTTGACCTTACCGCTGGTCACGAGATGCTATCACTCATGGATGGCTTCTCGGGTTATAACCAAATCTTACTTGCCCCAGAGGATCAACACAAAACCACATTCATCACCCCTTGGGGAACCTTCTACTATCGAGTCATGCCTTTTGGCCTTAAAAATGTTGGTGCCACATATCGTGGGCTATGACTTATATCTTCCATGACATCATGCATCATATATTGGAAGATTACATGGATGATCTCCTTGCCAAATCTAAATGCCGCTCACGAGCACCTCACCATCCTAAAAACCATCTTTGACCACCTTATTAAATATTGCATTCACCTTCAGCCCAAGAAGTGTGTCTTTGGTTCTCTCAGGAAAACTCTTGGGATTTATCATTTCCCTACGTGGTATAGAAGTTGACCTTGCTAAATTCAAGGCCATTCTAGAAATGCCTCTCACCCACTAACCTTAGGCAAACTCCATAGCCTGCAGGTAAGTTGCGATCTATCTATTCACCATTTCATTTCACAATTGTCTAATCGGTGTCAACCATTTCATCATCTTCTCAAGAAGGATGTCTCCTTTAAATGGGATGATGATTGCCACAAAAGCTTTTGAGGCCTTAAAACAATACCTTCTTTAACCCCCCATACTCATTCCACCTAAAGATGATCAACCTTTCTACCTATACATCTCAGCTACTGATCACTCTTTGGGGGCCATGCTCACTCATCGCGATGAACAACACAGGGAGCAGTGGTTTATTACATAAGCCATACTCTTTTGGACTATGAAACCTGATACACCCATCCCAAAAAAATTTCTTAGCCTTAGTTTTCATTGTTGCAAAAACTCCGCCATTACCTACTCAACCACAAAACCTATGTTGTGACCAACACCGACCCCTTACACTTCATGTATGCCAAACCTTATCAAAATCAACATGCCGCATGCTAGGCTTATGCTTTTGGCTGACCTCGACCTCAATTCATCCATCAAAATTCCATCAAGGGCCAAGCTATCACCGACCAATTGGCTGACACACCTATTTCGGGATCAACCCTCTAATTTTGACTTTCCAGATGAGTCAATTGCTACCCTTTCCTGGATGAACCCGCTTACCAAATGACACTCTTCTTTGATGGTTCCAAGTGTCAGTGGGGGTGGGGCTGGTGTTATCCTCATTCCACTTGATGGTGAACCCATGCCTTTGTCTTTCAAACTTGATTTTGATTGTACAAACAATATTGCCGAATACGAAGCACTCGTATTAGGTCTCTAAGCCACCTACGCCCTAGATGTCAAATCAATCAACATCTTTGGTGATTCTCAATTGGTCATAAACCAAGTCAATGGTATATACCAATGTTGTAATGAGATACTTCAAAAGTATAAACATCATGTAGACATACTTTTGACCACCTTTGACCATTACGCCCTTCAAACCATCCCACGTTCAACCAAAAAATTTGTAGATACCATGGCCTACTTGGCTTCTCAAATACCCACTTCACTCCTGATTCTAAAATCTTTGTCACCATACAACAACTCCAATCACCCTCTTATTTACCTCATGACATTTACTCCATCGGAACCATCACCCCAGGACCCAGTGACCTTTGGTATAAACAATACTCTCGACTATCTTTCTCTCTCCATCTTACCTCCTGATCTCACCCATAATGGACAACGCCTTCCTTAAAAAGGTCTCTCATTACGTCATCATGGGGGCCTCCTCTATAAGCATGGCTTTGATGGTATTCTCTTACGATGCCTCACGAGTTCTAAAATTCCTTATACCATTAAGGAAGTTCATGATGGCATATGTGGAGGTCACTTTAGTGGCCTTGTTGTTGCTAAGCGTATTCTTCACCTAGGCTATTACTGGCCAACCCTTAACCATGATTGTTGTGACTACATCAAGCATTGTGTAAAATTCAACAACATGCCAACCTTCATCATACACCCAGTCATGCCTTACAGGTCACCCGTGACCTTTGGCCCTTTTCTCAATGGGGTTTGGATCTTGTCGGAGAGATCAATCCCCATTCTTCCCAACGACATCAATGGATCATCACCACTACCAAATACTACACAAAATGGGTTGAAGCCATACCACTCATCTCCACGAAAGCCAAGAAAATATGTGAGTTCATCAATCATCACATCATTTTTCACTTTGGTGTTCCTCATCACCTCATCACTGATAATGGAAAACAATTCAAAAATAAAACATTGCAAAACTTTGTGATGCCTTCGGCATTCAGCTAAGTTTCTCATCACCTTATTACCCACAAACCAATGGCCAAGCCAAATCCACTAACAAAACCTTGAACAAAATTCTCATGAAAGTGGTTAACGATACTAGGGAAGGACTGGCATACACACATTCCTTTTTCCTATGGGCATACCACACTAGTATTCACACTTCCACTTTGCCACTACACCTTTTTCTCTGGTCTATGGTACAAGAGGTTGTTCTACCTCTCAAAGTCTAGATTCCCTCACTCCATTTCTCTCCATGACATGCTCAATGATGATGACTTTCGTCAGGACCATTTAGCACAACTTGAGTTATTAGATGAATGTCATCTTAACGCTCTTGATCACCTTCAAGTTTACCAAAAATGTATCAAATGTGCCTATGATAAATGTGTCCATGAACAAACCTTTCAAGTTGGTGACCTTGTCTGAAAGAAAATCAACATGTAACTAAAGTAGAAAAAAGTAAATGGGAAAATTTTCTCCTAATTGGCTTGGACCATACATCGTGACCCATACTTATGGATCAGGTGCTTATCGTTTATCTTCACTCGATGGTAAACCTGAACCTGAGCCCCTTAATGCCTTGCATCTTCGACCATTCTACTATTGAATTTTAGTCCTACCTCACCTTTTTCCTCTTTCCATGCTCATCCCTTGAGCAGCTATCCACTTCTTACACCATCACCAATGATTAAATAAGAATCATGTGCATACCCATCACTTGTTATCTTCTCTTGAATATGTGTACCACGGTGCTTGCACATAGCATGATTCTCATGGATACTTTTCATCTACCTTTAGATGAGATCCCATGGTCATTTCACCCTACTTTCTGAACAAGAATCCTATTCTTCACCTTGGTCTTGTCCATGACTTCAAATCCCTCACATGGGATCTAACTCCTTGAGTCAAACTTCCAATAAAAAGATGACTCCCTCAAAAGGACATCTTCCTCTCTGCAATCACTGCTATAAATAGACTGCTCCCTCGAAGGACAGCTATGTAAAGCTCTTTCAAAAAAAAAAAAAAAAGAGAGAGAGATCTTGAAGCTTCCCGCATCGATCAACTTCACGAAGACCTCAAGGAGTTAATTTCCTCATCCCATATAGACTTCCCACATCGATCAGTCTATCTCAAATATCAATCAACACAGAAAGCCTTTTAGTCATGGACTTTCCCATTGTGACCTTGGATCTCTTGCCCAAAGAGCATGCTACCTCATACCATATAAAAATTAACCACCTTTCACCCCTCTCACCATTCACACTCCCATTTCCTACTGCCTCAAGGGACCTCTTGGAAACCATGACATTTGGTGATCATGTGACTACTTTTCACCCTTAGAATAATCAATCATGTAATGTCTTTAGGGTCTTACATTCATCACCTCCTCCAAGGTATGACCTACTCGTTATGATCCTAACCAATCAGGTGGCTTTCTTTCCCCCTCTTATCTTTTAACCTTCTTTATTACATATTGATTACCTTATACAGGACTTGGTCCTCGACGCTTACCTTTGGGTAATCTTCTTCTTCTACCACATCAAAATCACCTATACCAATTTTCCACAACTCACCCACCTAACAGACCTAAACCCAAATCATGCCTAAAACCTACCAACTCATTCTCATACCTCCTCATATTCTTCCCTAGCTTATGGGAGAACTACATTGGCTTGAGGTCCTTTTCACCGGGACTATGTAGGCAGCACTCCGAGGGCATGGGGCCCTTGGAGGTTAGCTCGGCCACTCTCTACCCTAACCAATTCATCTTTCATTTTCCTAAATCACATTCTACCCTACTTAGTTTCCTTTTTATATCAAAAATTGGAAATTAAACCAAACAAACAACAAATTGCTTCACATTTTTATCATCATCAAAACATACATTTATTTTGATTACCATTTCTTTACCATCATCATGCATATATTATAAAACATCTTAAAAATGACCCATATCATCATTCATTACAAATATTAATGAATTAAAAACCAAAACCTAACTCAACCATGCCTAACCTCAAACCATGCCTAACCATGACCTAACTCAACCATGCCTTTGACCATACTGACAACATGACCTAACTCATCCATGCCTACAACTAACTCAACCATGCCTATGACCTAACTCAACCATGCCATGCCTAACCAACCTAACTCCA
The DNA here is from genome assembly GCA_018340775.1 of Taxus wallichiana var. yunnanensis. Lineage (NCBI taxonomy): Eukaryota > Viridiplantae > Streptophyta > Pinopsida > Cupressales > Taxaceae > Taxus > Taxus wallichiana. Next base: position 907,146,217 of record CM031234.1, on the reverse strand, counting down.
TCATACTATAACCTAACTCAACCATGCCTAACACTAACTGACTCAATCCATGCCTAACACACTACCATAAATCCATCTATGCATAATACCATCATCCATCATCAACATCAATAATATCATGCCTAAATACATCATGATCAATGTCATCCATCTCATCATAAAAATAGGTGTGTATCCATCAATATACATTGATATCAAAATAATATACATCTTCAAATATATCTCATATATATCAATCATCATCTTCTTGACACATATCGATATATGATCAAAATAATAAAAATCTCATATACATCCTCACCATCTTCGGCACCATGTAGGCGGTATATGCTCAAAAATACAAAACTCTCATACATCCTCACTCTCTTTGGCATGAGGTATATATGATCAAAAGTATAAAAACTCTCGGCACGTAGGCAGTATATATCAAAAATCAAAACTACATCAAAATCGAGGGCCATATATCAGACATCATCATCAGTGGACATCCTCCATATCTGTCTCACCTATCCCCTGCCTCCTCGGCCCCTATCTGGTGACCTGCTAACATCTCCCCACCCATCATAGGTGGTGGTTGGGTCCCTACTGGTACATCAACTAGAACTAGCCTCTGTGAACTGGTGGCCTCACCCTAACCATGTCTTGGGGCTCGATGGCCCCCTGTGCTCTCCACACTATGGGTGTGTGATCTGGTCCTCTCACTAGAGGCCTTGTTGTGCCCTGTACTTGGCATATGATAGACAATCTATCCCTACCACCATCATTGGTCCTGATAATACCAGCCTCATCTCTCACCTCCCATGAACTAGATATGAGTACTTGTCTGTGGTGGCCCCATCGGCCTCTGACCTGTACCTATCATGTGGGACCTTGTCCCACCCCTACTATGAATTGGGACCCTATCCCTAGTGCTTGTGGTGGTGCCATCGGCCTCTACCCTGTGCCTATATCTGGGCCTGTAAAGCCCCAATCTGTGCTGTGTCATGGCTAATAATGGCCTGTAACCTATCTAACCTATGCCTATAGGGTGGCCACCCGACCATCATCACCATCTCCATCTCCATCCCCACCCTGGGCCATCTGGGCCTAAATGCTGCCACCTGTGCATGTAACTCGGCCACCTCCACCTCTGAACTGGCTAACTATCCCTGCACCATACCCAACTAGGTAATCAGGTCACCACCTTTGCCCCTAGGGGTGTCTCTCTGCACCATGATAGTGGCTAAATCCGGCTACCCTGGCCTGGGTGGTACTACTCATAAATGAGCCACCCACCACTATCTATATCTATCTGTCACTCTGCATCATCGATCCACGGTCTACCACCTACTCCTCCTGCCCTATGGGCACTGTCGGTTATGGTAGAGGTAATGGCCTCTCCACGTCATCTCTCTATACTACTGGGAAGGGTGGAGGTATGTCCTATAGCAGTCCAAACTACCATCTAACCTAACCTGTCAACTAGGGATCATCTCGTGCTCCCCATCACATGGTGCCCCTCTATCCATCTCAGTAGCTTTGAAGGCCATCTAGCTCATCATGCATCCACCTGTATGAGGGATAACCCACATACGGTCTCCATATGATGTCCACTCTAGACAATCCCTCCAATAAATGCATGTAATATGCTACATCATGTGTAGCCCTGTCTGATCGATCACTCTCCAATCATGGGTACCCATCACTATACCCCACCCACACTAATCTCGGTGGAAATGCATCTTCTCGGGGCATACCCACTTTGGGCACACAAAAACTATGTGCTCATAGGCCCAGTAGTGTAGTAAAAAGTACAACATAAGTTGAACCTGTGTAGATGCCATATGCCCACAACTCTCTGTATAACTACACCAGGAATGCTTGGCACCCAGGAAAAATAGGTCTGATCCATCACCATGTCATGTAGTACCCCCATCAGGGAGTGGGAAACTCCCACCCTCTGCATCTAGCAGTGTGAAACAACACACTTTGCCTCCATCAATAAAACAACTAGCCTCGTCTCCTCTGGATGGGCTAGGTACATCCCTCCATAACTCAAGCTGGCACTATGGAATGTCATGTCTTCCAGTCCCTCCCCAAACATTGTCAACATCAACTCCTCCAAGGCCTCGGAGGAGATCAAGTACACCTGTGTCCCTAGTATCGGTAACCACAGGATCCTAAACACATCCTCCAGGGTGACTATCATCTCACCCATCGGTAGGTGGAACATGTTGGTCATTGAATCCCATCTATCGATGAGAGTGACCATCAGACTCAGCTGCCAGACTACATGCCGATAGCATCAGACCCCAATCAGGCCCACCTCCTCCACATGTTGCCACTCCTCAACTATCACCACACCTCGCACTCTCAAGAGTAGGGGTGGCACCCTATCTCTCATCCATGTAGTTGATCTCTCCCCTGCATCCAATACAAACATCAAATTAATCTACCTTCATCATACCCATACTCACCCACGACACCTCACCTATACCCACTTGTCTCACCTCTTTCTATCTTCCCAACCTACCTTCCTATCACATTTTCTCTCTCCCCCCCCCCTCACCCACTATCATTTCCCCATACCCATTTTACCCCCCGCCTACATTAGGTTTTTCACCAACACACCCTATTCTACCCTTCCCTATCTCACCCACTCGACCTAGGGCCCTTTTTGACCCCTTTTTCTCCAAAACCCGACCAATTTTGGTTATCTCTAACCGACCCCAGTCACCCCTAAACCGGCATCGGTCACCTGTTTTGTGACCGATACCGGTTTGACCCTACCACGCCAATTTAACCTAGACCAGGCCAATGCAGTCAGTCATGTCACGGTGAAAAAACCGTGACCCCAAAACCCTACCCTCTCAAAAAAATCCCTCTCCTGACCCTTCTACCCACCCATTCTCACCTACACTTCCCCTTAACCCCATCATCCCATCCCCTATTTCACCCACTTACCTCTCTCCCCTCCTATTCTACCCAATTCACCCTCCCACATTTCAAATTTTATTTTCCCCCAAAACAAAAACCCAATTTTTTCCCCCACTGACCTATCACCTAATCTATCTCACAAAACATAGAAAGGGTTTGATGTTTACCTCATCATCATCTGCCATCGCCATGGTGGCACATCTTGGCCGCTAACACCGTGGCCCACCTGATCCCTCTCCGACCTCTGCCATCACCAATCGGTCACCTCACCTCCACCAATAAAATCAACAATCTAATCTCATGGACCCACCTCTCAACTACCAATCACCCATTGTTCAGCTCACCAACTCAGCTTTCCATTCATCCTGGACACTTTCCAACTTTCCCTCTCTCTTGTGTCATTTTCCTCTATTTCACATGGGACAAATGATTTGAAAAAAATGTGGAATTTTTCTTTTTATAACATCCCGACCTAACCGACGTTAGTTTTACCTTCACCGACATCGGTCACGTGCCCTACCTTACCATGGTCGGTTACCCTATACTGGCATCGGTTACCCTTGACCGGCATCGGTCACCCTCTTCCACATTGCCCACACTTTCACCCTATTACCCTACCCATCACTCTTTTTCCCTCACCCAACACTTACCCTAACCATTCACCTCACCCTCCTGACCTCATCATTTACTACCTAACCTCATCCTCATTTGGGGACTCATTATTTTACCCATACCTCAGCCCTACCCATGTGTGACCTAGATTCTTGGACTTGGAACATCACTTAGTGACCTTTGACCTCATGTGTTTTCTATACCTTGTGCACTATTACCTGTGTTGATTGACCTAATGACCTTACCTTGCCTCTTTCCATGACCATTTATCCTAACCCAACCCTCGGTGTATCGAACATACCTAAACATTCCTACACCTAACTTTGTGTCATGTTTCTGACCATATCCTATACCTTGGATACTAGAATCACCTCAACCTTGTTTGGATAAACCTATCGACCTTAGACAATGTAGAGTTTTCCTGCTCTTCAACTTGGTACCATGTTGTAGTTTATACGTGTGCATGCATTTGACTATTACTACCTTTGACCCTGACCCATTACCTAGATTACCCAGTGGACCTTTTTCCTTTTTTTTACCCATTACCCACCTTCCTCTTCATCACATTCACCTTTTATCAAACCACTCACCACTTCTTCCTTCTTCCCTCATCGTTCCTAGTTTGAGGGGATCACCTTCACCCACACATGGGGCAACCACATCTTATTTTTGTCAGCGTCACTTACCAATACAAGCTACAACAAAAAGGGAAAAATGTAGACACTAAAATTAGGTCATACTCCCCTTGGTCCCTCGATAAATAAATACCTTGAACACATCCACCTAGCCATGGCCCCCTTCACCCCACTATAATATTAATTTAATTAATTTAATTAAATTAATTCATTATCCTCACCATATTTATTATTTAAATATCCTAATTGGGATAATGCCCACATATCCACCTCACCTAGACACCTCATCAAGCCACCTCACCCTAAGACCTATTCTTAGTAAGTTGCCATAACTAACTAAGACCTACCCAAACCCTAAAAATCAATGCCTACATTCCCTCTAACCACATTCCCACATGTTAGAAGGAAGCTTCCATGCTAATCCATGGAGTAAACAAAAGATCCCAGAAAATCAAGGGGATCTTCCTAGTTTAGTAAACCTAGGAAATCCCACCCTAACCAACACCAATTACCCTTAACCACCATCGGTTAAGCCGGAACCACCGTCGGTTACCATTTAACCCCAAAACAACCCTTATTTCAGGTTGGCACATTTCTAAGAGATAATCACATCTTTTGAGAACAAGTGACAAAACCAGAGCTGCATGCAAGTAGAACCAACATGTTAGTATACACATCAGAGCATCCATAGCCAGTACCTAAAGCAATCACATAGCCATTTGCCTTCACGGGAGCATCGAGGAAGCACCAGCACTACATCAAGTTCATTCCATTTGATCACCCACCATTTCCAACCAGGCATCAAGCTCATACAAACAGTAAGTTTTGTTAACCAACACTCATCTATTCATCATTTGGTAGATCCTTTTACATTTGTTATTAGCTTTTGCTCTCATTTCCATTCCCCCATCATCTACCTCCATGAAACTTGACCATCTTTTTATCCATACCCTTACACTTCCCATACCTAGACCTTAATCATTCCTGTGCATATCCAGGATCCATACGAATCTTTCCATTTCCCTTCCATCTTCATCTAACTCAGATCTATCACCCAGCCAAGTTTTATTGATTTTCTGTACCCCGACCATACCGACGTTGCAGTACACCCAAACCATCACGGTTAGCCTAAACCGATACGGTCATACCGATCGACATCGGTCTCTATGTATTTTACCGAAAACCAAGAACAAAGCTCCCAAACCTCCACCAAATACCCAAAATCTACCCGAACCTCACCTTGACCAATATAAATACCTTGATGTGACCTTGACCTTTAGATTCAATCATAGCCTAACTGTACTTGTGAATGAAATCATTTTAAATTTATTTCTTATTGTAGATGAATGAGATACCTAAATCATTTTAACTACTATATAGGATTTCCTTTATTTCTTTTGTTCATTAAAGCAAAAAGGAAGCTTTGATCTTTAAATTCGTGGATTCATTGACAACAACCTATCTAGCATTTCAACAAGTATCACCCATTATCTTCCAAAATTCAAAGATCTAGCATGTTGAATTACTGAGCCATTCTCAAGGTGTGATATATATGTTTAACTTTTATTTGGTGTAGAATTAGGATTCAGGTCCAAGGTGTGAAATAATTCAAACAAGGGGCTCTAGAGAGGTAATGCAAGGCTGTGCTGAAAAACAAACACAAAAATGAACTAAGGTGGAGCTAAATAATTCAAACAAAGGCTCAAGTGACTAAAAACAAACTTAAGACAAAGCAAGGTCACACAGGATCACATAAACCCAAAACACGGGTTGTTTATGAGAGCAAAGATGAGTCAACGGAAGAAGGGGAAAAAACTAGTAGCTTTGAACAACTTGATACAACGAACAAGTAGACCAGACGGAGCCAAAATCTGAATGCAATCATTCAACTCGAAGGATGAAGTAGTGTTTGTAGGCCCGAGTTGAAGGAGAACAATGTGCAGCCGAGACTAGAGGATGAAGCTTGAGCAACATCATAAGAAGATCCTGAGTGCTTGTGTAATGGGCCAAGTAAATGGATCAACCTAAACCAGCTATTCTATGAAACCACTCAACCAAGCTAGCAAGGAAAATAACAACTCGCGTGATCTAGGAGAGCAAAGAATCCAATACACGAGCCAATGTAAAACCATGAAAGAGGATCCAATGCAATGTTCAACCCAAAGTTATGTAAAAACATGGATCTGTAACCTATGAAATACAGCCTCAAACTATAATATACCCAAAAAAAACACTCATGCAAAGCCGTAACACCCAAATAATGCGAACACATGAACCACAAACCAAGAAGGAACCACATGTCCATGCCAAAGCAAAAACTGAGCTCACAAGAATAGAAGTAATCATGAACTTAGCAACCATGATAAAGCAAACCAATGAAATAATCTCAAACTTGCAGCTGCTAAAAACCTCAATACGAGGTGAGAAATACAATTCCAAAATAATAATCGAAAAAACTTACATGAGGAAATAAGAAGAAACCAGAAGTAATAAACAACTTGATAAACAAAGAGTGCACGTTTTACCGAAACCATCTCTGATACCATGAAAGAGGGATTCACGAGAACCAATGTCGAAAACAATGCACCACAATGAAGTTGCACTCCGATGGTAACGTCGAAGCTCCAACACAATAAGCAAGATTCAAACAATGGAAAGAATATGCAAATAAGAAAACAGGTTTGCTCATACTCATAGATCAAAAAAGGAAGTACAAATAGGGGTGTTGTGTAACCCCATGCCTAAACAAGGAAAGAACCTCAATGACACCACTGATGCATATGACGTGAGTGATGTAATTGATGCCACTAAAGGAGGAGTTACAATTCCAAATAATGAATGTAACTCCTATGACGCATTGACACAAATGACAATAATAGATTCTATGATATAATCTGACACTTGTCATTTGAATTCCTAAGACCTATGACTCTCGCAAGGTGAGATGACTCACCAGGTGATGTGGATGATGACTAGGCATGTCACACACACCAACAACAACATGTTTGTGTCATTCTATAATTTTTATAGTTACCTTTTAGATTTAATGATAAGGAACTAGATGTGTTTTGTAGAACTTTGGTTTGGGAATTAAATTGAAAAGAATGAGAATAGAATATGAATTTTAATTACTTATTTTCTTAATTGGTTATAGTTTGGATTATTATCATGTTGAAATGATTATCATAATTTTGTTTGAGATAGAATTAATTTGTGATGGTTTAATTAGTTCTTTCATGAACATTATTACTTAGTAGATTATGTGACTCTTCTCTATATCTGATTTGTAATTATTTGGGAAAGTCTTTCTTTTTGTCCTTATTCTTGTACTTCAAACCTTTTCATTAATGGAAAGGTTCCTTTGATGAAATAGTTAGATAAATGTTAGGAAATAAGAGATAAAATATGTGGAATAATCCCTTACGAATCAGTAATAATAGAAACTAATATGCAAAAATATTACAGATCTAAAATAAAAGTGCAAAATAAATAACACAACACGAGAAAGACAAGATTTAATGTGGTTCACCCAATTTGGGCTATGTCCACCAAGAATCACTTCTCGATTTTATTACAAGCCTCCACTCTCTCAATACAATACCCAGATCCGTTTGGAGCTATGCTCAACAAACTCTACAGAATTCACACCCGAATTCAAAGCACATCTGCAATACATTTGCTTGTATATCTATCATATGCATAAGACCATATAAATAGACAACTACTTAAGCAATTTTACAAAACCATGGGTATCAAACAATGGGAAAAAACAAAACCGTCCCATAAACCTATGGGTAGCCGAAGAGGCGGTTTTACAAAACAATGGGTACCGAAAAAAACCATGGGCCCAAAAACAGCCCATAATGGTTACCCATTACCCATGGGTTAATAAACCACCCATGAAAATTTGCTTGGGGCTTCTTCACCCCCAACCCCCGACCCACTCACCGGCGAGCGGGACCACCGTAAAAATACCTAAGTGTAACACATAGAAGGTGTACCACACTCTAACATGAAAATAGGCTCCACAAACATAACAATCTCCCACTTGGAGACTGAATTTCCACTGAGCAAGCTTCTCAACCCTTCACTATCATCTACGAAGGCCAACCAAAGTTGAACATAGCTTTATTTTATCCCTTGTGACCACCTTGGTCATCATGTCTGCAGGATTCTAACCGTGTATGAATCTTCTCCAACTTCAACTTATCTTCCTCCAAAGTTGTCCTGATGAAGTGATATCTCAACTGTATATGCTTCATCCTAGAGTGGAAAGAAAAGTTCTTAGCTAGGTGTATAGCACTCTAACTATCACTATGTAGCTTACATTCCTCCTTCTTATGCCCCAACTCCTCAAGCAATTGTTGTAACCAAATCATCTCTTTGCTTGCCTCTGTGGCAGCAACATACTCAGCCTCCGTGGTTGACAAAGCCACCAGCTTCTGTAGTCGTGAAATCTAGCTCACTGTTGTCCCACCTACAATGTAAATATAACCTATCGTGCTCCTCCTGCTGTCTACATCTCTAGCCATGTCTGAATCTACATAACCATGTAAAGTGGTGTCTGATCCACTGTAGCACAAAACTATCCCCATGGTCCCTCTCAAATACTGAAGGATCCACTTTACTGCTTGCCAATGCTCTTTACCTGGATCACTCATAAATCTACTCACAGCTCCCACTACATGGGCAATATCAGGCCTAGTGCACACCATAGCATACATCAAACTGCCAACTACTGATGAGTAAGGTACCTTGGACATCTAGTTTCTTTCCTGCTCTGTCTTGGGACACTGCTCCTTTGATAACTTAAAATGGCCTGCCAAAGGAGTCCTAACCAATTTAGCATCCTGCATGTTAAACCTATCCAATACCTTCTTAATGTACTCTTCCTGAGATAAATTCAACTTCCGTTCCTTCCTATCCCAAGTTATCCTCATATCAAAGGATTTGTCTAGCTGCCCCCAAATCCTTCATATCAAAGGATTCACTTAGTTGTTTCTTGAGTACTTTTATTTCCTGCATGTTTTTACCTACAACCAACATGTCATCAACATACAAACATATGATAATATAACTTCCATCCTCAAATTTATTTGTATACACGCAATGGTCAAAATGACATCTAATATAACCTTGCTCCATCATGAAGCTATCAAACTTCTTATACCATTGACGTGGAGCTTGTTTCAAGCCATACAAGCTCTTCTTCAGTTTACACACCATCTCCTCTTTACCTTTGACCTCATAGCCCTCTGGTTGCTGCATATATAGTTCCTCCTCCAAATCACCATGGAGAAATGCAGTCTTTACATCTAACTATTCTAAGTGCAAGTCTTCTGTTGCCACTATTCCAAGAACAGTTCTAATAGAAGTCATTTTTACTATAGGAGAAAATATCTCATCAAAATCTATACCTTGTTTCTGTGCAAACCCCTTGACCACCAACCGGGCCTTATATCTTTTCTTTCCTCCTTCTTCATCTTTAACTCTGTACACCCACTTGTTCTGCAATGCTCTTTTTCCTTCTCGGTAGCTTCACCAAATCCCAAGTCTGGTTCTCCATGAGAGACTTATGCTCCTCATCCATGGCTTGCTCCCACTTCTTACTGGCATCTACCTGCATTGCTTCATCAAAGCTCTCTGGCTCTCCACTATCAGTGAGTAATAAATAATAAAGAGAAGGAGAAAAATGTTCAGGTTCTTTTCTTACCCTAGAAGACCTCCTCACTATAGGAGTTTGGGGTTCCTGTTGAGTAGGTTCCTAAACTGATTCATGGGTCACTTTCCCATCTGGAAGATCCTCTACCACTGCATATTCTTTCTTGGATTCTTCCCTATTTTCCTGCAACTATTGCTTATACATGACTTTCTCATTAAAGACCACATCCCTAGACCGAATGATTTTCTTGTCCTTAATACTCCAACATTTAAATCCAAAGTCATCACCACCATAACCAATGAAAGTACATTTTTTTATTTAGCCTCTAGCTTGGTCTTATCATCCTTGTCTATATGAGCAAACACCTCACATCCAAAGACTCTAAGAAATGAATAATCAACTTTCTTACCATACCAAGCCTCCTTAGATATGCCTCCATCCAAGGCACTTGAGGGTCCTCTGTTTATCAAGTACACAATTGTGCTCACTTCTTCTACGCCCAAAAGAAAGAGGCAGTCCTGCATGTAACCTCATGCTCCTAGCACGTTCCATTATTGTTTTGTTCATCCTTTCTGATACCCCATTCTGTTGGGAGTTCCTATAACCATCTTTTGCCTACGGATTCCATTCTTAGAACAATAATCATTAAATTCATTGTTGTAATACTCCCCTCCATTATCTGACCTGAGACATTTTAGCTTAAGACCTGTTTCATTCTCTACCAAGGCTTTCCATTTAACAAAAGTGTCAAATACATCAGATTTGTTTCTAATACAATAAACCCAAACTTTCCTTGTTGCATCATCAATAAAAGTAACATAATAACTTGAACCCCCAAGAGATGATACAGCCCCCCACACATCAGAATGTACCAGCTCTAACTTACTCTCTTTCTTCGTAGGTCCAACCTTGAGAAACCTTACTCGCTTATGTTTCCCATATATGCAGTTCTCACAGAAATCCAAACTGTTTCTGTATATCTAGATAAATTCTTCTTTATGATGTTCATGCCCTTATGGCTCATATGACCGAGCCTATAGTGCCATAATGTTGTATCTGCATCTGAAGCCACAAGATTACAATCATTAGTACTATCAGTGGTTAAATACAAGGTTCCAACCTTCTTACCTCTTGCCACCACAAGAGCACCCTTGGTAACCTTCCAAGAGTTAGCTGTAAATATCACAGTACAACCATCACTTCCCAATTGCCCCACTGATATCAAATTTCTCCTTAATGTAGGCACATGTCTGACATCCTTCAATAGCCATGTATTCCCATTCGCATCTTAACTGAATAGAACCTTTTCCAACTATCTTGCAAGAGGCTCATCATCACCAAGAAAAACATGCCCAAAATCCCTTGAACATAATCAACAAAATAATGCCTATGTGGAGTAGCATGAAAAGAAGCCCTGAATCTAAAACCCAAGATTCGGTAATATTATGCAAAGAAAGAATCAAAGCATCTGACATACATTACCCGATGCCACATTTGCCTCCTTGTTTTCTTCTATTGTTTCTTCTTGTCCCGAAAGCTCCCAACAATCCTTCTTTGCATGCCCAGGACTTTCCACAATTCCAACATACTATCTTGCTTTTAGATTTTGACCTTGCCGATCTTTGATTTTCCACGGTTTCCTCTATTCTTCTATCTCCCTCTAGTTTCCACTGTCAAAGCATTCCCTGAAGTAGAAGATTCCCAAAGCTTTTTCTTCACATTTCCTCACTTAGAATCACCCCTACAACATCCTCAAACTTAAAATTTGAGTTAGCAGGAACCGAGTTGCTTACCGCCATTACTAGGCTATTCCAACTCTCAGGTAAAGAGCATAGAACTAATAAAGCCCTAACTTCTTCATCAAATTCTATTGTAACTGAAGCTAGCATATTTACAACCGTATTAAAATCATTTAAATGATCTACTACTGAACTATTCTCAGACATCTTCATATTAAACAAATTTTTCATTAAAAATATCTTATTAGAGGCGGAGAGTTTTCATACAACTTCCTAATGCATCCATTAGATCTTTTGTAGTCTTTTCCTTTGAAACATTAAATAATACCGAAGATGCAAGACACAACCAGGATCATTCCAAGTGCCTTCCAATCCAAAAATCCCATTCCACATCTGTCATACTCGAGGGTTTGTTCACCTTCTCAGATAAAGGAGTATAAAGATCCTTCTGATAAAGGTAATCTTCCATCTGCATCTTCCAAAGACTAAAATTCTTCCCGTTGAATTTATCAACCCTAGATCTTCCATCATCTGCCATAGCTCCCACTCAAGATAAAAATTTCCCTGTGATTCAACACTTCAGCAAACCAAACCAGGCTCTGATACCAATTGTTAGGAAATAAGAGATAAAATATGTGGAATAATCCCTTACAATCACAACAATAGAAACTAATATGCAAAAATATTATAGATCTCAAATAAAAGTGTAGAATAAATAACACAACACAGAGAGACAAGATTTAACATGGTTCACCCAATTTGGGCTACGTCCACCAAGAATCACTTGCTCAGATTTTATTACAAGCCTCCACTCTCTCAATACAATACCTAGATCCGTTTGGAGCTATGCTCAACAAACTCTACAAAATTCACACCTAAATTCAAAACACATCTGCAATACATTTGCTTGTATATCTATCATATGCATAAGACCATATAAATAGACAACTACTTAAGCAATTTTACAAAACCGTGGGTATCAAACAATGGGCAAAAACAAAACCATCCCATAAACCTATGGGTAGCCGAAGAGGCGGTTTTACAAAACAATGGGTACCGAAAAACCATGGGCCCAAAAACAGCCCATAACGGTTACCCATTACCCATGGGTTAATAAACCACCCATGAAAATTTTCTTCGGGGCTTCGCCCCCAAACCCCTGGTGAGCGAGACTATTGCAAAATACCCGAGTGTAACACATAGAAGGTATACCACACTCTAACATGAAAATAGGCTGCACAAACATAAAAATAAAAGCATATTGTTTTAACATCATTATGAACTAACAATTTTGTAGATGGACTTCATGAAAGATGAAAGGAGAAAGACTTATAGAAAGTTGCATTTATTTTACTAATGAAATCATTTCTCTTCATTCAGATGCTTATGAATTGACATTTTCTTGAAATGTACTTCTTGTTGGAAAAGAAATTATGAGGATGTATTAAAAATAGTTTTGTAATGGTGGAAGGATATTTTGTATAAACCTATGGAATACTTACTAAGTTTGGAGAGTAGTGAACTCTCCTTTTGATAAATGAATTGTTGTGGGAAATTTGTTGATTTCTGATTTATTTCTAAGGTCTTACATGACTTAGGTTTGTGTAATATTCCTAGATAATATCATGCATGATGGGAATTTATGGATATACTTAAATATTGATATACATAACTTAGTAGATTTTAAGGTATAAAATGCTACTAGGAATAAGGATCTATACTTATAGTTTGATTCTTTTCATTTTGGAAAGAGCATAACTAAGTTGATTATTATTGGTAGATCCTTACTCAAAAAAGGGAATATGTATAGTTTTATATAAAATAATGTGGCTTCTTATTATGAAACTAAATCATATGTTTTCTAATTTCACTAATAGGACAATAGTCCTTAATAAAGAAAGAAAAGGATACTTTCCTTTGTAATTAAATAAAGAGCTATGTATGATATCTTGTTAAGTGATTATGATTAAATCATAAGGATGATTGGTTGTATGCTCCTTATCTATTATCAATAAATGGAAACATGAAAGCTTAAAAGAGTTAATAGAAAGATTTAGACTTTATGATATCCCAAAGTCTAAAGTATAAGATTTCAATCAAGTTTGATTACAATGTTAAACTATAGCAAGAAAACTTAATGATCTTACTTTCTTAATATCGAATTCAAACATATCGATAAATGAAAATAATGGGTTAAGAATAAGATGATCATATGCATGAATGTAGATTTTATCTGCATACCTTTAACTAGTGTTAAAGTACACTTTGTACCCTTCTTTGGGATAATCGTGCATAGTGGACCCTTAGGTGCATTGTTTAACGATAAATTTTATAAGATAATAATTATTGGGTTAATAATCTAACGATCTTAAGTATTTTAGTTAGTTACAGGGAACTCATTTGATTGTCTTAACATAGGGAGTGCAAAAATTACCCTCATAATGGCAAAAGTCATTACAAGGTTACTATGATGTATCTAACTATGCTTCAACACCCCACTTAGTTCAATTAATTTGATTGACATAAGTGGAAATCTGTTCATGGTTCTATTCTAAATAGTGATAAACATATCGGCTAGTGTAGTGGTCAACTAATGTTGACTTAGGGTAAATAAACACACCCAATTGATGAAATTCGATTGCGTATGTCTACCTAGCCTTAGTCACCACGAGTAGTCTTCGACATTATTGCACATAAGTTTCCCTTGTTTAGTATGAAACTTTGATTTGGGTTTGGTTGATTGTAGTCAAAGATAACCAATCTAGATAAAAGTACAATTGTGGTGAAAGACATATTCCTTTCGATGAGTATGTCGTCTTGGAATGTAAACATGTTTAAAAATTTGGTCAAAGTATTGCAAGCTACTGGTTATGTTGTCTTATGTCACCTAGTCTAAGATGCAGGATTTCAGATGAATATCGGTAACAAATATTCATATAGGCTTCTTAGACAGAACACTTGAGTGCCCTTAAAATGGTAAAGGAACCAAGTATACATAGTATACACTTGAACAAGTTAACATGAGAGATCAATTTAATACCGAGTCATGGAATGAGAGATCGGTGTTTCACCAAGTCATTACAGTTGCATATGGTTTTTTGTTATGAGATGGATTGGAAATGGAATGTGTGTTCTAAATTATATTAATTTAGAACAGAGAACATTATAAAAAAATTAAAAATATCCCTTGTTTCTAAGTCTTAAAAAGTGGATGTTACGGGTGGGCAGATTGAGCTAAAATTTGAAGCACAAGATCATAATGAGGAGCCTAATCTAGTGATTCCATTTTCATTGCTAACCAAGGTGGAAAATGTAATTTTTAAAAATAGTAAGTACATGGTGCCTTGGATTTCTAAAAATATCAACTTACTAAAACTAGGAAGTCCCCTCAAATTAGTGTATACAAAAACATTGAGAATGATAAACTAGCCAACTGTTCCAAAATAGAAAAAAGTACAAAAAATCAAAAATTTAAAAAAAAAACTACTTAAAAATAGAAAGTGTATGAAATTATTGAAGCATCATCAATAAATTTGAATTATACATTCCGTAAGGTTGAAAAGTTCAAATTTGAGCAAAATAGTGAAATATCCCAAAATAACGAGTCCTGTTCCCATCTCGCTAAAAATAAAAGTCTTTTTTTTTTAGTGCAAAAATTTGTAGTAGGCTCCATTTTCAATTATCTTGATGTTTTTGACATCTTCACGGGGTTTCAAGATAGTTTCATAGCCCAAATAATTCAATTCATCCTTCACATAGGTCTTTAGGCATCATTTTAACCACGTGCACTAAAGTAAAACATCATCAAAGCAATGCAAAGTAAGCAAGATCCAGGGGACATTGTATAGGTCATAGGAGATTTGAAATAAGCCAAGATATCAATTAAAATTCAATAAAATAATGTCATCATAACTCATCATCAGGTTAGATCCATCCCCCTGAGTTGGCTAAATGAGCTTAGTGAGCTAAGTAAACCAAGGTGAGTTGGGAGAGTTGGCCAAAGTGAGTTGAGATGTTTGAATGATCTCAATGTGTTATTCAAGGAGTTGGCATTGTGAGAGTGCTTTATTAAAGAAACCCTTTCTTTAAGGGCATCCAATTATTTCTTCCCCAATGGTAACTCTTCCCCATGATGATAAAGAGTTGGTTCCACAATAAGCTCCTAACAACCGATATTGTTGTAACTCCCAAAGATCCATTTCCATGGATTCAATAAATGCTCAAAAGTGGTCCAAGGAAAACATAGCTTGCTATCATATTGATTCTTGAAGAAATATCAAGAACTTTTACGTCTAAGTGAAGAAGACCCGATAACATCCCCTTTTTTAGTAGCCCCTTAGGTAATCAAGTATGTTGAAGTTGCTAGGCCTAAGAATGATAAGCCCATTGAGGACATGACTCCATTGGAATATGAGTTGACCCAAATATCATTGGGTCAAGATTTATATGAGGGTGACTCACATTTTTGTAAGGAGTCCACTTCCCACCTCCCCTCTTGAAATGAAGAATACAAGAAAATAATTATGCAATTGGAGGAATAGGTAAAAGCTCTCAGTGCTTACATTCAACCCTTATCAAAACCTGAATCAACATCCTCTCTTCCAATCAAATACATTCCTCCAATCAGAAATGTTGATCCAGAGGTAGTCAAGAAGGCCCAAGGATACATGATGCAAGGAAGGCTAGTGAGAAATGGGTTGAGAAAATCATCAAGCAAGGAAAGGTATTGTTTCCAGATGTCATTTCTCTCATCAAGTACATCCTTGAAACTTTATCAAAGTCAAGAAAGCAAAGGAGGAATTTACAAAATAGGTCAACCATTTGGATGAGATGTTTCCACAATTGTCTCGATATTATCTCCTTTGACTCTCATGACCTCGTGAGCAAGAAATTGTTTGCATATGCTACAAATAACTTGTCTCAAGTTTGGATCCACATCATGGATATAAAATACACAATGCTTAAGAATGAAATATCTGAGTTGGAATCTTGTGGACAACATTCGTTCAAGATATTGAATGATTCCTACAATTGTGTTTAGAGGCTTGAGTTCCCTCCACTTACTGAAGATTCATCATCGGAAGAACTCATTCTTTCCTTCTAGTAGTTGGTAAAGAATGAGGCAAGTGACTCACTTTTCTTCAATGAAGATAACTTAGAGTCCCTAGCCAACATCATAAATTGCATTGATTTAATTGTAATGGATCATGAAGAATGAATTCATCAATGCAAGAGAATTAGTGATGAACCCAGACATGGACCTAAGTGTTGGGTTGTGTGTACATTCTATAGGTAGATAATTTGATGGTTGCAATAACTCAATTCAACAAATAATTCAAGGAACAAGATTAGGTATCACGAATTGATAAGTTCTTCATCAAGAAAGCTTCTTCATCATAAATGTCAACTTCTCCCTTCTTCTCTATTTCTCCCTCTTTCTTCTCTCCCTCTTCCAATTTATTGTTGGGCATAATTATTGTATTTCATCTCATTCACTTAAGTGAATTTATAAAGTTACATTGTAAAATTCCCTTTAATGAATAATTTGAATGAGACCATGAAGAGTCAATTCACATTGCTATAAATTGGGAATGATTATCCATTCCAAAGGATCCTAAAATGCTATATTTTGATAGCATCTATGTTTTAGAAATTGTGGATTGTTGTTAGACTTTATGTCATCAATGCACATGAAATAAAAGCTACATTTATTCCATTCTCCTTTTCCTATGTTTCTTTTATTTCTCTCTTATGCACTTTAGCAAGCATAGTGATCCAAAAATAGCTTTGTATCTTGATAAATGAATCTAAGGACTTTGTGTCTGGATTTTTCTTCTTGTTAGATAGCTTCATTATTACTTTCCTCTATATTTAATGTTGAACTACTATAGTTATTGGGTGTGAACTCTATAATTGGCCTACTCACAACAATAACCTTCCTTTCCTAATTTCTCTCCTTCACCCCTCATTGTTGTAATTTCCTCCCTTATACCTCATACAAGCACTTTTCCACAGTTTAGAGGAGTGTTCATGTGTGATCCTTGACCTATTTGGCCAACCCACAACACTTAGATAGGAAAATATTAGTTATCATTAAATAATAAGAGCTACATCATTCAATGCAGAGGGGTATAGCCCCGTGAATGTTGGTGGAGACACCTAATTTTCCATATTGAAAAATTTTCTCACCAAAGCCTTCTTTTTATGCCCATCACCCATAGTGGCCATTTTGGTCTTCTTGAACAAATTGAGCCTCCTTTATCTAATCGTAAGAATCAACATTCCTCTTGAAAACATTAAAGCTTCTAACAGTGAACACTCATACGATGAGGACACTAATGTTGATCAAGATCAACTTGACAAGCTCACTAATTTTCATTCTACTTTACACATCATTCCACATGTCCTAAATGCTCTAATCATTTCTAAAAATTCTCGAGATGATACCACACTCCCTCTCATGGGTTCCTCCTCGGTCGTCATGACTTCCACCCCACCTTCCACCATTCCTATGTTTCTATTACTACAACCACCACTCCTCTCATTCCTCCCAATACTTCCCATACACAACCTATCTCCTCTTCAGAACTCATGACCTAGCCTCATTATACCATGATTTGTAAACCCAAATTTTCCAATTACAACAAGCCTCTTCATCCTCCTCTCCATCTCTATTCCTCACTCCTCCTTCATAGCCCTTTTACACCCATCATCTCCTCTTATCTACTACCTCCTAACTTTTTCACACCTAAGTTTCCTATATTCAATGGCCATGATGACCCTCAAGAACACCTTTGCTTCCTTTCATGTTGCATGTCTTGACTATGTTGATGACCTTACACTATTGGAAAAATTATTTCCTCAAGCTTACATGACTATGTTATGTGATGGTTCTATGATCTACATATCCATTCGGTAACATATTTTACATCTTTAGCTTGATGCATTCCTTTCTCATTTTTCTATGAATATCGACACTAAGATATCCTATGCACAACTAGCTAAAATCAAACAAGGATCTAATGAACATCTTGCAGACTATGTCTTGCGGTATAAGAATAACCTTGCCAAAATGACCAATGTTCTAGTTGATTCAGAATTGCAAGATCTATTCATTCAAATCCTTTTTCCTCCACTCCAAGAGTGTGTCATTTTTGATACTTCTCCTTCTTTTGATCAATTGTGTCACACACTCAAATTACACGAAAAAAAATTGCTATCTATGGGAAAATTGAAGTATTATGATACTTCTTCCACTTCATCTTCCAACAAGTTTCAAGCCAAATCCACATTCAAACCATCCACTAATCCTACCGACTCTAAAACTACTTGTCAACATTGTTTCTACACCAGCCAAGCTTCAATTACAATCCACGAGGCACACTTTTACTAAGCTACCTTACGCACCTCAACTCTATTACCACAACTCATTGAAAGAAATCTGATTACTCTCCCTCCACCACTCAATCTAGATCCTTCTCAACCACGTGGATATAATTATGATGAAAAACACACTATGATTATCACCAATGCAATGGGCATTCTATTGATCATTGTTTTAAGCTCAAACATGTCATTCAAGATCTTATCGACAATAATGTGATCGAGCTTCCAGAGTCCATCTACTTCTAAACCAATCAATGATAATCAAAATCTTAAAATATTCAATGACCCATTACCAAATCATGACAATCAGCTATTGATTCCTCTTCCAATCACACATATCATGTAGTGTCCTCCTCCTCATCGAAACCACTTTGATTTTCTTATTGCTACTATTGATATGCCACCACCAATTATTACATTCTCGATCATGACTACCATGCTACATTTTCTTCTGATTCATTACATATTGATGCTTCCATTGGTGCTCATATAAGTCAATAATACTATGGTCCATCCCTCATGCCTTTCCAATGCATGCTCTCTAGAACACTCTTACTAGCTATCAAATTTCCAATCTCTCAAATCACATTTCTAGTCCCCAATTCTTATGGACATGTCATCCTTCCCATTATTATTTGGGTCCCTTACCATACCAACATTTCCTTATTACATCTGAAATCAAGCATTTGTGACATGGTCTTAGGTCTCCCTTGGCTTTGGGTTTCCCAAGCTATCCCTTCCATGCTCCACTTATGCCTTAAGTTCATTCATAACAAGAAAGTTGTCACCATTAAAGGTATTCCACCATGCACACCATTACCTCGGCCCATTCTCCCCTTTTTTTATCCCCATCATGGCATCTAGGCCTCTTACACCTCTCAAGTCTAAATCTATCTCTGCACACCTAGCTCTCCCATTCACATGGCCTATACATGCCTACATCATCACGACCTCATCATCATTGTTGATCCATTAGTCCACCCCTTTGGCCTAAGTCCCCTACCTAGGAACCCATTCCTATATAGGTTTCTCCACCTCCTTTACCACATCGGTCTCCCTCACATACACATATTTACTCTCCTACACCACTGGTCCTAGACCATGGTCACATGCCTTCTCCTTTCTTGGATACCAATAAGGGCCCTCACTCTTCTTCATCTCGTCGGATAGCTTTCCATCACTCACACACTTGGGGGCATCACACTTTCTCCCCCTCCATCACTATTGTTGTCTCTATCATCTACTCATAGCTTATTACTACACTTACACTTCATGCTTTGTACTTCATGATAAATATTTCCTAGCATCTAATCTCAATCACATACAATACCTTTTCTACCCGATGACACACTCTTGTTCTATGGTTCATACTTGATTGTTGAGGGAGAAATTCCTAAATGAACCTCACATCACACACATCCGTTGGGGGAAAATGGCTCCTCTCATCTCGCACATCTTGCATATCATAACACACCATCACATTCACACACATCTACCTATCTTGGTTGTATTTACTCTTGTTAGCTTATACTACTTACATGTTGCACTTTGTTTCCTATGCTAGTTGGATTCTTAGTATGTCATTATCTTTTCTATACACACATGCGCATTCACATGGTATCTTGAGGTGAATGTAGGACTTTTACAAATTCTTACATGATGCATGATGCTCGACACCATTCTTTACCAGTCCCACCGAGGCTCCTAGGGGCATCTACCTTTACTACTCTCCTACTCACACATCACAGTCCTATTGTTATAATATTTACTACTTTTTGTTACTATCACTTACTTTTCACTTATCTATACATACTTTTTGACATACTATTTATCTTTCTAACATGCTAACAGGTGCTTCATGTGTAGAATTTTCCTTGTAGGATTCTATACAACCATGGTTATCTCTTATTTCTTTTTGACTATTGTTTGTTATTTATTTGCGGGCTATGCCTATGTCATGCTTGATCATTGTTTTCTTATGGCCACTTTGGCCTTGATTGTCTTGTGACATTGTGAGTGATGTCCCATGTATGCAACCCACTTTTTGTGGTCCCTCTTGTCTTCATAGTTGTTTGATACATTGTATTCTATTGCATGCTAGCTCTTTTACACTAACACTTGTTTCTAGTCTATTTTTTGCATGTGCCTTGGTTTCTACCATGCACATCCCCTACCCCCTGTAGGTATCCAATCTATGATATGCATATCAATTAGTTTTAGGTCCTCTCATTTGGGCCACATCCTCCTACATTTCATCACATGCACCCCAAATGAGGGGGAAACTATTGGGTGAACAAATCACCCTTCCAATAACACAAAGCTCTAAACAAAAAAACACAATACAAAATTGGAAAAGGCACACAATTACAAAGTGGTCTAGAATCAGACTTGGATCAAAAACACAAAACAAACACTAGCACCCAATATAGATAGATGATAGGAATGGTGGGCACTTGTGTCCCACCTGGGTGCTTTGTCATTAGGGGAAAAATTAGAAATTCTTAGTTTAGCATAGTTTCCAATAGAAGTTACAATATGGATCTAAACTATCATTAACACTTTGTCTTGATTTTTCAATTAATTCATTCATTCGGTTTCAATTCGACTACAAATTGGTTACAAATCAGGACATGCCAATCTACAGTGGCACTTATCATTTGAGAAGCATCATGGAAGGAGAGAAAAAAATAGACCTCTCTCCCCAACACTCTTCTCTTGGCATGAGATCACCCAAAAACTCATCCTTGGCATGAGATCACCCAAAAACTCATCCTTGGCATGAGATCACCAAAAACCTCATCTTGCGTGATATTGATCACTCAAAACCTCATCCTTAGTGGCAGGATGCTCAAATTATGGCTCGACTTTCTTGGTTGGGAATTGATCACTCCCAACCCCATCTGGAAACATCTCCAAGAAAAACAAGAAAAATTTTTATCCTATACTCTCTCATACATCAGTGCACTCTTTCCTTAGCTACTACTTTCTACAAACTTTTACTTACTTATACATACATTACTTTGATTTTTCATATACGATAATTTGACTACTCTTTTGCTCTTCTTTTTGTGTCCATCCTTACAAGCAACAAGAAACAACTCACATCAACAAGCACAAGCTCCAACAACACACTACTATACATATACATTCACCCTAGGTCTACCTCCCTTTCCTAGTTTCCACGCTTCACATTGTGATCACTTCACACTTCACATGGCTACTTGTCCACTCGGCATGCTATCATGGATACACTTCTCTCTAGTTTACAAGGTACACATCTTCTATCTACTTTATGTTATCAAGTATTCACTCAACAACATAAAGTGGGGGAAAATGTAGACACAAAATCTATGCACTTGGGTACATTTCTAGGTCCTAAAACATACTAATGTATACATGATTCCTAAGCAAGAAAACTAGTGGTTGACAAATCCTTTTGGCTTTTGGTTTATTTATCTCTTTCACTTTACTATTTCTGAGCTTGCTACATTTTTAGCATTTACACATCTTATAGTTCTATTGACACTTGATTGATTTACCTTTTGATGGCCTCAGGACACTAGCACCCAGTTAGGACAAAAGCACCCAGGCACTCATGTCCCTCTTGGGAATGCTCATGTCCTTCTCTTTCTTCTTCTTACTCTTTTTGGTCCTTTTCACTTCTTGGTCACCTTTTAACACTTTGGTTCGGCATTTCAGTTGTCAATTATAAAATTCAAACAAGGGAATCATATATATACTTAGTTCCTTCCCTTCTATATGCACTTCTATCTTGTATATTCATGGGGTTTCAAACCCTCATTGAGCCTTTATAGTGTTGTTTCTAGCCTATTTCAAGTAGATACATGGTCACGATCACTCTCAAGTTTCTCAAAATTAACTAAGTCATTATCCCTCTCTCATTTTCATAGGGTTTTACATCATTACATGTTTATTGTTTGTGTATTGATTTGTATAATCATCTTAATATCATTTAGTACATTAAAGTTACTCTGAAATAAGATGTAATAAAAATTAGATTAAATTAATATGAACTAAGAGTGGAGGCAAGTAGGATTGGAACCTAAGTAATAACTAAACCAATAGTGATGGGGAGTATAATATGTACATAACCAGAATTAGAATTGTATGTGATGTGCTTCTTAGAATAACCAAGGGAGTGAATTATCTTAAAATTATATACATTTTCCTTGATATGTGGGTCAACTAAAACACTATGGATATGATATTTATTTATGAATGCATGAACTAATCAAGTATTGGATATAATAATATTATAAAAATTAGAGTCATCAAAATTTATAACTATTGTAGAAAGTGGTCCAAGGACAATAGTGCCAATCATTAGATCTAGTGGATGACCATATGAAGGTGAAGGTGGTATTGCAGATAGGTACTATGTACTTTAGAAGTAGATTTTTCATAGTTATGACTATGCAATGGATCATTTAGTTTTTCATTATCATTAGTAGGCCTATAAGGATTATTGGGCTTATCCCATTTGATTTATTTAGCATCCATAAGATCTTGGATAACATGTTTTATCTTGATACATTGATTAGTTAGATGATCGATACATCTATGATAGTCACAATAAGCTTCAGGATCGAAACTCTTACCTTGAGGCTTGCTTACATCAACCTCAAGTGGTGGAGGGAGAGACACAAGATTACACTCAAGTAATTGTTTTATCATGAGATGTAGGTCACATAGTAACTATGTGAATTGTCTTCAAGTATAATGTAATTGTAACTTAATAGGTTCGGATATGGCATTAATGGTGTCCTTAGGATTAGTGTTATTATCAATAACCTTGCCTTTAAATGTATATTTTCTTAGGAACTTTCCATTAGGTACATGTAGCCACAAAATCATGCACTTACTATTTACATCACGCCTTTAAGTATTTCATTATATGCATGATTCCTAAGAAAGAAAAGTAGACATTAACAACACTTGTTTTACTTTTACATTGTTTTATCCTTCTCATACTTGTATTATTTACTTTTATAGAATGACGACTTTTTTTTGGACATTGGACAACATGTGACCCAGCGTTGTATTTTCCGTTATATCTTCTAAGCATCCCAAACAATGTTGCTCATTAGGGACAAGAGCACCTAGATGATATTGTGCACTTTGGTTGCTTCTTTCCTTTTCCCTCATTTTCTCAAATTTGAAATGTCACATCATTTTTTATATTTTATAAATTACTACCCATCACTTTTGGGGTCATTTTTTTGTTGTTAATGAAAAAATTAAAACAATGGAATCATATATATACATGAATTACTCACTATTATCAAGGGCTAGAAAATTTGAGCTATTACTTATTATCTACTACTTGGGAAAAGACCACATTCAGGAACTCCATTTGGGTTGCATTATTCACTACATAGGAGGGGTTATTTCTTAATTTTGTCTTAGACATTCACGTTGGGGGAAATTAGTTGTAGCGTATTATCTTGGTGAAAATGGCATAAGGGAAACCTAGCTTCAAGGGACATGATTCAATCACATACACACACTAGAACTATATAGAGTCCGGAATGTAGTGTAGTGCTCAGAGAAAATCACATTTGGGTGACCTTCAAGGTATGTATGACTCAAGTATATGAATTATTTGTTTCATCCAATGTTTGTTTAAGCCTTATGCAATTATCTAGGGTTTATTTTATAGGTTCATCTCGTGACAGAAAAAGCTCTACAAAGGTGAAATGGATGTGACAAAGAGATAAAGGAAGAATATAAGATCAAACCCTGAAAAGAGTAGAAGTAGAGAATTTACTAGGACACTAGTGTCTAATTCAAACACTAGCACGCGGGTGGTCCTATCCTTATGGGTATTTATTTCCAAAGGAATTTCAAATTTCAGTTTTCTAGAAGAAGCTTACTCGCTTTAGATCTATCCTATTCCAATTAGTTGGTAGCCCAAAATTAGTCTAGATCTTTGAATACAAGTTACTCTTATTTTCCCGTTGTATACACTTGTTTGTTTGTTGCATGATAGATCTTCATTTTAATCTGTTATATCCATTTGATCTCATTCCTTTGATTAAGATTTAATTCTAATAAATCGCTGCGAGAAGAAGAGATAACAACATACTTAAACTTGTTTTTATGTAGTAAATTGGCCTCATGTTCCTTAAGGATATGGCATAGATGATCAAATGATGTGAACTTATTAAAGATAGCAAATTTTTACAAAGGAGTAAGTAGGCATTGTGTAAATGGATTTTAGAGCTCACTGTTAGTTAGAATATTATTCATTTTCGTAACCATAGTCTTATAACATAAAACATAGTCACTAATGTGTTCTTTACACCCTTGGTGGATTTTATAAATTTGAGCATACGAATTTTTTTGCCAATCTTAATAGAGAATTGTGCAAGAAAACAATTGTTAAAAGAAAGTTGTCAATGTAATGCCATATGATTGTCGTGGGTAAATGATGTAGTGTTAACTTACTTATATAGGGTTATGAAGATAATATATTATGATAAGCTAACCCATGGGGATAAAAAGACCCAACAAATGATATTTTATTAAAATTAGAGTAGGAGAATGTGTCGGTCTAGGATCGTATAAGTCGGTGAAGACTAGATTATACAACATGATCAAAATATACATTTTGGACATGGAGAAGGTGAATCAAATATGAAATTTGCACAATGATGGTAAGATCTTAAGTATTTATTTTATGGACTTGTATTCAAAATTTATTAACACATCAAAGTGTGGGAATAAGCAAGTTAAGAAAAATATGGCATGATAGACTCGAGTGGGAATAGGATGTGGATGTTTTTCTTAGTCAAGAAGAAAAATTACAATAAGTAGTTTCAAAAGGGTAGATTTCCAAATTTGAGTTCCTAAATTTTACCCCTTAATTATGGAATGAAAATCATGTGCTCAAAGGAAAATATACCTAAGTGTGTAGACACACTTTTTGATTGCTTAGAGTATTTGTTGTTTAAATGCGTTGGTGTTGGTATGATCCACAATGAAACATGTAACAAAGTGTGTAGTAAATGTCTATAGTAGAAAATTTAATTGTAACTCAATAGTAACTATAGAATTTGAACTTACATAAATTGGAAGAAAGATATTTAAAACATGGAAAGAGTACACATGTTTGATTTGTGAATGGAAAAGGTTCTTGTTCTTAGTTGCATTGGAGATATAGAGATTGTGATTTTTGTTATTGAATTTTACTAAAGGATTGGGGTAATGAGTCCCCAATTATGTTGGAGTAGAAAATTTTACACCCTTTTTAAGTTTATTATATAAATTTAATGAAGTCCACAACATATAAAAAAGTTATGTAAGGTTAGTAAACTAGGAGCTATTCTCGATAAATTAACTTCCAACATAAATTGTACCAAATTAGCATAACATATTAGTTATTTGAATGCATGTATAAGTTAAAATACAAAAGAGAGAGAGTATTATCCATACACAAATATAAATAAATAATCTAGGAAGATAGATCGGATAATCTAGAAGTGTAGAGCCTAAAAATCTTCACTACTAAAACTATAACTTATAAATCTCTTGAGTGCAGGATCGCATGGTCTAATCAAGATGTATAATCTAGCCTTGCCCTTTTGTATAGTCTTGGAAACCTTTAGAATTGGATTTTGTGACTTTCTAGGTCCTTCAAAGTGTCTTGGAACTATGCTTCGTTGTTAAACCCTAGTTGTCACACAGTCTCGATATTATTTTTAATCAACTAAAAACTCTAAAACCTTAACCATGGGTATAAGATCATGCAATAAGTTTAGTGTTTGGTTTGTGATGCACCCCATGTACTGCCTACATTAGAACTAATCTAAATTTCTCTCAAACCATGTGTAGTTCTCCATCTAGCATGTGACACCAATATGGATACACAAACTAGTTAGAAATTTGAACTCCTTCAATCATGCTTGATTGTGTTGTATTCTTGCTAAGACTTTTAAATAGAACTTGATACGCTTGGATGTGAGGGAAGTTAGACTCCTTGACCTAGTTGAGTGCTTCAAAACTATAGTAGTGGTTTCCTAATGGATGTACATCAAATTTAGGAAGATTTAGGGATCTTTGAGTTCCTTTTATGAGTGTTACAAGAGAGTATGTCAATAGAATTCCATATGATTTATAGGTGAGTAAATGAGGTAATGTTAACTTGCTTATATAGGGTTCTGAAGGTAAAATATTATGATAAGGCTAACCCAGGGGATAAAAATACCCAACAAATGATATTGCATCAAAATTATAATTGAGAATGTGTGGGTGTAGGACCGTATAGGTCAGCTAGGACCATATTATACAACATGATCAAATTTTATGGTTTTAGACAAGGAGAAGGTGAATCAAATATGAAATTTTCACAATGTTGGTTTAAGCTTAAGAATTGAATTTATGGACTTATATTCAAAAATGTATACACATCAAAGTGTAGGAATAAGCAAGTTAGAAAAAAATATGGCAAGATTTACCGATTGGGAATAAGATGTGGGTGTTTGTCTTAAGCTAAGAGGCATAATCGCAATAAGTAGTCTCAAAAGGGTAAATTTCCAAATTTGAGTTTCTATAGGGAACAACTAGTTTTGGAAATGGTAAAGAATAATAGCTTCCATCGAAAAGATTTCTTGTGAAAATGTGAACATTATCAGAGACACCAAATTCGTGTCTTACGACCCTCAGTGACCCGCATCCCATTTCACAACCTAACCTCATTACCTAAACCTTACACAATTATTTATTAATTACCTCATAATTGATAAATCCACATCGCCTTACCCGCCACCTCACTTGGCCACCTCACCATGACCTAGCCCTAACCCTAAACTAACCTAATTAGGACCCATGACTTGGTCTAGACTCACATCCATAACTAATGCCTCCTTACTCGCACCCAAAGCCGACCTTCTAGCCACTTGACCAAGCCCGCAACTGATCCCTCGGGAGAAAAACAGGGAAGGTGGGCTATTTTACTAAAAATAGCCTACTTTTTCCTAACCGATGCCGGTTCCTACTCGACCGCCGTTGGTTACGCAACCGCCATCGGTTCCCTGTAAATGGGCTCCCAAACCAAAACAATGGATCGGAATTTCATTTTGAGATCGGTCGAAGGATTTCTGGATCAACAGAGAGCATTGCGAGCAAGGAATGTGAGTCCGAGATCTTCACTTGACCAAGCAGAGACGAGTGAAAATACTAGACGTGTTTACAAGAAAGGAGATCAACTTGCACCTTCGTAAAAACCAAGTAAGTTACATCTTGCATGTCCTCCATTATAACATTTCTTATGCTTTTGGAATTACAGGTCCTCCCAAATCCGCTTCAATCCATTATCCAACGCACTCATTGCCTCTAACCTGTCATTCTTTTGCTTCTAACCATCCTATTTCCTAATACTATCCAAAACCAGCCATTACAAACACCACAACCAGCCCAAAAGATCCTAAAACCCACCGGTATCGGTTATCAAGAACATCGGATCGCTATAGGTAACCGCATTGGTTCCTTTGATCAAAACCAGAAAAACATTTCCCTACCCACCAGCCCAAGCAATTTAATTGATATTTTACAGCCTTTTGTGTTAATTCACGCAATAGCAGAAACTGACCACCTTCAAAAGGAAGTTTTACATTTCCCTGGGCCCAAGGCGCTTCTCATTTATTGTTTAATCAAATCTTGTGGTCTTGTGTTCTTATTTGCAGTAGTCCTTCCTGCATAAAAAGGAGTTCTTCGCACAACCTGATCTTTCTCTACGGTACGCGCACATCATCTCGACATTCTACAGGTATTCCTCCTAACCCTAACCTTATCTGTTTCTAAAAGGAACGAAGCATTTCCGAGTGAAACATTTTGGCACGCCCGGTGGGACCCATTTTGGGTTTATCTTTATTTCTTGCTTGCTTTCATATAGGGAGCATACTTGCTGTTTTCTTCTTCTAGAGATATTCACAAGGTATTTTATTATTCTGGTAAAAGAACTTGCTTTGTTTTTGCATCTTGCATTAGTAAAAGTCATCTCTTTTGCTTCATCGAATATCACTTTCGATTTGGGTTTTAAAACACATGCATTGCATTCCTGCCTGTTGTTTTTCAATTCTAGTGAACATAGATTAAGTAACAAGTCGTACACGTGGGGGTGATATCCACGGTATTGACAGGAAATTAATCTTACATTCACTGCACAACACATACCGAATCACTTCACAATTAACACAACAGCTCAAACATCCCCCCTTTTTCCGCGGTATTCCTCCGCCCGATTGAGGTAACCTTATAAGCCAAAACAACTTGACATTTCCCCTAAGTCTCTTGTTTAGGATTCTGACATCATTCTACGTCTAAAGGCATAAGCCCACAATAATTAAAATTAACCCTAAGGTTAATCTCTCTGGATTTGCGTGTGCATCTTGTTTGTTTGCTGTTCTCGCTTTTCTCTCGTCATACTCGTCTTTTGTGATCAATAAGTTGATAAATATACTCAACGCTTGCTAAAAATCAAATTAGCAGCCCTTTGTATCTTCTTATCCTAGATTTTTGACACGAAGCGCATCGGTTAAGGGACCGACGTCGTTTCTATGACCGACAAATGTTAGTAAACCGATATCGCCATCGTCTCCATCACCCCGACAAACCAAAGAATTGCCAAATTCATCATTTTGAGGTTGTTTTTGTTCTTGATAGATTAAAACTTTACCGTGAATCGCTGTCCATGGTTGTTATCACTCAAAAGCAAGCCGCCGCCATGGTTTCACATGCTTGCTCGCTTTTTTCCCGAATCACCCCCTTCACCTTCTGTGGGGAATCCTACTGATACCAAAGAGGTTCCTAAAATTCCCGTGGGAGATAAGGACTTTGCCAAGTTTCTCGATGCTAATTCCAAGGTCTTTGTACATGATACTATTTGTCTCATACCCCGACTGCATACACTCCGATGGTCAGCTCGTAGAGGTATGCCTATCGCATAGCCGCTCATTTAGCTCCCACTCCTCCCGATAATACCGCCTTACTTCTCGCATCTCTAGCCCCGTCTCCCAATCCGACATAAAGAGGTTCATACGACCCCGATTAGCTTTCCTTTTGTTAATCTTGGACCCCACGGTTCTGCTACTACCAACTCGCCCTACCTCTCATCTCTTTTTGCATCGCCTCCATTCATGACTTGCTCTCGCCACCTATCCACACGAGCTTTCCTTC
This sequence comes from Taxus wallichiana var. yunnanensis, assembly GCA_018340775.1. Lineage (NCBI taxonomy): Eukaryota > Viridiplantae > Streptophyta > Pinopsida > Cupressales > Taxaceae > Taxus > Taxus wallichiana. The sequence continues at coordinate 907,116,071 of CM031234.1, read as the reverse complement.
TCAAGCTCCGCTTACCTTTTCATTCCCATACACGTATCTAGTAACCTCAACACCTTATATGGGACATCCCTATTCTCCGGTGCACCATCATCTCATCCAACCACCGATTTCATCAAACAAATGATGGACAAAATACAAAATTTGAGGCTTCGGTTTCGGGAAGTCGTAGCGCCTTGACATACGAACAAGTTTGTCGGGAGCCCATTCACCCTTCCTCGTCCCCCTTCATTCATATCCTCCTCAATGGGAGTTGCTTGAAATTTACTCATTTTAATAGTAAAGAGGATCCTCAACAACACTTGCGATCATTTAGACATGCTTGTTATTTGATTGCCCATAATGACGCCTTGTTACTCCGCACCTTCCCTATGTCTTTATCAGACCCGCCCGAGTGGTACAGTTGCTTTAACCCAAAGACTCGATCTTCTCTTTAACCAACTAGCCCAATCTTTCTTGGATCATTTCTCCATTAACATTACTAAGAAAGTATCTATCACCGACCTTTATGCCATCCGACAATTTGAGGACGAATCTATCGCAGATTTCGCTGGACGATGGCGGGGCCTTATCAACCAACTTACGATGCCTTGCCTCAAACCGAACTTATCGAACTCTTTACGCGGCCTGCGCTAAGCACATCTCCCCTACCCTCCAAATCCAAACTTTTCGTGACATTCGACGAGGCCTTTACTATGGCTCAAACTAAAATTAGAAATTTGAGCCTTAGAGGAAGAGAAATTGCGTCACAAGAACAAGAACTCCACTTTCCGAACTCCTGATTCTACCAATAAACCAAATACCACCACTCCTCACGCGTCCACCTCTTCTAAATCAAAAGGAGCTGTCCACGCGGTGATGGTCAAATCCCAACCACCGTCCAATACTCCACCAAAAACCACCTATAAATACAAAGCCGAACCCATCAACTACACTCCCTTGGGAGAAACCTATGGTGTCATCTTGGAAAAATTGCTAAAAGCAGGAGCCATTACCTTACCTCCTGTTAAACCTCATTCTGGGTTTGATTCCACTCGCGCCATACCTTCCTGGTACAAAGAAAATGACTTTTGTAACTTCCACCGCGTGAAGGGACACAGTCATGAAAACTCGCAAGATGTTGAAAACATAGTGCAGAAATGGCCGATGCGGGGATATAGCCTCGATAATCCTAACGCCTCGCTAACCGAAATTTGAAAATTTTCAACAAGCCATTCCCGAATCACTCGTCCAACAGTAACGTCAACCAGGATATCTTAGCCGAGGAGAGTGTTCATGAGATCCATGCAGTATTCGATACCCACCAAAAGCCTCTATCAAGAAAATTTTGAATCAAGCTCTTCACTAACACAGAGCCCGAACCTCCTTTACCACCATCAAGCCAAAGCGAAATCGCTCCTTTACCCATAGAATAGTTAATCGCCTGTGCTTCCTTCCCATCAATGAGTTTTCTTACACCACATCCCTACAAGATTGCGAGCGGATGTTGTCTAATCTATCCATTTCCCGCACGCCTCCTTCTACCACTCTTGCCGCACAAGAGGAAGGTACGCCACTCCTTTGACATCCTTAGACAAGAAATCTCGCACCGACATCACTAAATTCTTTAGCCACTGACTGCACCCTCTCCAACATGCCCTTCTACCTATTAGTCCCTCATCACCTAAATCTTTTCAACGACCACCGACCTCTTAACATCTATCGATATACAAAGGCCTCATCTACCCCGTATCACTCCCACAAAGGGACTGGAATTACAACCCACCTTTCTTCCGTACCAAAATTACAAATCACACACTGAGACTGCCATTCCACGTAAGATAGACAGTTCCCTATGGGAACGCTTTGAGTACCCCTTTTCTACTCAAATGCAAATGACTGATCCCGATGTCTCCACCATCTACCCGAAGTGCTTACGTGCTTAAAATGCCCCCGCTTCTCGCCTTCACCCCCTCACCTCTACCAAATGCCCCGTCCACTTCTATCAACTTAACCAGATCTTCCCTACGCTGGGACCTCACCAATGCCCGGTCCTAACACACCCGCCTAAGCGACTCGATCTATCCAAAATAAATCCGTTCCTGCCACCTGAGAGACGAATGCAACTGGGCCTCTATCACAATTAAAACCCTCATCGTCACACCCACCTTCCATATCGGGACCTCATCCCTCCACATTACACCAATATATCATACCTCCTTTGTTTTTCGCAAAACGACCTACGCCTTCTACACCTATACAGAGAGATCAAAGGGTATCACAACATCGTTACCCGCGTATCTCGTCCACCTATCAACCCTAAACCAATCCCATCATCAAAGGATTTATTTTTCTCTGTACTCCCCTTTCTCCGTGGTTGCTTTCCCGCTACCACGCTATCTCGTAGCCTCATCATCTAACCAAATTAACGTGAATTCGTGTCCAAGAAACCACGTTTAGTGAAAAACATGTGTCAAAGCACTTCCGGGCTAAAACCACCACTGTACGAACCAACCACGCCCAAACATTACCAAAACCCGCACAACTAATACCTTCATCCGATTTTCACCCCCTCAAAGGATCTTACGCCAAAATCCTTGCTATGTTGGTGGAGAATGCGACCATTTCCCTACCTCCACTTAGACCTTATGACCCGTCTAAACCCCGACCTATGGGTTACGATGAGTCTAAAATCTACGCTTATCACCGCACACCGTGACATGATGTGGAGGGATGCAAAGCTCTAAAACCATCCTTCGTCAACCTCTCCTGATAGAAAGATTAAGAAAGACAACTTACGAAGGGAAAGACCTCTAGCACAATTCCTCTACTATATCATCTATCCCCGCCTTACCAAGATCTATCATTATTACAACCCCACCTCAAGACCATGAATTATCCCAACCATTTTCCTCATCTCGGATTTACGAGATTAATATGATTAGTGTCGCTACTCGAGGATAGAAAAACAATGGGAAAGTGAAAGAAAACACACCTACGGCATCTCTTTCTCCTTCAACCATCCCGATTACACCACCACCTAAAGTGGTTATTCGCGACCCGCCTATCCTGCCTCTAATGGAGTTGCCCACCGAACCATGATCAAACAGCCTTCATCAATCGCCCGTAAAATGACACTATATGATCTCATTCAAACTTCAATCTCATCGACAAGCTCTCGTTGAGATCCTTCAAGGGATAGAGGTTTTACCCAACGAAACCCCGCCCGTGGCCTCCATTCTAACACCCAATCACGTTTCCTCTCTTACCAAACAATCCATCTCCCCACCACTTCGCCTCAAAACAACAAGCCGCAGCTTAGTTTCTAAGATGAAATTATCGACTTTGGTGTAGAAGACCCCGACCTCGCCCTTTTCATTTCCGCTTACGTCCGAGACATTCGAGTACGCTTCAAGTTATGATTGACGGGGCGCTTAGCCTAAACATCATCTCTTCAAAAGCCTTCCAACAAATGAACATCCCTTCTAGTCCGCATGTAAAGTGCAACCCCATCATGTCATGATCATTCAATGACGCTTATTACTTCTACCTTAGGCACCGTGATCCTCAACATTCGCGTAGAGGCTCAATGTGCATTTTACCCAACTCTTCTATGTCCTTGAAGGAGAGTTCCAATATAATATATTGCCGGGTCGCCCTTGATCCGAGCCATGGGATGCGTTCCTCAACATTACATCGATGCATAAAATTTGAGTACGAGGGGAAGTCCTACACGTAAAAGCTGATCCTCCCCTTCAAAACTTGCAATATGTTATACCGCCCAAACGATGTGCTTACCACCAATTAAGACACCCATACATTCAACCCAACCATCCTCTTCAAATGTACCTCAACCATCCACCTCAACCGCACCTACGCCTTCAACCGATGAAACCACCGCCGCACAAACCACTTCTCTTCCCGCAGCCTAACATCCCAACCTCCGACCCCCTTAGTAGATGTTTTTCATCGCCTCACGCTGGGAGTACCGCCTATATAACGTTAGTTCTTTCCTACCCGCAGGAGTACTGGACAATTACATGCGCATCCCACCTACAACCGTCGCGTGGGGAGGTAATCTCTTACGGACCACCCCATCAGCCGCACTAACCTAACGTGATGGGGGTGTCGACGCATCCTCCATTACCCCTCGAACCTCCTCTTGGTGTGGTTCCTTCAATCCGATTTTCAATACTTGATAAATCATCGCTTCGCCCTCACCTTCTTGACTACTTGTGCGTGGAAAGGCTTTGGTTTTGTCCTTTACGAACAAGGCCGATATACACTCATTCCCGTGACCACATGCAAACATAATCATCGAAGTGGTCTCGGTTTTTCCGAAACACCTACACAGAGACACCTCCCCGTCACCGTATCTCCGGAAGAGGAAGGCGCGCCTACCGAACCATCATCACCCACTTTTCCATCATCTCCTGCGTAATCGATGGACCCTGAATCTATCCCTCCTAACTTTTTTTTTTCATAAATGCTATCTTCATAGGTCCTCTCACTTATCAACGCGATAATGAGGACCCATCTTCTCTTCCCCTTCTGTATCCAGACATGATCGAAGAGGATTCGCCTTTGATTAATGTTGTTGAATGCCAGGATGACGACTCCATCCTCACTTACCTGGGCGCGGATGATTCTTATATTCAACGCGCCTTACCATCTGAAACCCAAACTATGCTGAACGAATCTACTATAGAAATCAACATCCACACGGAGGAAGATCCTCACATAGTGAAGATTGGACAATCCCTTAACACATCAGAACAAGCCGCCTTTTCTACCTTTCTCCGTGCTCGCAACCAAGCTTTCGCATGGTCTTACACTGACATGCCAGGAATTGATCCTACCATTGCCCATAACATCACCCTAAACCCCGATTCCAAACCACTAAACAGAAATTGAGAAAATGCATCCACGCATTGCTCTCTTGGTCAAAGAGGAGCTCCAACGACTCCTTTCTATTTCCTTCATCTTGCCTATTGACTATCCTCAATGGATTTCTAACATCGCACTGCCACGGTAAAGCAACGGGGACTTCTTGATATGCACAGATTTCCGGGATCTTAACCTTGCTTGCCCCAAGGATGACTTCTCCCAAGTATTGATCAACTTGTTGATCTCACCGCGGACATGAAATGCTTTCTCTCATGGATGGCTTTTCAGATACAACCAAATTTTGGCCGCTCGCCGATCAACACAAAACTACCTTCATAACTCCTTGGGAACCTTCGTTATCGTGTCATGCCATTTGGCCTTAAGAATGCGGTGCTACCTATCGGCGGGCTATGACCTACATTTTCCATGACATTATGCATACTATCCTCAAGACTATGTCGACGATCTTCTCGGCAAGTCTAAATATCGTAGTGAACATCTCGATGTTTTAACCATTATTTTTGATCGCTGCTTACAATATTCTATCCGCCTTCAATCAAGAAATGTGTCTTTGTGTTCTTTCGGGAAAACTTCTTGGCTTTATCGCCTCTTTTCATGTGGCATTGAGGTCGATCCATCTAAAGTAAAAGCTATCCTAGAAATGCCCCCACCCAAAACCTCAAACAATTACGTAGTTTGCAGGTAAACTTCAATCCATCCGCCGCTTCATCTCCCAACTCTCGGATCGATGTCACCCTTTTCATCACCTTCTAAAAAGGACGTTGCCTTTCAATGGAGTGAGGAGTGTCACCAAGCCTTCGAAGCTCTCAAAACGTATCTCTTTGCAGCCACCCGTGCTTATCCCACCCTAGTGACGACCACCCTTTCTACCTTTATCTTTCCGCCACTCGACCATGCTATAGAGCTATGCTCGCACATCGAGACTTTCGCACGCCGAGAGCAAAGCCGCTTTATTATATAAGTCGTACTCGTGGGATTACGAGACTAGGTATACACATGTAGAAAAATTGTGCTCGGCCCTATCATTCGTCGCCACCAAACTCCGACATTACCTCCCGAATCACAAAACTTTCATCATCACCAACACGTACTCCCATTCATTATATGTACGCCAAACCACACCTAAACCAACGCACGCTCGATGGCTCATCATGCCTCGCCGACCTTGACCTTGAGTTTATACAATGTAAAATCAATCAAAGGACAAACTCTTGCACTAACTTATGGAGGCCCTCTACCGGGGAACAATTTACCAATTTTACCTTCCCCGATGAACTCATCGCCACTCTTTTCACTGAGAAGAATCGTATCAAATGACCTCTTCTTCGATGGATCTAAGTGCCGCCACAAGGCGGAGGAGCCGGCGTTGTTCTCATCCTCTTGACGCTGAACCTATGCCTCTTTCATTCCGGCTTGATTTCCCGCACTAATAATACAAATGGAATACGAGGCCCTTGTTCTCGGTCTCCAAGTCATGATACACTTAGTGCATCAAATCTATCAATATCTTCGTGACTCTCAATCGTAGTCAATCAAGCATGGGCATCTACTAATGTAAAAACGAGGAACTTCAGTAGTACAAACACCACGTGGAATCACTTCTAACCTTATTTACTCACTATTCTATCCAAACCATTCCCCGCTCCACTAACAAATTTGCAGATACTATGGCTTGCTTAGCCTCATGCAGATTCCCGCCGCACTAACCGACTCGAATTATTCGTTGTGGTCCAAGAACTTTTGCACCATCCTATTCAACCCCGGTAGTTTGCATGATAAATACTGTGTCTACTAATTCGCAGGATACTTGGTACCACCAATTTCACGACTACCTTACAATCTCGGTTCTCCCACCTGACCTTACTAGTAACGGAAAACGTGCTTTTCTTAAAAGTGTTTCGCGTTATGTTGTCATGGGAGGACTCCTCTATAAACGTGGCTTTGATGGCATCCTCCTTCGCTGTCTAACCGGCGCAGAGGTCACCTATACCATCCAACAAGTACACGATGGGATTTGTGGTGGACATTTTAAGTGGCCTGCTGTACAGCTAAACGAATCCTTCGCCTAGGTTATTATTGGCCTACTTCAATAACGATCGCTACGAATATGTTAAGCGTTGTGTTATGTGTCAACAACATGCCAATCTTCAACATACTCCTAGCCACCAGCTACAAGTCGCCGTGATCTTTGGCCTTTCTCACAATGGGGTTTAGACCTTATTGGTGAGATTCACCACCTCTTCACAACGTCACCGTTGGATAATCACAATGACCGAATATTACACAAAATGGGTGGAGGCCATCCCACTCATTTCAATCAAAAAGAAAAAATTGTCGAATTCATTAACCATCACATTATCATCGCTTTTGGTATTCTCATCGCCAATAACAGTATAATGGTAAATCTTTCAAAACAAGTCATTACAAAACCTTTGTGACAACTTTGGTATCAAACTTAGTTTCTCATCGCCTTACTATCCGCAGCCAATGGTCAGCCGAATCTTCTAATAAAACTCTAACCAAAATCCTCATGAAAGTTGTCAATGAATCGAAGAAATTGTGCACGATCACATCCCCTTTGCCCTTTGGGCTTATCGTATTTTCAAAGATTCGCACTCTACTAATGCCACACCTTTTCTTTGTATATGGTACCGAGGCTTTTTTGCCTCTCGAAATACAAATACCCTCCCTTAGAATATCTCTTCGTGATATTCTCACCAACGCATTTATTTCCGCCAAGAGCGCCAGTTAGCCCAATTGGAGCTTCTGACGAACCGCCTTGCGCTCTCGATCACCTTCAAATCTATCAAAAACGCATCAAGCGTGCTTTATGATAAGCGACTTCATGAGCGTACCTTTAAGGTTGGTGATCTTGTCCTCAAAGAGAATCAACATGTTACCAAACTAGAAAAGAGCAAATGTGGAAAATTTGCTCCCAATTGATTGGGCCTTATATAATCACTCACACCTATGGATCGTGCACTTATCGCTTAGCTTCGCTTAATGGTAAACCTCGAGCCTCAACCCTTAATGCCTTACATCTTCACCCATTCTACCGTTGAATCTAGTGTTATATCACTTATCTACCTACCGCTTGTCCCTTGAGCTCATTTACCGCTACATACACTTTGTTTTCTATATCTCTAAATCAA